>JBBDGP010000166.1:1725000-1990000 GCA_037952835.1 Lithobates septentrionalis
TACAGGGTGCAGAAATCCTAGATTACCAACCTTGGCACAAGTGGTGTGACAATCCGTTTATTTATTTATTTTTTTTGTTTTTTTTTCATAAGAGGAGTTGTGTTTTTTTTTTTTTTTTTTTTTGTTTTTTTTTTTCTCCATCAGTGGTGTACTCAAAGCATTCTGCATTAGTACATTTTCCTTTTCTGTTTGAAAACCTACGTTAAGTTCAGTTATTTTAACTGGGTACGTCTTTTCAGTGAGAAGTGTCCCTTGTGCTGGTGGCTGCTCTTAGTTGAACTCTTCAGTCTTCTGCCCCCTCTCGTTCCCCTGCAGCGGTAATCTCCTGATGCTGCGGGAGTGAACACAGTCGCTGGTCCTGTGATAGGCATTTTCAAGAGTGTCGACTATGCCACCCTTTCTGTCCCTTCTCCTTCATAGAAGCTGTACTATGGCTTCTAGCAATGAAAAGTACTCTATGAATGGAGACTGGTGCCTCTTACATTCATAGAGCCCTTTGTATTATTGGAAGCTATAGTACAGCTTCCAAGAATGGAGGAGGGGGTGGAAAGGGCAGGCATAGTCGGCATTCCTGTGACAGGTCTAACGGCTGTATTAAGCCCCACACCCCTGGAAAATTACCATTGCTGGGGTATGGGAGGGGGCAAAGGTCTGACGTTTTCAACTAAGAGCAGCCTACAGCACAAGGGACACTTCTCATTGAGTGTAAGTACCATCCCTGGTGAGGATTTAAAAAAACGCCGGCTTTAATACTGTAATCAATTTTTCATAACTATTTAATCATACCAGTCAAAATGGGATCTTTTCTAAAATTTACATAGTGAAGTGTGCTAATTTGTACATGGTTGCAGATCTCTCCAAATACCTCCCTCCCCTGTTCAACTGGAGGACATCCGCGAACTGTCAGATGGGCAAAGTTTTTCTTTCCTCTGAGATTCCTGGACGGAATGTTCCCCTGCTTTGACGTGCTGGGTGCTGACCGCATTCTTGGACGCATGCTAAGCTGCGCTGTGTTGCTTGTCAGCCAGAGAACAAGTGTCTAATTTCATTTTTTTTTTTTTTTTTTTTTTTCTCTAGCAGTTTGTTGTACAGGTGTTTTTTATGAACATTGATGCTTCCTTTTTAACCTCCTTTTCTTTTTTTTTTCTTTGTGTCCCATTTTTGGTCCATAAAACCATTACAGTATACATGTCTGCTTTTGGAAGTTTAGCATTTACAGGCAAAGCAATAACCTTTTATTTTTCCATTTTATTCCTGTGTAGGTTAAGAGATGGAGCTCAGAGTGGGAAATAAGTACAGGTTGGGCAGAAAGATTGGAAGTGGCTCCTTTGGAGACATCTATTTAGGTAAGCTGGAATTTTCTCTAAGATTATAATGAATGTGACAAGACTGGCACATCTGACCTGGAGCGTTTTGCATTGTACGTTGATTTTGGCTAACTTCTGAGCATCGTCGCAAAAAATCTGCCTTTTTAGTATTTGTCTTTAGAAGTAAAGGATAATTCATGGCAGTATCTGCTGCATGGTATATTAAAACACAGGTTTCCCCTGTATGTGATATGGTTAAAGCGGTATTAAGCCCAAAACCAAAAATGTAAAATATTGTAGTTTACCAATCATTAGAGGTGGTGGTTGGATTGGTTATCTTTTTCCTCTGTCTTCATTTGGTGATCTGGCCAGTAAAACCCTACACTCTGGATGAAGGAGCACACTCTGGATGAAGGAGCACACTCTGGATGAAGGGCGCACAGAGGCCACCGTTGGACAGCAGCATTGTCCGTCTGGGGGGGAGGAATGTAAATGTTTTACATACAAAAAATCTGATTATTGTAAGTGCCCCAGTCCGTAGTAAATGGTTTGTTTCATCTGTGTAACTGATACATTCTGCTGGGAAGCTTTGTTGTTTTGAAAAAAAAAGGCACTTAAAGACCAAATGAAAACACAAGAAAGAAAGTCTAAAAAATAAAATGAATGCAGCTATCACCGCTAAGACATGGTAAGCTGCAATATAATGAATGTTTGTTTGCTTTTGGGTTTAATACCACTTTAAGATTCCACTTCTTTTGGGAGATCTCTCCCTAAAGATTATAGAGACTGTCACAATAACAGTCTAGATATAAGAGCCTGTACCTATGTTTTGGGCCCCATGCACAGAGGGCCATATAGGTGCAGTGCATACTTCGCAGCCTTTTAATTTATTCACGGGTGAATGCATTCAGGCTTTTGTTCCTGAACACATAGGGCCCCAAACATAGGTACCACTGATTGATTTTCAGCCCTGTCCAGTCACAGCTTGCCATATACTTTGGCTGCAGGCAGTGAGGCTGGGCAAATTCACCTGTCCCTTCCATGCACACTAAGACATAGCAAGGGATGCACTACACCTAGATGGGCCTCATGTACAACAGCCCTAAAGCAGCTTAAAGTGATTGTAAAGTCTCATTTGTTATTTTTAAAGAAAAAAAAGAATGTTCTATTTACCTGCTTTGTGTAGTGGTTTTGCGCAGAGCAGCCCAGATCCTCCTCTTCCCATGTCCCTCTTTGGTACTCCTGGCCCCTCCCTCCTGTTGAGTGCCACCACAGCAAGCCGCTTGCTATGGGGATAGCCCAGCCGCTGCTCCGTGTGTCCATTCAGACATGGAGCTGTGGTTCAGAATGCATTAAGATAAACAAACCTCCTGCCTTTACAACCACTCTAAATCTGTGTATCATGTGAATGACTATGCTGACTTGAACCAGAGCCATGCAGGATTCTCCAATATAGAATGTGCAGACTTGAAGTACATCAGACAGGAGTTCTGTTATGAACAGCACAGATTGTGAATGGCGCCCATGTGATCACAAATTTACAGTGTATTCTCCTAAGACTACTCCATGTACTCACATGTAGCTGATTTGAGGTTTTTTTTTTTTTTTTTTTTTTTAATATGCAGTATCTAAAGAAAATTGAGTTTCCAGTGTCCTTCCTACAAGGTAGAACAGCCATTTCAGCACTGTACTTAAAATAAAATACAGGCTGCTGGGCAGTCCGCTTCAGGAGATCTAATACAGGGACTGGGCGATTAGTAGTAGAGAATGCCCTACATGGTACTGACTGGCTTCTTGACACTAATACTCAAGACAACACACAGGTACTCAACAAGACAATACACGTGCACTCGCAGACCTACGTGCACTCACAATACACAAGTATACAGTACACAATACACAAGTACTAATGATCCACACACACTACTCAGACAACACTCAGGTACTCGCACTACACAGGTACTATGACCCCTGTTATAACCTGTTTTCAACTCGTTTTTTAACTCACCGCTTAGACCAGTTCCACTTGGACAGAGTTCCAGCAGACTCAAAGATGAGCAGGCTCACAATGAGTTCTACACAAGGTTATATAGGCCTCAAGCACCTGTGAGCAATTAACCACTCCCCTTAATTAGTAAGCTGAAGGAAGGAAAGAAAAAAAAAAAGCTGTTTAAAGAGTGTCAGAAAAAGGTGTTAAAAAGCTACAACGAAAAGCCCAAAAAAGAACCTAAAAATGCAACCCAGCAGTCAAAAAGCAAGACTTGTTCACTCTCCACTGAAGGTCCCCACTGTTTAGCTTCCAACTAGCAGTCTGGCAATTTTACATGTGCTCTACACAAGGTTATATAGGCCTCAAGCACCTGAACTACTACCTTCCTGTCCGAAGGTGAAATGCTTACTGACACTATTGTAGCAGTGGGGAGGCAGCATTGTCATCCTAGGGCAGGAAGTGTTTTAGGACTACAGACCACCTCCACTTCTCAAATAGCAGAGGGAGGTGTTCTATAGTCCACAGAGAACTGAACAGTGCTTACTAATAAGTCAGTAGAGGCACAGGAAGTTATTAGCTCACAAGATTTAACACTGGGAACCGAGTGATCGAACACTGCAGATCGCTCAGTTCCCACAGCTCCGTGAGCTCTGAGCCCCCCACGTTTACTGGAGCACTGTGGAGGGGTTGGGAGCGGCTGGCTCAAGCTCTCAATTGCTCGTTTAGAGGCTAAGCTGGATGCCAGTCCAGGCATGTGGGCGGATCCCGCCTCCATTGTCGCGATCTTGCCCGAGTCTGGACTAGCTCTGTGACATCAGCAGACTTCAGCCCACTGTGTGCTGAAAGCAGGTCTCCGGACCACTCCTGTGATCCACATGAGCAGTACAGCCAAACGAGCTTTGGCTGTACTTCTCCTTTTAATGCAGAATCAACAGACATTTTTGCACTTATTGAACATGTGTAAGAAAAGGCTTCCAGTAGTATATTGAACTGACCAATAGGAAATAGGAGGAATCCATTGCTAGAGTTTACACTTTTAAATGAAACCTCATATAAGATATGAAAAGACATTTCCTATTGGTTCTTAATCACCCCAGCGTGTACCGAGCATTGCAATGCGATTTTTAAAATTGCACTGCTTGCTGTGTATTTTTCTTTTTTTAAAGTGTTACTAAACCCAGGACTCTGCATTCACTATCTGGTCTCCCACAGTACACAACATGAAAATGCAATAATTTTAGTAAATGTAAACTGCTAAATACCTTTTCTCATCAGCAGTTTATAGCCATCTTGTGGCAGTGTCCAGCCGGGCACTGGTTAAAGCTTGTAGGAGGAGTTTACATTCTCCTCCTGACTGTCCTATAAGGCTGCAGGACCCCTGATGTCCGCAGGACCCCTGATGTCTGGACAGTGCTGATTGGCCCTGTGCACTCTCCCAAAAAAAAGAAAAAAAACTCTGCACATGCTCAGTTTGGCGTGTATTGCTAGAGTCCAAGGCTCTGTTCTATCAGGAGATGGATTGGGGACTGTGGAAGAAGGGGAGGATCAGAGAAGCCAGGAACAAACAGCCTTTTTACACAATGCAGAGGATTAACCCTTTAGGTTCCACAGTGAGTATAACAAGCATGCTTTACTGCATATACAGACTGATTTTACTGTTGTGGGTTTAGTAACACTTTAAAATGATTAAGCCACTATATTATATTTATACCACCCCATCTGTTATATAATGATATGTGTCCCAGTGCCAGTGCTGTATAAAAACTATGCTGATTTCTATCCTATCTCGGAGTGTCTCCTTGCGCTCACGTGACTCCTCAGCTCTCTCTTCTCCCTGGCTGACAGCTATAGTTGGAGGGGCCGAAACCTTCGGCTGACATCAGCTGGGAGGAGAGGAGAGAGAGAGCCGAGCAGTCACATGAGCACCTGGAAATGCTCTGAGATGAGGTAGAAATCTGCAAAGTTTTTATACAGCACAGGCCCTGGGACACATCGTTAGATAACCGATGGGATGGTACAAATATAATAATGTTTTTTTTTATAGCAGCGGGAGGGGGGAAAGCTGCGGATGACATAGGCACTGTGCTGCTGTTCATGCTTTTAAGAGAACGGGATCCTTTTGTTACCTAAAAAAAAAAAACACTTTAAAGCGGGGTTCCACCCAAATTTTGAACAATATCTCTATGTATTCTCTTCCTTGCCTAGATGCTGACATGCCGTTTAAAAAAATTTAAATCGCTGTAATTACCTTTTTATTTTTCTATTCTTCTTTGCACTTCCTGGTTCTCCTCCCATGGGAGCAGGCGTGTTTCTAGCCTCTCCCAGACTCCTGGGAGCTAGTCTCAGGCTTCCCAGGATGCCACTGAGCATGTGCGGGAACGAGCGGTGAATGCTGGGAGCACAGCATTCACCACATCCAGGAAATAAATGCTTGTGGGCTTCAAATGCCCACAATGAAGATGGAAACCGCCTGCAGTGAATAATATAAGTTATTCTTTCCGACGAAATCTGACACAGGCGGACATATTACACACAATATGTGAGTATGTAATGCTGAGAAGAAAAGTTTGTGAATGAACTCAAAAAAAAAAAAAACCGATAGGTGGACCCCCGCTTTAAGTGCACCCTATGAGCTGTGGCACATTGTAATGTGTTACAGCACTTTGAGGCACAATACACTGCACAAAAAAGTCCTTTTTTTCAGCACACACCACTGCAGCACATTGGTGTAAACTGCAGTCATAGGACATAAGGTAGATTGCCTTGTTCTTGCATTGGGCAGCTGGGGTAAGCAAGCTCTTTTGTGTGTATTGTTTTTGTGCGATCTGTAGGAAGGGATTTGGGAGCTAAAAAAAAAGTCTGACATTGAATTGTGAGGGAATTATCACCACTTTTTCTGTTTCATGTACTAAGTATTTTAATGAGAATGTTCAGACTGTAGGATGGTGGTGTCGGTTGGGATCTGTAACATACTGACCCATTTTCTATGCTTGGATGCTTTCCTGGCTCAGACATCCAGAGTTAGTGTTTCTATTTTGGGTGCCCTTGGGTAGAAAATCTGACTGCTTTCCATTCCTGGGTCCTGGAGGTCTCCTGTGTCTAAAGCCTCTGCCCCTGTGCTACCCCCTCCTCAGGATATTTATGGTGGCTATGGGAGTTCCATGGGATTATACTCTGTGCAGACATTGGACTTAAAGTATTGGCTCTTCGACAGGGACAAGAAACGTAAAGACGGCTCAGACCTGACATAATCAGGTGCTTAGATCATCCAGGCCTACATAAGTGTGTATCCTGAAAGGCTCATTACAAATAGTTCAATTGAACTGAAGATGTGAACTCTGTGACCCACCCAGTCTGCCCCTTTTCTCACATTCTTGTAGGAGCCCTAATAGCTTAGTTAAGCTGTTAAATGTTTGTCTGCCTTGGATTTTATGGGTGCATTTTGTTGGAACAAAAAGTGATATGAGAACGTTATTACTATAGGATAACATGGTAAATGCATGTATGAGAAATTAAAAAAAATGGTAATTTTGTTTCAGAAGCAAACAGTATTGACGGGGGTGTTGCTAGGATTGTGAAAGACCCAGGGCACCTTGGAGCACTATGGGGTAAAGAATGGTGCAGCGTCTTGCAGAAAGCCGTGAATGTAGCTTTGGCAGTGGGAGTAGAAATGTATCTAAATCCAAAACTAAAAATGTCATATGTCAGTTTACTAGCACTTGGTGTGGTGGATGCATTTGTCTTTTTTTTTTTTAAATTGAATTTGTTGTATTTTCAACTGGTGATCCTGCAGATAACACTCTTCTTTTCCCTATCACTCCTTCACTGTATCAATGGATGGAACCTTGGCTGTCACCCTAGGTTGCTTTCCTAAAATGGCTTACAAACATGTATGTATCTCCATCTTCATTAAATGGAGAGCAAGGCGATTAATAGATTAAAGGATATAGATATTCTTCTGTGCAGCTCATGGGAAGTGATAAGGACACTGCATTTTAGGCAGGATCAACAGGTCATCTCTGTATTTGCTGAAAATATTTTTATCTTGAGGGAAAAGAAAAACTAAGAAAGCCAACATGTCTAAGGACTGTAAGTTTTGTAGTAATTTTGCATTTTTTGTTTCAGGGTTAGGCGACATTTAAATAGAAAGCAAAAATAAAAAATTAAGTACAGCATTACGTTTAGAAAGAAAGTGAAAAGCAGCCAACACACTTATAGACTCAAGGTAGAAAAAAAACAAAAACAAAAGTGTGGCGCTATATATCACATCCACAGCCGTGTGTATTACAATGAAGACATATAAAAATGGTGAATACTACCAAAAAATGTATGACCATAAAATGGATAGTGTCAAATAATTAATCAGTGTTGATCACATATAAGGTGAATACACAATCATACTTAATCATCAAATGTGCCAGTGATTAATAAAAACCCGTGCTGGTTCCATGAGCCAGACACCAAACATAAAAAACATAAAACTTTAGAACTCCATAAAAAATGTGTAGAAAAATAGTGAAGAAAACATCAACAGAGTTTAAAGGGGGTGATGCATGGCCAGATGGTATTCACAGAATTTTAGTCGCACCAACTCGCCGAAAAAACAGCGTGGGGGGCCCCCCAAAATCCATACCAGACCCTTATCCGAGCACGCAGGAAAGGGGGTGGGGATGTGCGAGCACCCCCCCCCCCCTCCTTAACCGTAGCAGGCCGCATGCCCTCAACATGGGGGTAGGTGCTTCGGTGCAGGGGGGGGCGCTGCGCCCCCCTACCTCAAAGCACCTTGTCCTCATGTTAAGGACAAGGGCCTCTTCCCGACAACCCTGGCCGTTGGTTGTCAGGGTCTGAGGGCGGGGGGGCCTATCGGAATCTGGGAGCCCCCTTTAATAAGGGGGCCCCCAGATCCCAACCCCCCACCCTATGTGAATGAGTATGGGGTACATCGTATCCCTACCCATTCACCTGGGAAAAGTGTCAAAAATAAAACACACTACACAGGTTTTTAAAGTAGTTTTATTAGTCAGCTCTGGGGGGTCTTCTTCTGACTTCGGGGGGTCTCTTCCTTCTCCGCGCTCGTCGGCCTCTTCTCTCGGTCTCCGGTGTCTTCTCCCACCCTGCGGTTCTTCTGCGGGGCTCCTCCGCTATCTTCTGCTCTTTTGCCACTCTTTTGCTAGCGGTGGCCCGGTCTTCTCCATCGTCTTCTCCCCTCTGCTCTTCTTCCGATGTTGACACCGCCCCCTTATGACGTTACCACCCGGGCATGATGGGACAGTGACGTCATAAGGGGGCGGGGTCACTTGATGACATCACCCGGTGACCAGGCCCCATGCCTATATAAGTCGTTGCGCACCTGGCATTACAGCGGGAGAGAGCGTCGTGTCAACATCGGAAGAAGAGCATAGGGGAGAAGACGACGCGTTTTTAAAGCAGCGTTTTCCTGCCAGCAATCTGACTTTCAGAACGGCCGTTTATGAGCTCCAGTGTGCATGGAGCCTAAGATTGTAAGCTCTAACGCAGGGCCCTCTGATTCCTCTTGTACCAAATTGTAATGTAACTATAATGTCTATCTTAAAATGCTCCCTTCCCCTCCTAACATCTACAATGCCTTGCAAAAGTATTCACCCCCTTGGCTTTTTACCTATTTTGTTACATTACAGCCTTTAGTTCAATGTTTTTTTTAATCTGAATTATATGTGATGGATCAGAACTCAATAGTTGGTGAAGTAAAATTTGAAAAATATATACATAAAACTATTTTACAGAAATAAAAAAAAACTGATAATTGGCATGTGCGTATGTATTCACCCCCTTTGTTATGAAGCCCATAAAAAGCTCTGGTGCAACCAATTGCCTTCAGAAGTCACATAATTAGTGAAATGATGTCCACCAGTGTGCAATCTAAGTGTCACATGATCTGTCATAACATATACGCAGCTTTTTGAAAGGCCCCAGAGGCTGCAACACCTAAGCAAGAGGCACCACTAACCAAACACTGCCATGAAGACCAAGGAACTCTCCAAACAAGTAAGGGACAATGTTGTTAAGTACAAGTCAGGGTTAGGTTATAAAAAAAATATCCAAACCTTTTAATGATCCCTAAGAGCACCATCAAATCTATCATAACCAAACCTGCCAAGAGACGGCCGCACACCAAAACTCACGGACCGGGCAAGGAGGGCATTAATCAGAGGCAGCACAGAGACCTAAGGTAACCCTGGAGGAGCTGCAGAGTTCCGCAGCAGAGACTGGAGTATCTGTACATAGGACGACAATAAGCCGTACGCTCCATAGAGTTGGGCTTTATGGCAGAGTGGCCAGAAGAAAGCCATTACTTTCAGCAACAAAACAAAATGTCACGTTTTAAGTTTGCGAAAAGGCATGTGGGAGACTCCCAAAATGTATGGAGGAAGGTGCTCTGGTCTGATGGGACTAAAATTTTACTTTTTGGCCATCAAAGAAAACCTATGTCTGACGCAAACCCAACACATCACATCACCCAAAAAACACCATCCCCACAGTGAAACATGGTGGTGGCAGCATCATGCTGTGGGGATGTTTTTCAGCAGTCGGGACTGGAAAACTGGTCAGAGTTGAGGGAAAGATGGATGGTGCTAAATACAGGGATATTTTTGAGCAAAACCTGTACCACTCTGTGTGTGATTTGAGGCTAGGACGGAGGTTCACCTTCCAGCAGGACAATGATCCCAAACACACTGCTAAAGCAACACTTGAGTGGTTTAAACATGTAAATGTGTTGGACTGGCCTAGTCAAAGCCCAGACCTCCATCCAATAGAAAATATGTGGTCAGACTTAGATTGCTGTTCACAAGCGCAAACCATCCAACTTGAAGGAGCTGGGCAAAAATCCCAGTGGTAAGATGTGGCACGCTCATAGAGACTTATCCAAAGCGACTTGGAGCTGTGATAGCCGCTAAAGGTGGCTCTACAAAGTATTGACTTTAGGAGGGGTGAATAGTTATGCACATTGACTTCTCCCCTTTGTCAGCCAGCAAGGGTTGCAGGGAAATGGAGAGAGCACCCGACAATGGCTGGAAAAGCCAGGAGCAATGACATTACCCAGAAAGTTTATACTCGCCTGATCTGCCATCCTTTAGAAAGCCAGACTCCCCCATGTCCAGCTGTGGACTGTTACTGCTGTCCAGAGCCAGTCTATGGGCATGATAACATCAGAGTCCACAGCTAGACTGGGGGGGGGGGGGGGGTGAAGAATGGCAGGGACTGTTATTGGCCACTGGGTGTTGCTTTCATCCCTGTGCTGGCGTCCCATTAATGTTTGGGAACCCTCACCCGCATGTCATATTAGGACACAGTGGCTATGCCCTTGCTGCCGTGTGTCCCAATAGAAATGAATGGGACGCCGGCATGAGGATGCATGCAACACCTATGCATCCCCATGCCTGGAAGACAGGGAGCTGCATGGGGCCAGCAGTAAAGTGCCCCGTGTGAATGAGCCCTTACTGGCTGGATCACTAGGTGACCTAAAGGGAAAAAAAGCCTAAAAAAAGGGGCTCAAAATGTGTGTGCAAAAAAGACTTTAGGTGTGTTTTTTTCAGATGCTTTTTTTTATGTCAGGAGCAAAGGTGTTCAGAGGAGCTGGACAATTGCCTATTGTGCATGAGGCCTTAAAAAGAAACAAACTGCAGTTTGAATTGCCAGTAAATGACATTTACATAGCTCCCAACTTTCTGAGATGGGAATGAGGGACACCTATTAGCAAAAGTGTGTGGTCATAGGACACACACCCTGCCACGCCCTCTTGAAGGAGAACTGTACTAAAAATGATTGGTTAAACCAGCAAGTGCTTTTTCTACCACTACTATTACTTTTATATTGACTTCTGAAATTTTACACATGCAGCAGTTTAGAAATTGTATGAAAGGTTTAGCACTGTAAAACACTTTCTGATGATGCATTTTATATACAACAATATATATTAGACCAAAATGAGGAGGGACTTTGTCCCAAATCGGGGACAGTCCCTCAAAATCGGGGACAGTTGGGAGCTATGCATATTTAGCAGTGGTATGTGGATATACATACCACACCCTTAAGGATCTGGTATGCATTTTTGGGAGGACCCTTCCTTAACCATAGCAGGCCATATGCCCTCAACATGGGAGGCAAGGGGGACCACCCTGAGAAGGGCACCTTGTCCTTATGTTGATGAAGAACAAGGGCCACTTTCCCACAACCCTGGGGCTGTAATGATGGGGGGGCTTATCGGAATCCGGAAGCTCCTTTAGAAAAAAGGGGGCGCTAGCTATCTCGTTCCCCTACCATGTGAAATATAAAGGGGTACATCATACCCCTACTCATTCACAAAAAAAAATATTAACCATAAATAAACACACCACAGACTACTTTGATGATAAAAATAAAGATGTCTCATAATGTAAATCCATCATCAATCATGTCAACCAGCAATGCAGATCCTCCTCAAACATGATAAATGATAGCCACCAAAAAAAGCACGCCAACACATCTTCCCCCAATGAAGACTTGCACCGAATGACAGATCCCAGGGTGACAGCTGAATTGTAAATAAAGGGGTGGGGCTGGTGCCTGACATCAGACCAAATATGGTAATGGCCATATTTGGTCATTGATGTTGGCCCACCATTGTTGCCTCTTTGTTTACATCCAGCCATCTGCCAAGACTCCACAGGTGACTGACTGGCCAGCGATGCACCACTCGTTGCTAAGAAGCCTGTGACCACTGCCTCCCAATGGTAAGTTGTCACATTTTAGCAGTGGTAGTAATACTGCTAATAAATACTTCACTTCTGCTGCAGCCGAGTAGGCAAGGTTTAGACTGAATTCAACTTCCGTCTGAACCCAAAGCTCATCCCTGGTTTACACAATAGAGCTTTAAGGGCATGTCACACAAGTAACTTTGTAGCAGCTGCTCTTGTCCTTGCTGCTAAGAATAAATGTATTGCAGTCAATAAAAGGTCACACTGATTCCAGTGATGAATTGTAGTTGCTACAAAATTCCTAGTATGACATGGCCCTTGCAGTAGTGCAGGGGAGAATGCGGTCTTACCAATTCAGCTCTGTTATATGTTACTGATTTCACTTGTGTATATTCTGACTGTGGAGGAGGAAGGATATCCCTAGTATTCCCATGAGCTTGTGATCAGAAGCACAGCTTAGCTGCTGATTAGCCCAGGGTACTTTGTGCGCCGCAGCTAAAGGAAAACAGGATGTGCAATACCATTTACAGTGACAAGCTAGGAAAGACAGCTGCCATGTAAGGGGTGCTTGCTGGGGGCTCCCCAGCTGCTCATATCCCACAGATATCTCCTGGAGGAGCTTGTGTGTCTTTCATATTGGGTTAACGGACTACAGAGCTCATGGTGGGGCTCAGAGGATGGGAACATGACTGAGTCTGTTTACTCCTAATGCGTTTGGAGGCATAATGCTTCATAAGGAAGGGGGCGAGAGCTAAAATGATTTTTCCCCAACCCCCACCTTTTCTGCTGCAGACTCCTTCTGTGTTTAACCCCATCTGCTGGACGGCCTGAGATCTTCTGCATTATCTCTGATCAGACATGCATAGCAGTTTCACCGGAAACTGGAACGCAGCAGCAGCATATGTCTAGTGATGAGTATGATGGCATATTTGGTTACTTTATCCTGCCTACTATATATAAATGATGATCAATAAGTGTAATATTATGCATCCCCCACTTCATCTTACATGCCAGTGTTGCATAGCAAGATCTGTGGTTTGGTTATGCTGAGTTTTCAAATATTGTGGACTAATAAGGCAGTCATTTTATTCTCAACGTTGGGTTATTCAGCACAGATTCATTCACGGATACTTTCATGTGGTATTAAACCTTCTCCCAATAAAATAAAAAAAGGGCCCCCAGGAGCTTTTAGCCATAATGTACTTGTATATACAACATATTGGCACATTATAGCAGACTTATCTGGCAAGTGATCTCCTCCTAGTGCTGTGGTGTCAGCACTCCTGTTGGTCATGGGCACCTCCATCTTCTTCTGGTGGTCTTCTGCCCAGTTTGACTCTTCAGCTGCTTGATTGGCCAGGCTGTGATGACATCACTCACGTGCATACGTGGCTCAATGTACACAAATGCTGACAGGCAGGGGGAAGCAGTTATGACAGAAGAGTCCAAAAGGGTTTCTTCTGTTCTAAAAATCCTACCAGTCAGGAGCTTTTTTTTAATTTAAATTTTAATTCCACTTTAAGCAGAACTAATCTTTTTTAAAAATACTGCTAGAAGGCAGGCCTGGACAAATCTCACATAGTACTAAGTACCAGCACTACACAACCTGCGTATGACTGCATAGTTAAATCTGAACTCCAGGTATGATCTTTATTTATCCAGCTTAGACCAATGTATGTATACATATCTCAAATGTGAGGGGCTATTGAGGAAACTGACAATCATTGTGCTTGGGCTGTTAGTGAGCGATGTGATCTTTCGGGTTCTGTGCTGAATGGCTTCCCTTCTGCACATTGACCACAGAGAAGTTGCTCGCTTGCGCTTGGCACTGCCACTCCGGTGTCCTCATCTCCAGTACGGCGGCTTTCGCCGTGTGTCTCCCCTCTCTCGCGACCCGCTTCCTGATTGGCGGGGGGCCCTGAGCCCACCCTTTTTTAAAGCCTATTAGAGCCTTTGGCTCTAATCACGTGCTTAAAAAAAAACGCTCCCATTGGAATCCACAGTCCGGTGCCCTGTATGTAGATAGGGGGGCAGCACCCGTTTACCCCTAATGGCCACCACTGATCATTGGGTAAAGCCAGCACTGTGTGAGAATACAGCAGCTAGTGTTACTGTGTTGACAGCCAGCAATGCGTGAGGGAGACTGATCTAAGTTTACCTTTTTCACGCCTTAGCAGGACTTGGCTTAACGGACTGGCAATACAGTCACATTAGCTGCTATGTTCTCAGGCAAGGCTGGTTTTGCCCAACAATGGTCCTGGCAACTGGAAAAAAACGTCCCTTATTTTGTGGCAAAATCAGGCCAGGCGCAGCAAAAGAAAGAGTAATGAGTCCAGTGAGATGCCGCTTGAGATGAAATACCCTAGCATGATAAAATCATGTGTACACATAAGCATGCATCCCTATACCAGTCTCCATATTTACATATAACATGAACTGCAGTAAGTCTCAAGCAAAGGGCAGCTGTTCCATCATAAATGAGGTGTCTCTTATAGTTCATCTTGAATAGTGCACAGCACCACTTAAATGAGGTTACAGACATGTTAGACACTTTCTCTAGTAAACATCCACTTGTCACATGGTGCTTCTTCCTGCCTTCACTGGCTGTGAATATGTATGTATAGTAACGCAGCTAAGCCCCCACAGCCAGCCTTAGGAAGCTCCTTGTTATTGTTGCACTCATAGCCGGTAAAACTGTGTTCCAATTTCTGATCCCTATACAGCATTCTATCAGCTTCCTAGAATATAGCAAATAGCATGTAGCCAGAATGGTCATTTCCATATTGGCAAAAAGTGTAGTAGTAGCTGCTTAGGAGGGAGTAGAGAACTTCTGGCGGGGCTGTTTCTAGGAGTTTTGCAGAGGGATCACTATAACCTGGACATCAGGGTTTTTTTGACTGCCCATCTGCTAGAAGGAAATGTTTTTTTGGTTGTGTGTTTTTGTTTTAATCGTGCACTGCAGTGCAAGCTTAAAGTGGAGCCAGGTGCTAGAAAAATGTAATTTCCATGAGAGTTGCGTCATCAATGGCTGAAAGAAATAACCAGGCCCAAAGGATTCTGAGAAAATGACAGCAGAGTCAATGGGGGTAGGCAGAGTTATCCCGGCTGTATTATGATAAGTTTGTTGTAATATAATGCTTTGCGTTCTGGCAAGGGCTATTTGGGCACCAAAAAAGTTTGGTGCTGCTGTAAGTGTATCCCATGAATTGTTTTATATGGTTGGAGTCAAGTGACTTAGGCTGGTGCACAGAATGCTTTTAATCATAGCCCTATGCACATTAGGCATTTAGCCCTGTTGCATGAGACTGCAGTGTTTGTATGGCAAAAAAGGCAAAGGTACTGTCCAACCCCGCTGCCGGCAGCCTGTAAAACTAAGAGGCTGACAGCTGCTGCAGCTGGACAATGCACTGAGTGGTACTATCATTTAGGGCAGTATGCGCCCAAGGATGAATGCAAGCAGTCTGTCTAGTAGGCATTAAAAATGATCTCTTGCGGCCTGGCCAAGCTGTTAAGCGAGTGTAATCGTTCCATCCCTTGAGTAGGTGATGCAATTAATGCTACCTATTTACTTAAAGTGGGCCTTTCATTAAAATGGAAGGTTCACTTTACTCGTAGCCAACCCCCTCTCCCCATATCCCCCCTTTTAAAGATTACTTTAAAAAGTTTATGGAAAAAAAACACACTTTAAAAAAAAAACGGAAGGAGAAAGGCGCATCTAAACTTATCAAGGATAAGGCTGTAGTATTGATGAGGCTGTATTATTAGGGATAAGGTTGTATTGGGGCAATACAGCCAGCTGGATAAATCCCATCCTTAACTGATCAGTTTGTTCCCTAAAAGTTCTCAGTTCATAGGTACTATGGAGGACCTAGACACGTAGCAAATTTCAATTTTGGTTGCATCAGGCATTTACCCTATATTAGGTAGGTAAGTCCACAGCTGAGCTTACAAAGGCGGGTCCTGGAACTGTTGGGGTAAAAAATGTTCCAGTAGCAGTATCTCCCCCCCCCCCCCCCCCCTCATATAGTATACCCTCGCCCATATATCCGCAATGAATCCAGCACTGTGCCTGTCTGTAGCGGCTCTCTCCTCTCTCTCCCCGCTCTCACAGTCAAACCCTGTGATGGGGGACAGGCCCAAGTCGTGCTGTCTGGATGCAGGCAGCGTGGCTTGGCATCGAGCATGAAGTCGCTTGCTATGGGGGTGCTCACAGAAGACGAGGATCCAGGTGTGCAGGCGGGGGACCCGAGAAGGGTAGGTTCAGGCTGTTCTGTGCAATACTATTGCACAGAACAGATAAGTAAAACTGTTGAAAAAAAAATAAACCATAAGACTTTACAATCACTTTAACTAGTGTAGCTGGTTGAAGTGAAACCACTTTTTGATCTTTCTAGATGGTAATATAGTCTGTAACAGACTGCAGCTTTGGCTATCTCTGGTAATTAGACCCTTTCTGTAGATGGTAAATAGGTACTCGAGGCTAATCCCTTACTTAAAGTTCTTTTCATAGAACATTTGTGTACCTGGTTATTGAAATTGTAATTGCAGTTACAGGGTGTCATTATATAGCCTGTCGTTTAAAGTAAAGACAAAACTCTTTTAAACAGTTGGATGTAAAAAAAATAGATGAATAGTCCTTCCTAGGCCTACATTTCTGCCATTCAGGCAACATACCAAAAGCAAAATAAGTTCTGTGCATATAGATATCTTAATAAATATAAGTACAGCGCTAATAAAATAACGATATTGCAAAATTTTCAAGTGAAAAATAAGATAAAAAGAAAAACTAAAGCAGAGTCCCATTGAAATTTCAGTCCATAAAAAAGGAAATTAAACAACATCCATCCGTGTGAGATATCAGTGGCAGATTGCAAAGATGGAAACCGTGAAAGATCCTTCAAAGAATGTGCATCCAACTCCACACCCAAGTGAGTAAGTGGCCTGCTTACCAGCTATCCATGACCACTGAAAATGGTCTCACCCAGCACAGGGAAATCGGTCTCTCCAAGACCCTTGATGATGTCTGGAACCACAGCTAGGGCGATAATACTCAAGATATAAAAGAAAAAGCTTCTATAGTGCAGTACTTATAAAAAACACAGTTACCTCCAGCGCTAATAGGTCTTCCAAGGTGTGGAGTAACAGATATCAAATAAAATGGTGGTTTTAAAAGGTATATAATGGTATCCAAAACTGGGTGGATGCTGCCTTCCTCAGATGGGGTAATCTGAAAGGAACTACAAGAAAAACAGAAATGTAAGGCGTGCACATCTAGTGCATTACCAAAGATAATTTAATAATAAAAATTGGTGTGTGTGACTTCCATTTCTGTTTTTCTTATAGTGCAGTAAAAGATAGATTTAATATAATAAGTGGCTTGCACTTACAAGATGTAAAACGTTCACAAGCGATACAGCAACGTGTCTCATAAAGACCGCAGCGTCTCCTCGGGCTTCCCTTCACTTCCTGTGTCGTTTGCCCATCAGCCTCCTGTATACACCATCAGTACTGCCTCCTAGTTCTGTGCATATAGATATCTTAACCTAATTATCCCAAAAAGGTCTACCAAAACTGAAAAATAGCTGGCGAGAAGAAGGCTGCTGCTATTTGTCAATAAAAGAAGAGGTATTTATGAGCAATGGTATGCAGCTACACATAGCAAAGAATTACATTTACATCTTTTGAGCAGTTCATGTTATTAAACCCATTTGATTACATTTATCACGTAGCAAAACTGAAGCTGGCCATGCAATATGTGAATTTCGACCTGTTCCTAATAAACCGGACAGCATTCACCCTGTAGGTGGCCTTGTCACAGTCACCACTCCTCCCAGCCAAAAACTTCCATTGAAAAATTGAGAGCGCCAGACGGAAGATCGAATCGGATGCAGCCAAAGGTAGCGGCTGCCAAAGGACAATAGCTGTGGAAGGTGATCCATCAATCCATGCTGTATAGTGTGTATGAAATAATCTTAGATTTTTATTCTGTTCAGCCCATAGTTGCATAGTCAGGTTGAAAAAAGTCTAGTTCAACCAATAAAAGAGAAAAAAAAAAATCATACAATCCCATATATCCAATCCTATACCCACAGTTGATCCAGAGGAAGGCGAAAAAACCCCAGCAAAGCGTGATACAATTAGCTACTGATGGGCGAAAAAAATTCCTATCGGATATTCCCTGGATCAACTTTACCTATAAATGTTAGTACCCAGTTATATTTTATATTTTAAATTAATAAATCATAGTGATAAAAAAACAGGATGTCTGTGAAAATACCAGCACATGTGCATTAGAATGCTCACACGTAGGTACTCGTGAGACTTATTCCCAGAAGTTGTTGCACCTGAGAGTAATTGTGTGCAAGTTTCCCAACTGAAGCTTGGGGGAAGCGCCACACCAGCTAGAAAGACTTTTGAATAAGGTTAAAAAAAAGGTTAAAAGCAGAACAAATGGGCGATCTTTGTGTACACAATAAATTAATTTTCTGTTGAGAACTTAATTTTATATGGAGGGTTTAATACTCCTTTAGGAGTCCTTTGGGTAATTAGCAGTGGTTTCCAACTTGTGGTCATAGGTAATGCACTTTTTTTGTGCTCCACTTTGCGCAGTAGGAAACAAAAAAATATTAAACAATTGATATAATATATAACTGAAAACTTCAGCTGAACTTTAGGATGGCTTCACAACTATGCATTGCTCATTTCACTGGCCGTTATGCATGGTTCAACAATGGACGGCATTAGTACATTGCCATTTGTCTCAAAGGCACCCCAGCCTACATATGTACAGTAAACAAATGCACCTGCTTCCCAGTGCACAAGTAAACCATGGAATAAAGAATACATGCTTTGCTTTGCTTTGGACTGACATAAAGAGGGGGGGGGGGGGGGGGGGGTTATGTGTAAGTATAAATGGGTCCTGTGGGCAATAATTCCCTTTGTTTCAAACTGCACCCAACTAGAATTTTCCTAACCTGCAAGCTATAAGAGGACTGAGGGTGTTAAACGAATTGCTTTTCAACGAGAAACATAATCGACTCCCATCTTCTCTAAAAAAAAAAAAAAAAAAAAAAAATAAAAATAAAAAAAAAAAATTTTTTTTTTTTATTTTTATTACCACTAGGATGAGCTCAGTCATGTGCAGACCCTAGTCTGAACCTGCCTGAATGATTCCACCAGGAAGCTGTCACTGTACTGGGCCAATCATAGGCATCTGAGATATTCCTTGACCTGAAGGTGCATGTATACACATCCTTTGTATACACGCTGTTATGGGGTGGGGAATGCCTCGCTGCTTATGATTGGCTTAGTACAGGTGGTCGCTTCCAGGCGGGAATGCTTGGGTGGACTTGGACTAGGATCCGAACAAGCCTGAGTTACCGTAATTCCTAATTACCACACTGAGACTTATCATGTGACTAAATCTGGTGGACCCAACTACCTACACCTCAAGGAAGAGGAAATGATTGGAATGCAGGTGGAACATTCAGTAAAACAATAGAAGGTAAAATTGCACTATGAAGTATGTAAAAATTTTTCCACTTGTATGTAACCAACCTGGAGAAGACGGCTTTCTTGTTGTCCATAGCAATTGGCTTGCAGCTGTTTCTGTCGGCAGATTCAAATGTGGAAAAAAAGTTGTCTCTGCCACCATCTGAACTTTATTCTGATATTCTTTTTTTTTTTTTTATCCTGTCCACTTCCCCAAGATGAGCCTTGGTTATCAGCTGGGGATACCCAGACAATAGTGTGTCACCCAGTCCAACAAAGAAGAGGTCACTTTAGAGGGGTGTTTGTACAATTTTTTTTATTTTTATTTTTTTTTATTTATTTCAGGTACTTACAGAGTGCCGTCAATTTACGCAGCACTTTACATATATATTGTACATTCACATCATTCACATCAGTCCCTGCCCTCAAGGAGCTTACAACCTAAGGTCCCTAACACACATTCATACATACTAGGGCTAATTTAGACCGGTTCCAATTAACCTACCAGCATGTCTTTAGAGCATGGGAGGAACCTGGAGTACCTGGAGGAAACCCACGCAGACACAGAGAGAACATGCAAACTCCAGGCAGATGGTGCTGCTAGGTGAAAGTGCTATCCACTACACCACTGTGCTGCCCAGTACAATGACTGGCAATGCCAATCTGCACGTTTGATTTAATACATTTTACTTCAGAGTGAAGTGACTTCATACGTCATTTTACTTCAGAGTGAAAACAAGCATTGCTTGGCAAATATTTCAGAGTATTTGTGTTCCCTATTCTTAACTATGAAATATACAGTACATGCAGGCCAACTTCGATCTTTGAAAGTTTGGTCATAAGGGAAATTCTCCATCCACTTTGTTCATGTAGATGGAGGAACCTGCTTTAGCCTGAAAAAGAATATATCCCTAGAAATTAAACAGAGCCTATACTGTACAGGGAGCATGTTATATAAGTAGATCTCTTCTGCATTACAGCAAATATTTTAATCTAATTGGCCCAGCATATGATTGTAACTGCTGTCACTAGTTGGTGGCTTGACAAAGTCCTAAAAGAACTCCCTGATATGTATGTAAAATGATATGTTTACGGAAGTAGAATTTGTGACCTTTTGGAAAGTTTCAATAGACAGGTTTTATGATCTAATGTACACAAGTTCATGAGGGATGTGTTTGTGTTGTGTTTCCACAGGTGCAAACATTGCCACTGGTGAGGAGGTAGCCATCAAACTGGAATGTGTGAAGACAAAGCACCCTCAGTTGCACATTGAGAGCAAGTTTTACAAGATGATGCAAGGGGGAGGTAAGACATCTCTGAACTGGGCTGCAAAATTGGTTTATAGGAATATTGGTTTGCTTAAAGTATTACTAAGCCCAGGACCCTGCATTCACAATATCTGGTCTTCCACCGTACACAGAACATGGAAATGCAATTATTTTAGTAAATATAAACTGCTAAATACCTTTTCTCAGCAGCAGTATATAGCGATCTTGTGCCTTCTATCAGTGCCCAGCCATGCACTGGTTAAAGCTTGTAGGAGGAGTTTTCTGACTGACCTATGAGACTGCAAGACCCCTGACCTTTTGTCTGGACAGTGCTGATTGGCCCTGTCCTGATTACACACCAAAGTGAGCATGTGCAGCCTGACTCATCTGACTCTGTGTTATCAGAAAATTATTACGTGTCAGTGGAAAAAGGGGAGGATCAGAGAAGCCAGGATCAAACAGCCTTTTTACACAATGCAAAGGATAAACCCCTTAGGTTCCACAGTGAGTATAACAAGCATGCTTTACTGCATATACAGACTGATTTTACTGCTGTGGGTTTAGTAACACTTTAACTTGGACTTCCCTACTTGTGAAAGGGAAGGCTGCTAATTTATGAACTAGACTGTTTATCGTAGGAGTAAATGTACCTAAAGCTTAATTCTGGGTATGTTTTTTTTTTTTTTTTTTTTATTTTTTTTTTTTTGCATAGTTAAATTGGTTCAGCTTAGACCAATGTAGGCATGCATATTCCATACCTGTGGTATCAATAGGGAAAATTACTGTAGTAGTCACCGCTATCATAGCGATCACCCCTGTTTCCCAGTCATATATGCCAAACAGCTGTCATACTGCATAGTAACAGGAACAAGAGAGCGCACCAGCCTAGTGCATTATCCTTAGCGAGTTTATTAGATTAAAAGCAAGGTAAAAGCTACTCACAAAAGCCCAGAAGGCTCTGAGGAAGAAGGTCAAACCTTTGAAACGCGTAAGCCAGCGGCGGTCCGTGTGCCTCCCTCCCGGGACCTGGACAGCTGCCTACCACTGGAACTATTGCCTTTGTGCGTTCGATATGCAATTTTACCTGCGACTTTTGTGAGTAGCTTTTACCTTGCTTTTAATCTAATAAACTCACTAAGGATAATGCACTAGGCTGGTGCGCTCTCTTGTTTCTCTCTTTGTCTTTCACTATTAGGATAATCCCATCCTTTGAGAGCAGCAAAGCCGAAGTCCATGGTCCTTTTTGAACTTTTTTAGCCAACACACCAGTGCGCAAGAGTACTTTTTTCGTCTTTCTATGCATAGTAACAGGAGTTTGCTTGCTTGGCATGGGTGCCATTGACAAAACTCCTTGCATTTTTCTCAGTTAACATAAAGCATTCTCTAATTGAATGAGGCGGGGAGGTTAAAACATGATGTCCACCTCGTCCAATCAGAGGATGCTATGCAAGGTGTTCTGTGAATGGCGCCTGTGCCTAGCAAGGAACCCCCTGTGGTTGCAGTGCTACAGGGCAGCTGCTCGGTATGGGACACAGAAAATGGCAATGATCACTGTAGTAGCAGTGACTACTACAGTGATTTCCAGCTTCCATGGGAATGCCACAGGTAGGGCATATGCATGGTTATATTGGTCCAAGCTGGACCATTGTAACTTTCCAATAAAATCCATACTTGGAATTTGGGTTTAAAATACTGTGCTGTATTTTTGTGTCTAATACTATACTAATTGCACAAAAAGCATTCTGTTATCATACGAGAAAAATGTTCTGCTGTTTAGTAATGAATAGATTATCGGACTATTGCTCCGAATACGTTTTTTTTTTTGTCCAATTACTCTCATCATGTGTACGGGCCTTAACACATCTGTCAAAGCACATATCACCTGACCGACATCCTGATTTCCTTTACCTCTTGTGTGTGCCTCTTATCCATCTACATTGTACATTTCATGCATTCCTCATCAGTGTTTCCCTTCAGGACTTTTTTGGCGAATTGGAGTCAATTGGAACCAAAATCTTTTTTGCAAAATTGGAAGGAAGTATAGCATTAAATGCCAAGTTCACCTTTGCAGAAAACATAATAAATGCACAATTTTTTGCAGAAAAATGAAAGTGCATTTAATATTTTTTCCAGGAGGAGCCTGAAAAGTATTGTACCCATGATCAGTAGATCCTGGGTGCAAGTGGGCTCCTGCAGACATGTTCTACCTCTGTGCAAGCTTTCTGTTTTAAAAGCCAGGCGACCTGTCAGTTGACTACAAGAGCACTCATCAGCACCCCCACAGCCCGTTCAAACTACAAGTCTCAGAACAAACCGTATTTGTAGTTTATACATTCACAGGAATCTGTGAATGAATGATGCAACTGTGTGGGCAGAGCCCCATACAGCCACACTGTTTTTGAAAAGTGACAGTGGGTGTTGGGAGGAAAACCTCTGCCCGCTGTCAAAGGGGAGGGGGAGTGGGAGAGAGGAACAAGGAGCTGGAACATATTTCATGTTCCAGCTCCTAAATATGGGTTGGACATGTAACCTATTCCAAAGGTGAACTTAAAGTGGTTGTAAAGACACAAGGTTTTTTTACCTTCTGTGTACAGCAGTCCCCCCCCCCCAATACCTGAGCTCCCTCTCGATTCAGCGATGTCCAGGAGAGCCTTGCCTTGCCATTGGCTCCCGCTGCTGTCAATCACAGCCAGTGAGCCAATCGGCGGATGGAGGGGCCAGGAGCACCATAGAGGGACCCGAGAAGAGGAGGATCTGGGCTGCTCTGTGCAAAACCACTACACAGAGGAGGTAAGTATAACATGTTATTTTTAAAGATAAAGAAAATGAGACTTTAGTATCATCTTAAACAGCACTAAAAGTGGACCTGTTGTGTTTGAATGGCATATCCCTGTCCCGTGTTTTGTAAAGCTTCTCTAATGTGCAAAGCTTTCGGACACTTAAAACCTTACACTGGATAGTGGCCAGTTCCTGATGAACCAGACAAAATTTACTTAGTGGGTGCCTCTGCCTTCTGCCTCCATCCCCACATCCCGTGATTGAAAAATCAAAGGGGGGGGGGGGGGGAGGTTGTGGCCAAACACTGCCTGCATCCAATCAGATCATCCAATCATTTGTCAAATGTGTGCAAACAAAACCCTCTGTTTTTAATGTAAACAGTTGGGGTCAATTTGGTTGTTTTGAAGGCTGGCTGGTAAGTGTGCTGGGAAATCTTTTGTTTGTGATGTGTGTTGCCCTTCCATGTGCACCTTGCTGCAAAGGCTAGTTAAAGGTTGGGGTGTTTGCCGTTTTTTTGTACTGCAGGCACTGTTAAGGTAGTCTGGCAAGGCTGGCTGTCAAAGTACAATATCTGCAGCGGGAGATTTGTCCATCGGACATTTTTTGTCCATTTTATTTTTTTGGATTTTGCTCAGTAATAATCTTTAATTCTGTTGGTAATAATAACATATGCTTTGTTAACTTATAATTAACGTATAGATCATTAGGTACTCAGCTACCCATGACGGCACAAGGAGCTGAGCTGCAGCATAGGATCATAAGCTTCTTTCATGTGTTTATGTTCACATTCTGTTTGGCAGTGGGGATTCCTTCAATCAAATGGTGTGGAGCAGAGGGGGATTACAATGTGATGGTAATGGAATTACTGGGCCCCAGCCTTGAAGACCTTTTTAATTTCTGCTCCCGCAAATTTAGCTTGAAGACCGTGCTCCTCCTGGCAGATCAGATGGTAAGTACAACAGAAATATCATATCATTGATTGCAGTACAAAAATCATGAAACTGAACATCAAGCTTGTTGAAACCCAAAAACAAAAATAAAAATGTAATATGTTGCCTGTGCCTAGATGCGGAGGTGGCATTTAGGGCTGCAACTAACGATTATTTTCATAATCGATTAGTTGGTCGATTATTGTTTCGATTAATCGGTTAACAGCCTTAAAAAAAGTGTGGTGTATAATTTAGTTAATATGTAAAGTTTTTTTTAAAAAAACAGTTTATTCTTAAATATCTCTATGCAGTGGTAAATATAAACAACAAACTATATGGTTAGGGAGCAAAATATTAAATCCACTCTGAGAATAACAGACAGAAGAGATATACTGTATATACACTATTAGAAGAGAAATACAGTTTTTTGGCCAATTTGTTGTTGGGCAGATTAAAAAATACAAATTGCTGCAAAAACGAATTACATGCTTTTCTGCAGCTTCTCCATTGAAGTATATTGAACCAAAAAAGCACAGTTTTGCGTAAAAAAAAAAAAAAAAAGTCCCTGACCCTTTCCAAATACGCAGCGGCTGAAAAAAAGTATAGATGTGAACGTGTCCCATAGAAAACCATGTTAAATGAACTGTAGTGTGTTTCTGCAAAAAGCACCAAAAAACACAAAGATGTAAACAAGGTCTAAGATGTTTAGTAACATAATGGGGTTAAAAAAAACTAAAATGAGCCCTTTATAGTACAAAAAAAGCAAATAATCACTACTGTAAGGGGTTCATTTTTTTACTGTAGAACTGTGAACGTAATATTTACAGTAGCGATTATTTGCTCTTTTTGTACTATAAAGGGCTAATTTTATTATTTTTAACCCCGTTATGTTACTGGCCGATTAATCGATTATGAAAATAGTAATCGATTAATTTCATAATCGATTAGTTGTCGATTAATCGATTAGTTGTTTCAGCCCTAGTGGCATTAGTTTTTCCTTTTTTCAGATTTTTTTCCCCTTTATTTTCACCCAGTTATCCTGTGAATAAAAGACGGTTGTCAACCAGGCTGGACTTTAAACATGCCTTTCTTTTACTTTTCTCTACATGGAGAGTGAAGGGATTAGTAGTTTTACAGGTATTTTCTGTACTTTGTGAAAATAATGTTAGCCTAAAAAGTTTAAACTAATGCAGCCACCAAATCTAAGAAATGATAAGATGTAATATATTAGAGACAGCTCTATCAACAGATATTTGCAGTAGAACTTGCATCATCTGAGGACCCACCTCCCCCCAATCCCAAGTGAAAACACTGCATTATACCTGGAAATCACAGAACACAGGTCTGCGCTGTTGCTTGCCCCCATGGCTGCTGCAATGAAATCATGGGGGTGAGGCATCGGGTGGGTAAGTGGACTTTTGATGCAAGGTCAGCTCTATAAATGAACCTGTCAGGATACCAGAGTTGCTGGAGACAAGAGGTGTCCTGATCACTTCGATTTCAGCATCCCAAATTTAAAGATTAACTGAAAAATATTGTGTTCTGATAACTAGGCAGTTTTGTTTTTCTTCATGCATTTATGAAGTGTATATAAACACTCAATTAACTTTTTTTTCTGCCCTTTGCTCTGTTTTAATATGACTATATAAACAGTTATAAACAGATAAGTGTTTTGTTATCTTTGTTTAAAAAATGCAAAAAAAAACCCCCCAAAAACTTGATTTTACCAGGAATCTTGCATTCTTTGCTTTCTGCCTCTGCACAAAGAGGGATTATGAAGATGTGTGTTTTTTTTAAATGTTGCTTTGACGTGTTTAACAATTATTTTTTCACGTTTACTTGTAGACTAAGCTGTCCAGCAAAACTGACAGGAGTTGGACAAACACAACAGTCGTGTTTGTTTTTTTTTTGTTTGTGCATTTTTTCATGCTCCCTTCCTAGCAGTGTTATTACTTGTCCCTATATCTTTCACAGAAAAATATAAACAGGAAGCATTAGAATAACGATAAACATTTTATCTTTTGAATACTATCAATGCAGCATAACCACATTCTGCAATCAGAATGCATTATTACTGAAGTCCTTTAATGCTATCCTGTACTGTATTGGAGTGATCATTGTTGATGTTTAATTCTACAAATGCTAGGTCACTGGCTGTCATGTTGGCTTAATAGCTGTAATATTTTTTGAAGATCTGACTCGGAACATGTATGCAGATTAGAAACTCTAACTTTTCTCTGACTCTCTAATCCAGCCTTTCTCAACCTTGTGACCCCAGAGGAAACACTATAATTTCAGGTCTCTGGGAACCCTTAATAATACCAATTCATCAGGATACAATGGGGGGAAAAAAATGCCCCTTACATTGGTGGTCAGTAGGAAAAATGCAGCCCTTACAGTGGTGGTCAGAATGCCACCCTTAAAAGAGAGCTAAAAAGATCATTGGCGATATGGTGTTGGCAGTGGTCCCCAGAACTAAGCAGGCGCTATCAAATAGGAGGTCAGTCGGTCATTTGAGAATGTGACAGGCAGGTTACTCGCTGTGTAATTGGTATGCCAGTATCTGCTTAGAGTAATTATAATTTAATCATCTGGGGGTAGAAGCTCTCTGGTATTGTGCTCTTTCCTGTAACCTATTCTTTTTGTATTTGTACTAGATCAGCCGCATTGAGTACATCCATTCCAAGAACTTCATTCATCGGGATGTTAAGCCAGACAACTTTCTGATGGGTCTTGGGAAGAAGGGAAATCTAGTCTATATTATAGATTTTGGTCTAGCCAAGAAGTATCGGGATGCTCGGACACATCAACACATCCCTTACAGAGAGAACAAGAACCTTACTGGGACTGCAAGATATGCATCTATAAATACCCATCTGGGCATAGGTAAGTAAGAATGTAAAAGAAAGTATGTCCATCTTTTTACACAAATCTTTTCAATAAGTGTTTTTTTTAAAAACCTTGTTTTTTGTCTATAGTTTTTATTTATATTTATATATGCACTATGATGTATGCATTAGACTGGTGGACTCTCTCGTTAATGTAGTTCACTAATTTTACCAAGACAGTATCTGGTATCCCATGTGGTCAACAGTCACAATTATCTTTTACCCAAGAACAGATGGAATGGATTCTTTACTTTGCCCACAAACCTTTCATAAGCAGCAACATTAAGCTGGTTATAAACATTTAGGTAGATGGTACAGAACTCATCTGATGTTGCACTTCATCTTTCCAGAGACCCCAAGGTTGAGGAGCGTACCCAGAAGATCATAGACTATACAAGCATACCCTTCCAACAAAATATCTTTCAAAAATGATCTGTACTTGGTTATCTCCTTCATGTATGCCAGTATGTGTACATTGGAAAAAGCCACATGTTTCCACCATGTCTTTGTGATACACAAAATACATTTTCTAAATATGAAGGAGCTTTTAGTAAGGGCAAGTCAAAGTCTTTCTGGAAAACATAGTTTAACTGGCATGATTTTATCTCATGCTTAGAAAGCCTTCTAATTTTTGGTAGTAAACAATGATCAGATGCATCTTTAGGTTATGTGCCTGACTTGGGGCCGTTGGCTACATTTCTGCCTTTCCATACTCTCTCCTTCCCTTTGCTGCACTCCCTTTTCCCCCTGACTTTTTTTTCCTGTTCCCTTCTACTTACATTATCTTTGACCAAATTCTGTTTTTTCTTCCCTACTTTGACACCTATACAATTATTTCTTACCTTCTCTTTTTAAATTGTCTCTGTGTCCTATTACAAACATAAACTTCCCCAGCTTACTAGCCAGCCTGCAAACAAAAAAAATAGCCCTGTCTAACAGTTCAGGTTCTAAATAGAAGATTTAGCCTCTGATAACACCAAATCCAACTTTGAAATTTTGTGACTTCACTTGAAACCGCACAATTTCATAGCTGCATGTCAGTGCGACTTGGCTGACATCTGTGCGACTTCATGCACAGTCGTCTATGCACATCGCACCTGAAATAACCAAAAATAGTGCAGGAACTTCTTTCAAAATGGTGCAGAACCACAAAGTCGGCGCCATACCGATTTGAACCGTTCCACTGCTGACAATATGGTGTAACTTGTCATGTGAATTGGACCTGTCAAATCCCATGACAAGTCACACCAGTGTGAACGGCAGCTTAGTTGCATACATTTGGAAATATACTGTATGTGAAAGCCACAGTGCCTTGTCAAGGCTTCTCTGTATTCTGTGGCCCTAACGCTATAGATTTGAGAGGCTCCGATTTGGAGTACATATAGCAGTGGATAAATTAAGGGCATGTTTGCCTGGAGGGAGCCAACCCCTCCTTAAATTTGCAGGGACACATTGGATGCCCAGGCTTATATCTAATACATATATTTGACGGTAAATTCTAAATAGAAAAAATGTCTAGAGGAATATGAACTTTTAATGTAAAAGCGTAGATATGTGCCGTGCTATACACTTTTGAAAAACATTGCAATACTATGCAATAATTCAATAGAGAAAATTGATAAAAAACAGCAAATATTACTGTGCCATATTAATAGATGCAAATGTTAATTAAGTGAATAATGCATACCTTTTTAATAAAGTAGTGCATACTAATAAAGTGCTAAGTGTATGTGATGGCAACAATACATTTGATCATTCAAGTGCATAGCTAAATCTTATAATATGGTTCATCAAGACCATTCAAAATCAAATTCTTGTGATGATGCTTCAAACTTTTCAACATGACAGCAAGCTTGTGCTCTCCCGTCCCCCGTGTAAATCTGCTTACCTCAGGGCGTGTGACCGCACATTTAAGTTTGGTCTAATCACGCAGTTGAACCAACCCTGGGCTCTAAATTAAATGGATGCTGTAAGATCATGAGCTTGTTCAATGACGTATTCTCCGTGCATATAGAAAAGATAAGGCTAGATGGTGTTTTTCCATTTTAAAACAATTTATTAAAAGGTATTCATCCAGGGTACTCACATGATTTAGGTGCTTGCAGCGCACCACTCTATAACAGACAAAAATACAATGAGATCATATGCCCACTTGTTCCTCCGCAGCAAATCGAGTCAGCTGCTTCCTACACAGTGCTCAGCGTAAATGAGTACCCCCCAACAGATTTGTCAGAAAACCTTTACTTTCCTTTAAGAATCAACATCCATGAGATGCTATACTACAAAATACAAATGCGGCCCTTGATTGCAACCAAGATTTGTTAATTTGCATACATAGTTACATAGTAGGAGAGGTTGAAAAAAGACACAAGTCCATCAAGTCCAACCTATGTGTATGATTTTATGTCAGTATTGCATTCTATATCCCTGTATGTTGTGGTCGTCCAGGTGCTTATCCAATAGTTTTTTGAAATTATCGATGCACCCCGCTGAAACCACTGCCTGTGGAAGGGAATTCTACATCCTAACTGCTCTTACTGTAAAGAACCCTCTACGCAGTTTAAGGTTAAACCTCTTTTCTTCTAATTTTAGTGAATGGCCGTATGTCTTATTAAATTCCCTTTCGCTGAAAAGTTTTATCCCTATTGTGGGGTCACCAGTATGGTATTTGTACATTTGAAATCATTTTCCCTCTCAAGCCTCTCCTCTCCAGAGAGAACAAGTTTAGTGCTTATAACCATTCCTCATAACTAGGGGTCCTCAAGTCCCTTTTATTAGTTTTGTTGCCCTTCTCTGGACTCTCTCCAGTTCCATCACATCCTTCTTGAGGTCTGGTGCCCAGAACTGGACAGCAAACTCCAGGTGCGGCTGGACCAGAGTCTTGCAGAGTGGGAGAATTATTGTTTTATCTCTGGAGTTAATCCCCTTTTAATGCATGCCAATATTCTGTTTGCTTTGCTTGCAGCAGCTTGGCATTGCATGCCATTGCTGGGCCTGTCATCTATTAGGACCCCCAGGTCCTTTTCCATCCTAGATTCTCCCAGAGGCTCCCCTCCCAGTGAGTAAATTGCATTTATATTTTTGCCACCCAAATGCATTATTTTTACATTAAACCTCATTTACCGTGTAGTTGCCCACCCCATTAATTTGTTCAGATCGTCTTTCAAGGTTGCCACATCCTGTGGAGAAGTTATTGCCCTGCTTAATTTAGTATCGTCCGCAAATACAGAGATTGAGCTGTTTATCCCATCCTCCAGGTCGTTTATGAATAAATTAAATAGGATTAATCCCAGGACAGAACCATGGGGGACCCCACTTTCCACCCGGACCATTCCCAGTACTCCCCATTTATCACTACCCTCTGAGCTCGTCCCTGTAGCCAGTTTTTAATCCATGTACTCACCCTATGGACCATGCCAACAGACCTTACTTTGTACCATAAACGTTTTATGGAGAACTGTATCAAATTCTTTTACAAAATCCAGATACACCACGTCTATGGGCCTTTCTTTATCTAGATGGCAGCTCACCTCCTCATAGAAGGTTAATAGATTGGTTTGGCAAGAACGATTATTCATGAATCCATGCGGATTACTGCTAATGATACCGTTGTCATTACTAAAATCTTATGTATAGTCCCTTATCATTCCCTCCAAGAGCTTGCATTCAATTGATGTTAGGCTAACTGGTCTGTAATTCCCAGGGATGTATCTTGGCCCTTTTTTAAATATTGGTGCTACATTGGCTTTTCTTCAATCAGCTGGTACCATTCCAGTCAGTAGACTGTTCGCAAAAATTAGGAACAATGGTCTGGCAATTACTTGACTGAGTTCCTTAAGGACCCTCGGGTGCAAGCCATCTGGTCCCGGTGACTTATTAATGTTATTTTTTTCAACTCTAATGCCGCGTACACACGATCGCACATTCCGACAACAAAATCCATGTTTTTTTCCGACGGATGTTGGCTCAAACTTGTCTTGCATACACACAGTCACACAAATCTTGTCCGAAATTCCGAATGTCAAGAACGAGGTGACGTACGACGAGCCGAGAAAATTGAAGTTCAATAGCCAGTGCGGCTCTTCTGCTTGATTCCGAGCATGCGTGGAATTTTGTGCGTTGGAATTTCCGACAACGGATTTTGTTGTCGGAAAATTTGAGATCCAGATCTCAAATTTTGTTTTTGACGGAAATTCAGACGGAAAATGTCTGATGGAGCCTACATACGGTTGGAATGTCCGACAACGAGCTCCCATCGAACATTTATTGTCGGAAATTCCGACCGCGTGTATGCGGCATTATTCTAATTCTGTCCTCTGTTAGCCATGAGGGTGCTTCCTGTGACATGTCATGAGGATAAACATTGCAGTTTTGGTTACTGAATCCCCCCGATTTCCCTTGTGAACACTGAGGAGAGGAATAAATTCAATACTTTCCCCATCCTTAGAAACCAGATTCCCTTCATCATTCTTTATGGGACCAATATGATCTGACCTCCCTTTCTTACTATTTATGTACTTAAAGAATTTCTTGAGATTTTTTTTTCTCTCCTCTGCTATGTGCCTTTCATGTTCTATCTTAGCCGCCCTTATTGCACCCTTACATTTCTTGTTGCATTCTTTGTACAGTTGCAATGCTGATAATGATCCTTCAGCCTTGTATTTTTTTGAAGGCCGCCTCTTTTGCTTTTATATGCATTTTTATGTTGGCGTCAAGCCACTCAGGACTTTTATTAGCTCTTTCAACCGGTTCCCGACTGGCTCACGCAGATATACTGAGGGAACACAGTTAACCCATTGAACGCCTCCTAGTGCTAACCCCTTCCCTGCCAGTGACATTTACACAGTAATCAAGTGCATATTTATAGTAGTGATCGCTGTATAACTGTCAATGGTCCCAAAAAGTGTCCGATCTGTCCGTTGCAATACCGCTAAAAGTATTTTTCCTAACAAATTAATTCAAGACCATGTTGCAACAAATGAAGACATCCCAATGAAAGTCTTAGAGCAAAGCTAAATTTTAGACAACAAAATCCTAATTAACAAGAATTCAAATACAGTTGAGTCTAGTTATTCATTTCACAGGTGCCCAGCAGACAGGTGATTATAAAAGGGCGTTACTTAACAAAGAAAACCCCTTCCCATTTCATGCTGTTAGCAATGGCATCACATGGAAGAGAAATGTCACAAGGCCTAAGTAAGAAAGTAATTCCTTTACACAAGAAAGGTGAAGGCTACAAACAATTCAGCAAAGCTTTACTTATCAGTCGCAATACTGTAGAAAAAGGGATACAAAAATTTAACACTAAATTAAACTTCAGCCATCTCAGAGTCGTCCGGGCCATCCACAGAAGTTGACACCTTGACAGGAGCATCTTGAGTTGAAGAAAATCGTCTTGCAAGCTCACTGCAGTTAGCTAAAGAAGTAAAAAACAAAATGGGGTGATTGTTTCCTGTGACACAATACGGCGTACACTGCAGAGCAGTGGTTCTCTCAACATTTCCAGTGCTGTGACCCCTTGACACTTCCCAAGTTGTGGGGACCCCTAACAGAAAAATAATTTTCATAGCGTGGGTTGTCAGCACCCAAGGCAAGACAAGTAATTTGCACCCCTAACCCACGGACATTTAGCGCTCCCCGAGTCACTTCCACTTGTACAGTATTAAAACTGCTTATGGTACATTTTAGGATATACCACTCTTTGTTCTCCTTTCTTCGCCTTTTATCTCTCTATTGAGATTTCCCCCCCCCATCCCTCTCTCTAGCCATCTTTCTTGTTCTTTCTCTTATTCTTTCTCTCCCTTTTCTTCTCCATTCCATGTATTCTCTATTTTTATTCCTTCTCTTACTCCTTTGTGGGGGGGGGGGGGTGGCGGGGAGTCTGGGATGAGTGGCATTGCTGGAGGAGAGTCAGGGATGAGTGGCAGTGCTGGAGGGGAGTCGGGGAGGTGTGGCAGTGCTGGAGGGGAGTCGGGGAGGTGTGGCAGTGCTGGAGGGGAGTCGGGGATGAGTGGCAGTGCTGGAGGGGAGTCGGGGATGAGTGGCAGTGCTGGAGGGGAGTCGGGGATGAGTGGCAGTGCTGGAGGGGAGTCGGGGATGAGTGGCAGTGCTGGAGGGGAGTCGGGGATGAGTGGCAGTGCTGGAGGGGAGTCGGGGATGAGTGGCAGTGCTGGAGGGGAGTCGGGGATGAGTGGCAGTGCTGGAGGGGAGTCGGGGATGAGTGGCAGTGCTGGAGGGGAGTCGGGGATGAGTGGCAGTGCTGGAGGGGAGTCGGGGATGAGTGGCAGTGCTGGAGGGGAGTCGGGGATGAGTGGCAGTGCTGGAGGGGAGTCGGGGATGAGTGGCAGTGCTGGAGGGGAGTCGGGGATGAGTGGCAGTGCTGGAGGGGAGTCGGGGATGAGTGGCAGTGCTGGAGGGGAGTCGGGGATGAGTGGCAGTGCTGGAGGGGAGTCGGGGATGAGTGGCAGTGCTGGAGGGGAGTCGGGGATGAGTGGCAGTGCTGGAGGGGAGTCGGGGATGAGTGGCAGTGCTGGAGGGGAGTCGGGGATGAGTGGCAGTGCTGGAGGGGAGTCGGGGATGAGTGGCAGTGCTGGAGGGGAGTCGGGGATGAGTGGCAGTGCTGGAGGGGAGTCGGGGATGAGTGGCAGTGCTGGCGGGGAGTCGGGGATGAGTGGCAGTGCTGGCGGGGAGTCGGGGATGAGTGGCAGTGCTGGCGGGGAGTCGGGGATGAGTGGCAGTGCTGGCGGGGAGTCGGGGATGAGTGGCAGTGCTGGCGGGGAGTCGGGGATGAGTGGCAGTGCTGGCGGGGAGTCGGGGATGAGTGGCAGTGCTGGCGGGGAGTCGGGGATGAGTGGCAGTGCTGGCGGGGAGTCGGGGATGAGTGGCAGTGCTGGCGGGGAGTCGGGGATGAGTGGCAGTGCTGGCGGGGAGTCGGGGATGAGTGGCAGTGCTGGCGGGGAGTCGGGGATGAGTGGCAGTGCTGGCGGGGAGTCGGGGATGAGTGGCAGTGCTGGCGGGGAGTCGGGGATGAGTGGCAGTGCTGGCGGGGAGTCGGGGATGAGTGGCAGTGCTGGCGGGGAGTCGGGGATGAGTGGCAGTGCTGGCGGGGAGTCGGGGATGAGTGGCAGTGCTGGCGGGGAGTCGGAGATGAGTGGCAGTGCTGGCGAGGAGTTGGGATGAGTGGCAGTAATGGTGGGGGATGCGTTCAGTGGCAGTGCTGGGGGGAGTTCTGATCAGCCAACTTAGGTGCTCTTGATCAAGGTCATCTGCTGATCTGAGAAATGTAGTGTGGACTTTAATGGCAACTATAATCACAGGTAGTGTTACTCACTGTGTCTCCAACTTTGTGATGTCTCGCGGCAGTGACACCTATGCCGAAATCAGGAGATAGGGTCTCCTCTAGCCCCTCCCACTTCACATTTCTCACCAGTCAGCTGACCTCTAGTCTCTGCCCCCCAGTCATGCCGTGAACTGAATGGACGGCTGCAAAAAGACAAAGAGAGGGAGAGCGGTTTGGCCTTCAGGAACAGCCCAGGGTTTGACCCCTGGTAAATCGCTATTCGACCTCCAGGTTGAGAACCACTGCTACAGAAGAATGGCATGCTTGGGTGTCATCCATGAAGACAGCCTCCCCTAAAGCACATGCACAAAAAAGCCTGCCTAGAATTTGCCAGGGCCCATGCTGAAAAAGAACACTACTGGGACTCTGTACTCTGGAGTGATGAGTCGAAGATAAACTTTTTTGGAACTGATGGCTTCAAAACTGTATGATGTTGCAAAGCTGAGGAGTACAAAGAAAAATGCATGGTGCCTACAGTGAAACGTGTTGGTAGCAGTGTCCTTCTGTGGGGCTGCGTGAGTCCTGCTGGTGTCGGGGAGCTGCATTTCATTGATGGCATCATGAATTCACAGATGTACTGCTCTATATTAAAAGAGAAGATGCTACCATCACTCAATGCCTTTGGTCATCGTGCACTTTTCCAACATGACAATGATTCAAAACACACCTCTAAGGCCACTGTTGCATTTCTGAAGAACAGGGTGAAAATGATTCAGTGGCAAACTATGTCTCCTGATCTGAAGCCAATCAAACACCTATAGGGGAATTCTGAAGAAAAACTATTAGAGCATCACTTTCCATCCAGCATCCAGACTCTAAAAGAGGTCGTTCTTGAAGAATGGAAAAAGATAGATGTTGCAATATGTCGCCAACTTGTTCATTCCATGCCTAGAAGACTTGGTGCTAGGCTTACAAATCATGGAGGTCATACAAAATACTAGATGTAGTTGTTTTTTTTTTGTGGGGTGTTATCATTTTTTCATCAACTAATTTGAGTAAAACTGAAGATTTTGTTAACCTTTCATGTAATGAGCTAAACAAATGTTCTATAAAACGTATGTCAAAATTTTGGAAATTGTTCTTGTATTCATTGCGATATTAAAATCCTACTTTTCAAAAGGGGTGTACTCATTTATATATATTCAATATCTTTTTTTCATTTCATGAAGGCTGTATTGGATATTTGCAGTGTTCATGCTCATGGCTTGCTGGGCTGATTTTTTTTTTCTTTTGTGTGTGTGCAAATTAGTGGAAAAAAAGTCTAACATTTGTCTGGTTTCCTATAAGCAGAAAAAAAATAAAACATTCGGAAACACCTTTTGTTTAAGAGGTTTGTAAAATGTTGAATTGGAAAAAGGCCACCAGCTCAAGGTGTTTTTTTTTTTTTTTTCTATGCAGAGCAAAGTCGCAGGGATGACTTGGAAAGCTTGGGCTATGTGCTTATGTATTTTAACCTGGGGTCACTGCCTTGGCAAGGACTGAAGGCAGCTACAAAGCGCCAGAAATATGAACGAATTAGTGAGAAGAAAATGTCTACTCCTATTGAGGTCCTCTGCAAAGGATACCCCTGTAAGTACCTCCTATTTGTATATGTTGGCAAACTTAATAGGTAACTCCACTTTCATGGGGGGGGGGGGGGGGAAGGCAAATAAAAAATATGGCATATACAATTGCAATGCAAGTCATATTGAATTTGAATGTTATTAAAAATTACCTTTTTTCTTTTCAATCTGCAGAACTGTAATTTTCTGTAAATGCAATGCAATATGGCTACCTGGACGTGTTCTGTACACAGAATGTGTACAGAACGCCCCCCAGAAACATCAGTTCCTGCTTGTGTGATTGGCTCACCGATTTTCCCAGAAGCCTGCACTAAGATACAAGTCAGATTTCAGGCATCCTCTGCAACTTAAATTAAATTTTTTGTGAGACACTCCCAGTAGGACATCAAGTCTAAAGGAATGCAGACCCTGCAGTTTTCCTCATTGGAGCCCTGCAGGTGCAGCAGCTGATAGATCATTATGCAACCACTCCCATTTGATTTATTTACCACATAGAGACAGACAAACACGCAGGTATTTCCTCAGAATAACAAAAGGTAGGAATCTGCAACACAGTTTTTATTTTTTTTTTTTTCAATCCCTGCAATGTACATTAAGACACCCAGAGGGGAATGGGTTTACTCAACAAAAGTGGAGTTACTCTTTAAAGACTTGTTTATCACTTTATTTTCCGCAGTCTGCCTATGTGGAAAGTGCCAGATAAGCTGATAAATGCAAACTGGTTGTGGTGTACGTTTTTATTTTTTTATTATTTTTTTTTTTTGCTAAAATTCAGCACTCTTCACAGGCCCCTTTTGGGAAGCAACAAAGAAACAAAATCATGTACATATTCCAACCTAATTAATTAGGTCTTCTGGTGCAGACTATCCTCAATTAGGGGGTTGCCCCATTTGCCAGAAAGTTATTCATATAAATATCCAAGAGAGGATCAAGTGAAAAAGTAAATGTGCACATACACCTGGCATATCAAAATAATTTTACACATTTTAATAAATATATTTATACAATAATTATCTCTATGTAAAGATATACCCGTATCTATATAAGTGCCTTTATATTTTTTAGGAATGGATGTGCTTTTTGCATATAGGACATATACGGCTTTTCTAAATTATGTTTCAAAATCGGTTTGTAAGCAAATGGTACAGTTTTCCCTTTTGACACAGTCCTCGGATATATGCAACTATGCCCAGTATTCCTCTTATGTTTTAAATTATGTACATGTTTTCACCTGGTGTGTCTTGTTGTTGGTTATAATGGCACTTGTATAGATAAAAGTAAATGTCTTTGCACAGGTTTTTAAAAAAAGTTTCTATTATTAATAAAAATGATTCTGATACCCCTAAAGTTTGCACAGTACACATTTCCTGTTATATTGGGAAACACTTTGGATGATTTGGACTTGATGCACATTAGGCTCCTATACTCATAAAAGCCATATGCCTGTAAACTCATTCTGTTGGCTAGAATAAATGTATGCTTATGTGTGAAAGTGTGTAAATTATGCTCATAAGCGCCTCTCAAAGCACAGCTTTATGGCATTTTTTTTAATGCCTGAATGCTGCGCATAAGTGCATGGCCACATTAAATAGCATTAAGCTGCATTCATATGTATATGAAAAAAAAAAAGGCGTCCCTAGCAGCCGCATTTTTCTGCCCGTGTTCATGAGCCCTAAAGGTTTACATCTACATTTAACAGACCTTACAAGCCCGACAATCTCTTCTCGTGCTTTCATTATTTGGATGGGTTCACATATATGCGAATCGGATGCGCTTTGAACCACTTTCGATTTGCACAACCTGTGAAGGAGACTGGCTTCCAATGGAGCCAGTTCACATATTTGCAGGATGGTTGCAGTGCAAATTAAAAATGGTTCTGTGTTTTTCTGTCCAGTTCAGGTGTGATTTTAAGTGTCAAATTCACACCTGAATCGCACCTGAACCGCTGAATAGAAACCGCTCTGGACCCACATATATGTGAACCCAGCCTGAATGTGACAGCTGCACCTCTGATGTCTGCTTTATTTATATATATATATATATATCTATCTATATATATATATATATATATATATATAGATAGATATATATATAGATATAGATATATATATATATATATATATATATATATATATATATATATATATATATATATATATATATATATATATATATATATATATATATATATATATATATATATATATATATATAGAATTGTTGACTCTTGCTAGATACCGTATATACTCGAGTATAAGTCGAGTTTTTCAGCACATTTTCTTGTGCTGAAAGTGCCCCCCTCGACTTATACTGGAGTGAAGCACTTTTCTGCAGCAAAAAAATTCATTTTCCGAACCGAATTTGGGGCCCCGTATCTCAGGGCCACTTGGTGCTAGGAACCCAAAATTTGGTGTGCTAACCCAGTGGAACTGGTACCACACCATATCCAAAGCTGGAGTTCCTAGCACCAAGTTGCCCCTGAGATACGGGGCCCCAAAATCAGTTCGGAAAATGTCATTCTCTGCTGCAGAAAAGTGCTTGACATTTTCTAAACAGATATTTGGGGCCCTGTATCTCAGGGCCACTTGGGGCCCCAAAGTCGGTCAACTGTGTCCATCTGCAGCAATGTCACTTCGGGACCCTTTGGGTTCAGAGACCCCAAATTTTGGCTGCAGCTAGGGGGCATCCAGGAACCCTTAACTACCGAGTTTGAAGTTCGGGGGACCTATGGCTGCAAAAAGGAACAGTGAGGCATGCAAATGGGCATTGTTGACCCTCTTTTCCACTTAGAGTAGCTGTGCATTTCTCACCCTCGTCTTATACTCGGGTCAATAAGTTTTCCCCATTTTTTTGTGGTAAATTAGGTGCCTCGACTTATACTCGGATCAACTTATACTCGAGTATATACGGTAATCAGGAAGGGGTAGTGCTGCTCCAGCGGAATATCTGTCTGAAAACAATTTATAAAGCGTCTTCACAGTAAATGTTTTAATTTTTTTTTTTGTTTGTTTTTTTTTTTTTGTTTTTCACGGTATAACTTATTGGGACACGCTTACACTGTTGAAGTCCAAAAAAAATAGGAGTTTATAAAATGTATTATTGGCTAAAGTAGGGGAAGGGTTAGGCCCCTTTCACACGGGGCTGTCCGTTTTCACTACTCCGCTTGCTCAGCGGGGATCGCTCCGTTGATCCCCGCTGAGCCGGCGGATGACAAGTCTGTCTCTGCACTCTGTGACGGACCTGTCAGTTCGTCGCTCTCCCGTTTTCATCCGATCCGCCAGACAGATGGAAAATAGGACATCCATCCATCTAGATTTTGCGGATCGGGGTGGATCAGATGTCAGCGGACATGTCAACGCTGACATCCGACGCTCTATAGAGCTGTATGGAGCGACCGTTCAGATCCGCCTGAAAAAACTGACAGGCGGATCTGAACGGCCCGCATGTGTGAAAGGGGCCTTAGAACCTCAAGGGTTTTTTTTTTTTTTTTTAGTACTGCCTGTGCCCTCTTTCTTTTTGTTATTTTACACTAGTACATGAAATTAGTGTCTTCAGACAAGCATAGCAATACATTTTCACAGAGGTTCTAACTTTTTTTTTTTTTTTTTCCCACTCCTAAAAATAATAGAAAATAAATAAAAATGTCTACAATTATGATACAGAGCGCAACAGAATTCCAAGAGAGGTTCTTGCTGTTCCCTATTCTATCCAGCAATATATTTTATAACCCTATTCATATTTGTGCATTTTTGCACACTTAAGGCCTCCCAAAATTTTAGAGGCGTTTCATGGTTTTTTTTTAAATTTTTTTTCTGCATTTAAACCCCCCTCTGTTAGACTTTGTGTCCATGCACACGTAGGTGTTTACAGGCATTTAGAGGTGGGGGAAAAAAACAGGGCCAGCGCATTTTGCCACAAAACAGTATAAATGAGCTTTAGCACTCGGACATTTGTTCCAAAGGCCAGAATAAATTATAATTCTGGCCAATGGAATTAACGGACACCCAAACACATGACACGCATAGTTACATAGTTAGTCAGGTTGAAAAAAGACACAAGTCCATCCAGTTCAACCTTAAAAACAATAAATAAATAAAATAAAAAAATATCACGCCTAGATGGGTTTGCAAAATGTGGCTTTAGGCGCCATTTTAATGCTGCTTTTTCCTCACCTGGAGCATAGGCATTCGGGGAAGGAAAAAAAAAAAGTCCTTTGTTCATGAGGCCTTTCTGTTGAATATGGAGGCAGACCTCTCTCTTTTGAAAATGATAGCTTTCGTATGCTTTTAATGGCTTCATTACTTTGAGTCATTGACCCAGTACACTGCCTGCACTCCTAATCTGCAGGTTTGTTCTAGGTCAGGGAGTCAAAAATGCCAAAACTCAAGACAGCCTGGTAGCTAGCATTCTTAGGAGCTCAGAATGGCACCCCTATTTAAAGATGCATGTGTTTGTAAGTGAAAAAGCGTAAATAGATCCCAAGATATTTTTCACACCATCTTAACTTTTTTTTTCTTCCAGCTGAGTTTTCAACATATCTGAATTTTTGTCGCTCCCTTCGGTTTGATGATAAACCAGACTATTCCTACCTGAGACAGCTCTTCCGTAACCTCTTCCATCGGCAAGGGTTCTCATATGACTATGTTTTTGACTGGAACATGCTGAAATTTGTAAGTATGGGATTTTATCTGTAGGGTTCATTTTGGGGGTAATTTATCTAAAAGTTAAAGCGAAGTTCCACCCAAAAGTGGAACCTCCGCCTATCTGCTCCCCCACCCCCTTCCGGTGCCACATTTGGCACCTTTCAGGGGGGGAACGGGGACCTGTTTTTGACAGGTACCTTTCCTCACTTCCGGGAGACAGAGGCGCCGTCCCTTGGAAGTTCAGACCCCCTTCTCCTTCCTCTCCCGCCGGGCCAGTTAGAAAGCGCAGCGTGCTTTGCGCATGCGCAGTAGGGACCCGGCTGTGAAGCCGAAAGTCTTCACTGCCAGTTTCCCTTACCAAGAATGGCGGCGGCAGCACCCGAGAGCCAATCCGAAAATCCTCTGGTTTGCCAACATCGCGGTAACCCTGGACAGGTAAGTGTCCTAATATGAAAAGTCAGCAGCTACAGTATTTGTAGCTGCTGACTTTAAATTTTTTCGTGGGAGGGCGGAACTCCTCTTAACTAGCTTGCTTTCAAAACCCCTTGGTTAAAAAATGTGCACTAATCTCACTTCTCAGTAGGCTGATAGAATAGTAGCATAGGCGTGCGCAGGGTATGTGCCAGGTGTGCCTGGGCACACCCTAACCACTACATGCAGTGCTGATTCCCCCTACTGCCTGGGCTTCCCCGGGTTGGCCTGGCAGTGTGGCTGGCTTCCCTCCTCTCCTCTCCCCCCCAGCTGCTGTGAGGGATGTTTCAGGATGGAGAGTTGGGGAAAGGGGGTAGTAAATATGTCATTTACCAGAGCCATTCTTTTCTAAATGAACACAGTAAGCGCACTCACTCACTGTGTTCATTCATAACCGAAGCATAGTAAACTGTTTACTACGCTTCAGTTTGTGAATCAGCAGGAAGCAGCTCACCACAGAGCACTTCCTATTCATTTACTGTGCCGTGCAACTGAGGCTGTGTGTATTTGAGCTTTGGGGTACACACCCTAATGCAACAGGCTGCGCACACCTATGAATAGTAGACAAATTTGAAACAGGCCTACAAAATGGTCTTTTAAAGGTTCTTACAGACGAGAATAATTGGGCAATGTGAGTCAACCCTCCCTGACTGAACTTAGCTAAGCGCTGTCAGGGCAAAATGAGTGTCTGGCATAGATTTTTCAAGTCTATCGCTATTGTCTTCTGCAAAAAGATGTTTCCTTCTTCTCAGATCAATGCCTGTTTATTCAGTCTAAACTTTAAATGTTTTTATATCCTCTTCTCTTTTATTTATTTATTTTTTTTTTTTATGATCGTTCAGGAACAGGATCTTACCTGCACAGCCAACCACCATTTAGCAATGTAACTGTTCAATGGTAACTCCGGATACCCATGAATCTCACTCTGCAGTGTGCCCAAAATGTGACTAGAAACTTGATTAGCAGTGCTACTCAAGTTCACCTACTTTAGGAACATGGAACAAATTAACCAAAAAAACTATGTAGTTGTACCTTAAAATAAGCAAGTCACACACCTGGGCAAGAAAACTTCCCATAAAAGCCATATGTCAGAATGATCAGTAGATCCAGAGGCACAGGCTGCTGAAGATGTTTGAAAAAGTTGCTTTGCCCTGTCCACTTCATGCCACTGGCAGCACAATCAGATAGGTGGGGTGTGGCCAAGCTTGATGTCCACCAGAAAAGTCAAAATTTACATATAAAACCTACAGCATCTCGCAAAAGTGAGTACACCCTTCACATCTTTGTAAATATTTTATTATATATTTTCATGTGGCAACACTGAAGAAATAACACTTCGCTACAATGTAAAGCAGTGAGTGTACAGCTTGTATAATAGTGTAAATTTGCTGTCCCCTCAAAATAACTTAACACAGCCGTTAATGTCTAAACCGCTGGCAACAAAAGTGAGTACACCCCCAGTGAAAATGTCCAAATTGGGCCCAATTATCCATTTTCCCTCCCCGGTGTCATGTGACTCTTTAGTGTTTACAAGCTCCAAGGTGTGAATGGGGAGCAGGTGCGTTAAATTTGGTGTTCTCGCTCTCTCTTACTCGTCTTCACTGGAAGTTCAACATGGCACCTCATGGCAAAGAACTCTCTGAGGATCTGAAAAAAAGAGTTGTTGCTCTACATGAAGATGGCTTAGGCTATAAGAAGATTGCCGAGACCCTAAAACTGAGCTGCAGCACGATGGCCTAGACCATACAGTGGTTTAACAGGACAGGTTTCACTCAGAACAGGTCTCGCCACGGTCGACCAAAGAAGTTGAGTGCACGTTTTCAGCGTCATATCCAGAGGTTGTCTTTGGGAAATAGACCTATAAGTGCTGCCAGCATGGCTGCAGAGGTCGAAGGGGTGGGGGGGGGGGGGTCAGCCTGTCTGTGCTCAGACCATACGCCGCACACCGCATCAAATTGGTCTGCATGGCTGTCATCCCAGAAGGAAGCTTCTTCTAAAGATGATGCACAAGAAAGCCCGCAGTATGCTGCAGACAAGCAGACTAAGGACATAGTTACATAGTAGGTGAGGTTGAAAAAAGACACAAGTCCATGAAGTCCAACCCATGTGTGTGATTATATGTCTGTATTACATTGTATATCCCTGTATGTTGCGGCCGTTCAGGTGCTTATCTAATAGTTTCTTGAAACTATCGATGCCCCCCCCCCCTGCTGAGACCATCGCCTGTGGAAGGGAATTCCACATCCTTGCCGCTCTTACAATAAAGAACCCTCTACGTAGTTTAAGGTTAAACCTCTTTTCTTCTAATTTTAACAACTTCAGCCCCGGAAGAATTTACCCCCTTCCTAACCAGAGCACTTTTTGCGATTCAGCACTGCGTCGATTTAATTGACAATTGCGCGGTTGTGCGACGTTGTACCCAAAAAAATTGACGTCCTTTTTTTTTTTTTTTTTACACAAATAGAGCTTTCTTTTGGTAGTATTTGATCGCCTCGGCGGTTTTTATTTTTTGCGCTATAAACAAAAAGAGTGACACTTTTGGAAAAAATGCATTATTTTTTACTTTTTGTAATAAATATCCCCCAAAAATATATATAAAAAAGTTTTTTTCCTCAGTTTAGGCCAATATGTATTCTTCTACATATTTTTGGTAAAAAAAAAAATCGCAATAAGCGTACATTGATTGGTTTGCGCAAAAGTTATAGCGTCTACAAAATAGGGGATAGATTTATAACATTTTTATTATTATTATTATTATTTTTTACTAGTAATGGGGGCGATCTGCGATTTTTTTTTTTTTTTTTTTTTATAGTGACTGTGACATTATGGCAGACACATCGGACAATTTTGACAAATATTTGGAACCAGTGGCATTAATACAGCGATCAGTGCGATTAAAAATGCATTGATTACTGTAAAAATGTCACTGGCAGTTAAGTGGTTAACACTAGAGGGCGGTGAAGGGGTTAACTGTGTTCCCTGAGAGGTAATTCTAACTGAAGGGGGAGGGACTAACTACAGGAAGTGACCTACCTAATAGGAACACACGATCTGTCACTCCTGTCAGAACAGGGAAGTGTGTGTTTACACACACTCGTCCCTGTTCTGTGTCTCCTGGTCACACTCGCTCGTGGCCGGCGCTCATTGTAACCGTCGGCCACGAACGTCGGCACCCCTACTGTGCAGCAGGTCGCCTGCTATACGGACCCCGCGAGACCACGTACAGTAACGTGGTTTCGCGTATGGGGAGCCAACCGGCTGCAGTAAAATGAGTGGCCACGAGTCTTGTTAAACTCCCTTCCGCGAAAAAGTTTTATCCCTATTGTGGGGTCAACAGTATGGTATTTGTATATTGAAATCATATCCCCCTCTCAAGCGTCTCTTCTCCAGGGAGAATAAGTTTTTAGTGCTCGCAACCTTTCCTCATAACTAATATTCCCTCCAGACCGTTTATTAGCTTTGTTGCCCTTCTTTGTACTCGCTCCATTTCCAGTACATCCTTCCTGAGGACTGGTGCCCAGAACTGGACAGCATACTCTAGGTGCGGCCGGACCAGAGTCTTCTAGAGCGGGAGAATTATCGTTTTATCTCTGGAATTGATCCCCTTTTTAATGCATGCCAATATTCTGTTTGCTTTGTTAGCAGCAGCTTGGCGTTGCATGCCATTGCTGAGCCTATCTTCTAGGACCTCCAAGTCCTTTTCCATCCTAGATTCCCCCAGAGGTTCTCCCCCCAGTGTAAAGATTGCATTCATATTTTTGCCACCCAAATGCATTATTTTACTTTTTTCTACTTTGAACCTCATTTGCCGTGTAGTTGCCCACCCCATTAATTTGTGCAGATCTTTTTGCAAGGTTTCCACATCCTGCGGAGAAGTTATTGTCCTGCTTAGCTTGGTATCGTCTGCAAATATAGAGATTGAACTGTTTACCCCATCCTTCAGGTCATTTATGAACAAATTAAACAGGATTGGTCCCTTCACAGAACCCTGGGGAACCCCACTACCCACTCCCGACCATTCTGAGTACTCCCCATTTATCACCACCCTCTGAACTCGCCCTTGTAGCCAGTTTTCAATCCATGTACTCACCTTATGGTCCATGTCAACGAACCTTACTTTGTAGAGTAAACCTTTATGGGGAACTGTGTCAGATGCTTTTGCAAAATCCAGATACACCACGTCTACGGGCCTTCCTTTATCTAGATGGCAACTCACCTCCTCATAGAAGGTTAATAGATTGGTTTGGCAAGAACGATTCTTCATGAATCCATGCTGATTACTGCTAATGATACCGTTCTCATTACTAAAATCTTGTATATAGTCCCTTATCATCCCCTCCATGAGTTTACATACTATTGATGTTAGGCTAACTGGTCTGTAATTCCCAGGGATGTATTTTGGGCCCTCTTTAAATATTGGTGCTACATTGGCTTTTTCCAATCAGCTGGTACCATTCCAGTCAGTAGACTGTCAGTAAAAATTAGGAACAATGGTCTGGCAATTACTTGACTGAGTTCCGTAAGTACCCTCGGGTGCAAGCCATCTGGTCCTGGTGATTTATTAATGTTAAGTTTCCCAAGTCTAATTTTAATTCTGTCCTCTGTTAACCATGGAGGTGCTTCCTGTGATGTGCCATGAGGATAACTGCATTACTGGAACCATGTCCTGTGGTCTGATGTGACCAAGATGAGCCTTTTTGGTTCAGATGGTGTCAAGCGTGTGTGGCGCAACCAGGTGAGGAGTACAAAGACAAGTGTGTCTTGCATGGTGGTGGGAGAGGAGTCATGGTCTGGAGCTGCATGAGTGCTGCCGGCACTGGGGAGCTACAGTTCATTGAGGGAACCATGAATGCCAACTTTTACTGTGACATACTGAAGCAGGGCATGATCCTCTCTCTTTGTAGACTGGGCTGCAGGGCCGTATTTCAACATAACGACCCCAAACACACCTCCAAGATGACCACTGCCTTGCTAAAGAAGCTGCAGGGAAAGGTGATGGACTGGCCAAGCATGTCTCCAGATTTAAACCCTATTAAGCATCTGTGGGGCATCCTCGAACAGAAGGTGGAGGAACGCAAGGTCTCTAACATCCACCAGCTCCGTAATGTCGTCATGGAGCTGGTGGAAGAGTACTCCAGTGGCAACCTGTGAAGCTCTGCTGAACTCCATGCCCAAGAGGTTTAAGGCAGTGCTGGAAAACAATAGTGGCCACACAAAATATTGACACTTTGGGCCCCAATTTGGACATTTTCACTTAGGGGTGTACTCACTTTTGTTACCAGCGGTTAAACATTAATGGCTGTGTGTTGTCACATGAAAAGATATAATAAAATATTCACAAAACTGTGAGGGGTGTACCCACTTTTGTGAGATACTGTATAATACAGTCCATATATATTTGGACACAGGCACAATTTTAGCTTTTTTCAGGTATTTAACAAAACATATATAAGCTATAGTTATTAATGGGCTAAAAGTGCACACTCTAGGGTTTAATTTAAGAATAGCCATCCCCTTTTTCAAAAGTAATTGGACAATTGAATCCAAATCGGTTTCATGGCCAGGTGTGGGCTACTCCTTTTGTTATTTCTTCATCAATTAAGCAGGTAAAAGGTCTGGAATTGATTTGAAGTGTGGTATTTGCATTTGGAATCTATTGCTGTGAACCTACATCATGCTTTCAAAGGAGCTATTCATGCAAGTGAAACAGACCATTGTAAGGCTTCAAAAAGGAAATAAACCATCAGAACGATAGCAGCAACATTAGGAGTGGCAAATCAACATCATGGTACATTCTGAGGAAAGAAGAACGCACTGGTGAGCTCTGCAACATAAAGAGGCCTGGACGTCCACGAAAGACAGTGGTGGATGATCTCAGGATCATCTCTATGGTAAAGAAAAACCCATTCACAACATCCAGACAAGTGAAAGGCACTCTCCAGAAGGTGGGTGCATCCTTGTCAAAGTCTACAATCAAGAGAAGACCTCACAAGAGCAAATACAGAGGGTTCACCACAAAGTGAAAACCATTCATAAGCCTGAAGAATAGAAAAGCCTGATTAGACTTTGCCAAAAAACATCTAAAAAAGCCAGACCAGTTCTGGAAAAGCATTCTTTGGACAGATGAAACTAAGATTAATCTGTACCAGAATGAGGGGAAGAAAAAAGTGTGGAAAGGGCTCCGAATAGCTCATGATCCAAAGCACACAACGTCCTCTGTAAAACATGGCAGAGGCAGTGTGATGGCATGGGCATGCATGGCTTTTAGTGGCACTGGGTTATTGGTGTTTATTGATGATGTGACAGAAGACCGAAGCAGCCGGATGAATTCTGCAGTATTTAGAGATATACTGTCAGTCCAGATTCAGTCAAATGCAGCAAAGTTGATTGGATGGCGCTTCACAGTACAGATGGACAATAATCCAAAACACACTGCAAACGACCCAGGAGCTTTTGAAGGAAAAGTGGAATATTCTGCAATGGCTGAGTCAATCGCCCGATCTCAACCCAATTGAGCATGCATTTCACTTGTTGAAGGCAAAACTAAAAGCAGAAAGACCCACAAACAAAAAACAACTGAAGACAGCTGCCGTTAGAGCCTGGCAAAGCACCAGAAAGGAGGAAACACAGTTTTTGGTCATGTCCATGGGTTCCAGACTTCAGGCAGTCATTGCCAGTAAGGGATTCTCAACAAAATATTAAAAATTAACATTTTATTTATTGATTATTTTTGTCCAATTACATTTGAGCCCCTGAAAATGGGGGACGGTGTATAAAAATGGTTGCAGTTCCTAAAATTTGTACTTGATATTTATGTTCAACCCCTTGAATTTAAGCAGAATTGTTTCTTTTCATTTTATTCTGGTGGCATAAAGAGCCAAAAGTATGAAAATTGTGCCTGTGTCCAAATATATATGGACCTAACTGTATACTGTATATAGAACAGCGTATGTATCAGGATGTATTGATCATTTTAACATATGACTTATGTGACTTTCGCTAAAGGTGACATCTGCCTATGCATTATTTCTCATCACATACTTCGTTTGAATTCACCATGTTTGTGATAAGTATAATTTTAACCTACATTTTAAGAATGCATTCTGATTTCCTGCAAAAATCATAAACCTGTTTTCATGCTTTTCATTTTTTTTAAGAACAAAATTCTAAATTATGTTCTATGTAGGGTGCAGCCCGAAATCCAGAAGATATGGACAGGGAAAGAAGAGAACATGATAGAGAAGAGAGGATGGGCCAGCTCAGAGGTTCTACAACTAGAGCGTTACCCCCTGGTCCTCCCACTGGTGCAGCCCCTAACCGGCTCAGAAATGGTGGAGAACCAGTAGCCTCTACTCCAGCATCCCGAATTCAGCAGAGTGGTAAGCAAGACTTTGCAAAGTGCTTTCCTCTAATCTATTTTTCTTATTTTAATGCCCCTTTTCTTTGAGATGTACATTTATGGGTGCTTTTAAGCAGGGACAAAAATCGAGAATTTCTATATATATCTGCAGACAGTTCATGGAGTCATCAATTTTTTGTGTCCGAAGACCTGCAAGATGGGTTCATATTTATAGTTTTTTCATAGTATATTGAAACCATGTACATTTCCTATTGAATTTTCAGATTACTAATCGTTTTGTATTTGTTAAATTGACACATATTTTCGGACACAAAGTGTACATGCTGTAAAGAGCTTGTCACAGGATACTGCTGCAACTGATTTCGTATTAATGTTCTAGGTAACACTTCTCCTCGGGCAATCTCACGGGTTGACAGAGAGCGCAAGGTCAGCATGAGGTTACATCGAGGAGCTCCAGCAAATGTGTCTTCCTCTGATCTCACAGGGCGACAAGAAGTTTCACGAATTTCAGCATCACAGGTGAGACCATACACCATAATGCAATTGTGAGACAGATTTATTTTTTACTGTAATGTTAAACATGTGAGCTACCATGTAAAAATCCAAATGATAATTAGAGATGATTAAAGGACAGCTGCTAGCATTGATTACGTCCCATATGCTCGTGCCAAATAAATATATACCAATGTAATGCTGCGCTATCCAAAACTAATATGGTAATCTTACTAAATCCTAATTTTTACTGACTACAGTTAAATAGTGGTGGTGAGATATTCCATTCCTATGTAAAAAAATCTAGTGAGCATAATAATGCAATCTTATGCGATTAAAAGTTGCAATTGTAAACAATAAAAAATTGCAATCCTATGCGATGCTCCCAATAACAACCTGTGTAGCATATACTATATACACATTGCATTCATATGAAATAGAGAAATTTGCAAACCTGTGCGATAATTGCAGTGACAACCTATAATATACATAAATCTATATAAAAGTGCATCCATATACAATAATCAATATAGAACACACGCTCTAAGGTGAACCCATACACCAAAGGGGAGCACAAGAGTGGACACGAGCACTTGATTGTTTTATCATCTGTTTCATCATCTGCAATGAGTACCAGAAGAATGGAGTATGCATTAGTTTGGCACAAGAGCACTTTAAACACGGGTCACTTTATTTCTATATTGATGTATATTGATGCATTTTTATATAGATTTTTTAATATAGATTTATGTATATTATAGGTTGTCACTGTAGTTATCGCACAGGGTTGCAAATTTCTCTATTTCATATGAAAGTGCCCCTTTGGAGTCCCACTGTCAGAATACAATGAAACAGTGGGGAGGAGTCCTCCATCCACCTCAATTGTGTCGATGGTGGAATCCCTTCATCTTTTTCGATCAGCCCGCTAGCCCACTCATCTATGGCCCTCCTAAGGTGATTAAAAATCAGCTTCTAAATTCCCAGTCCTGCTGCAGGGGTTACAAGTGTAATATCTGTGGCAAATGTATTTCCTGTGAGCGCCAGACCCGTGTCAGATTTTACTGTTGTTGGAGGCTTTGTTGGAGAGATTCAGAGCCCTGGATAGCAGTAAAACCTTGCAGGGGTTCTAAACTGTTTCAGTTCTATCCAAATTTATGAAAGAGTTTTAGGTATAGAGACATCTTTAATAACCCTGAATGATTCAATTTAAATGTACTGTATATGTGATAGACTGAATTCTTTCTTTTGTAGTTACACATACTCCAGGTTTATTGTATGTTTGTGTCAGGAGATAGTCGTTTGATAACTACATGTTTCCACACATGTAAGCCATGTAACACTAATGCAGTGCGAGTTTGAGGCTGTTTTTTAGTGCAATTTCAAGGAACAGCTGGAATGTGAGTTGATGTGGTTCAGATGTGATTCTAATCCTTTTTTCATGTGATTTGGATACAACTGCAATTTCTATCCTAGGGTCTCTCTCTCAGCAAACCATACTAGAAATCGTGGTGGAATCGTGTTACTTTAGGACAGATAATTGATCTGTCTGCAGTTCCCGTTCAAGTCTATGGAGCTTAAAATCGCATTGTGCTGCACTAAACACACACAGGACCCTTTTTCAAATCGCTTTTCATATTTGCGAACAGTTATTTCACTTGTCATGTGATTCCATGGGTTCTGGAACACATCCAAAATCACATCAGTGTGAACCAGGCCTAAAGAATCTTTAACCCATTTATATAATTCACAATAAACATACAGAATTCTTTCACTTGATTAGTGCTTGCAGTGCATTTGACCTTTGTTCTCTTCTGTTCAGGCCAGCGTACCATTTGACCATCTTGGAAAATGAGGGCTGCCATTGGACCAATATTTGCTTAGGTGAGTTGTTTTGGGGTGTTTTTTTTTTAATTAAGTGTTTAAATAGTATTCCTGTTTGTTTCATCAATATACCCCAGTTTAGGGTTTTGTTTAGGAAAAGGAAAATCTGATTGCTTGATGAGCAAAGCTGCAACAAGCATAGTAGAGGAGAATGCTTCAGTCCAAAAAAAGCTACATGTAACATTTCTAGACGTGTGTTATCAGTGGAGATTTCCCCCTCTTTGCTGGTATACAGGGTATATAGTTGGTAAGGATGTTAATGCTGAATGAGTTTCCCATTGGGGCTGCAGCTCACAGCTCACCGTGAAATAACCCATTATATAAAGCTTAAGTTTCATTTGTTTTTTTTAAAGCGGTTGTACACCGCAGATATTTAAAAAAAAAAAACAAACAAAAAAAACCCCTGCAAGGCGATGGCATAATGTGCTAGTATGCATCGCATACTAGCTCATTATGAAATACTCACCTTGGAACAAAGCCCTCCAGCACTGTAAAGTCACTGCTGAGAGGGCTGATATGTTCCCCCTGTCTGTCCTCCAGATTCGCAAGCTCTGACTATGTGATTGGCCAGAGCCACGATGATGTCACTCCTGCGCATGCATGCAGGAGCCCTTGGTTCCGGCACAAGGCTCTGAAGATCTGGCAAAGTATGCCGGACACTCAGAGCGCATGTGCCAGTGATGTGATGGCATGTTTAGGAGGTATTCATTTTACCTACAGGTAAGCTTTATTATAGGCTTATCTGTAGGTAAAAATGACCAAGTAGGATTTACAACCTCTTTAATGCATGTGAAGTAGTTTCTTTTCTATGTGCTGTATAGATGTTTGTTCCAGTGTGGTATAATTCCTGAAAAGTTGGCTTCCAGATGTAAATGTCAGCATGAATTGGACTGACAATCTATAAGCTCCATGGGAAGCTTCAGACAGACCTATTTTGGGTCAAGCTGCTATTAAAGATATAGAAACCTAGATGTCATGGAAGTTTCCGAAGCATCACCGGTTTGATACGTCAGGCACTTGAGCTTTACTATTAGGGCTTCAGGGACTCCGAGTTCTGGGGAATTCTGGTGTGCAAATTTGGACCAGCTCCTATGATCACACCACACCTACAAATGCTAAATGCAGAGGTGTGAGTGCACACTTTCAGTTCTTTACCTCAATACTGGCCCATCATTGAGTGGTGGCTTCACTGACCAGTAAGGGTAAGTGTTGGAAGGTGGGCAAACTCCAACTTGTGGGAGCTGGTAGAAATGTGCATTCTAGAGCACCCCAGAGTTTGGGTCTTCTTGGGAGCTTGAGAGTCACTGAACTGACTTGTAGCTACCCAAAAACTGCTAAGCTTTACACAAGTGTTACGTTAGAAATCTTATATGAATTAAGGCATATTGTAAGGGGAGCTAACATTCTTAAGTCCTTCTTATAGATACATTTTCTTTAATTTTCGTCTTAATTATGGCTAGCCATAATTAAGCAAACTGCATGGAATCAAGCTGCTTATTGCATGACACACAGAGCTTCCGAAGTTTGTTACACCTATAATCTGAGTAAATGTTGGTTAGTCGTGAAACATTTTATTTGGTGTTCACTAAATATTACTTTTTATTGTGTACACTCCATTCCGACAGAATTTTATTTTGCGTTAATACATCATAGATCTCTGCATCAGCTCATACACTCATCAAATAAGCGCTTCTGCAAAACAAAGAATTTGCAGGGTTTTTTTTTCTTCCATTACTTTATAGCTAGGCTGAAAAAACATTTGTTTTTCAGCCTAGCTATAAATGGGTTTGTGTACTGCCTTCAAGGTAAATTCCTTTATCACACATTAACACTGTTTTTTTTCTCTCTTTTCTCCCCAGTGTCTTCACTGTATTTCATTTTCTTTTAAAGATGAGAATTTAATTTTTTTAACTTTTATTTTCTGCCACTGAAGAGAGCCACACAGAAGATGCTGGTTCTGGCACAGATATAGAAGAACTGATGCGTCAGGGAGGAGGCTCGCGGCTCCGCTTCCCTTCCAGATATGTTGGCAGTCCAGGACAGCGGATGTTCTTCCTGCTTTCTCTAAACTGAACACTACATATAGATATATACTGTATATATTTTTCCTTTTTATTTTTTAGCTTCCCTCCCCACATCTCCCCCCCACCCCCCAAAAAAGTACTCCAACTTCACATTCTTTCCAAAATGTAAGATTTTAGCTGTACTTTATTTTTTCTATTCTATAAGAGATGGACAGAATAAGCGAGTTACCAGGAGAGGCATCCTCCAGCACTGCTCTGCTGCCTTTCCCAGGCTTGGATACCCCATTGCACCTGTCTCTTCTGTCTGCACTGACAATGGAGCAATGCATAGTTTACTTTGATTTTTAGGTCACTGAACTTTCAGGGCTAGAGAAGTGTTGGGATCTTGTTTTTTTCCCACACAGATCCACAGTGGAGGCCTATCTTGATTTTAGTACATGCCAGCTTCAGAGCACCAATATAGGAAAAGGGTTTTTTTTTTTTTGTTTTTTTTTCTCTCTTTTAACAGAACAGGCAGAGTTTGTCCAAACAGCACTAGCTGTTGCAGCAGTTTTAGTTGTAGGTTATAATGTATTTTAGTAGTAGGTATATTGTTGGGTATCCCCCACTGTGGCTGCTAGTGATTTGATGTTTAACTCATTTGAAACAAAAAAAAAAATGCACACAGTTTTGCAACTTACTCTCTGCCCTTCTGCAGTGACTAAAGACTGAGATGGCTGCTTACTGACTTTCGATGAAGACTGTGAAGGTGCACAAGATATTTTAATGAGGGTTGTACCAGTTAGTTGGGAAAGTCCTGGCTGGTGGGATACTGAATGTTGAAGCTCCTGTCTCCCTCCATGTCCTGGACAGTGCCCATCCTGCACCACTAGATGGCGCCATGGAACTAGATCTTACCCTCCAAACTGTTTCATATTTAACAATGTTTGGTTTCTTAATTTATTTACAATATATTTACTTTCTCTTTTTTTATTTGTGGTAACTTTTATTACTTTATAATTTAAAATAAAAAATGCAAAAAAATTAATTTGGGGGGGAAATACGCAACTTTTTTGGGGGGGTTTTGTACTTCTGTGTAAATATAGACTTTTTTCAGCTTTAATGTGTTTGTTAATTTGAGGTAATAAAGTAGAAAATGATAAAGTGGTTAAAACAGTGTCGGTTTTATTGCTAAAGTAATTTTAGATATGAATCATGTACTGAAGTCATAGATTAATATATGTTTTGATGTATGGCAGCCCATTATCTAGAAAGAACATATTCTAGAAAATAAATATTGGTGCTTTTATGAAAAACATATCTAAATTTACCTGTATGGAAAGAAATCTAAAGAATTTTGTTGTACTTGTATATCCATTTTTCATACCTGCATGACAGCTAAAATATAACAAATCTGGTATCTGCAAAGTTTTGGGTTATGGTCTCACTTACCCCAGCCTTTTGTCTTCCATTTAGTGTTGGGTAGGCAGCTCAACCACAGTGTGTTATTTATTTTGGCCATTTAGAGACTAACCTTTCCTTGCTTCCTGAAAATGTGGAAAGTTTTTATTACTGGAAAAAAACATAGCCTTCACTTTTCATCCACATACTGGTCTGTTAGTTTAGACATATAGTCTACTGCTGCCAGGGTTGTGGTAAAACAGAGCAACTGGTTTGGATCCCAGAGCTGCAGCTACTTTAGCACATAGTGTTATAACTTTATTGATTAGTATAATAAAACTTTATAGTTGTTCTGTTGATTGAATCGAGTATTGTGTGAACTTGGATATATACTGGTCAGGTCACTGGCAGTTTTAAAGAGTCAATGGGGAGGAACTAAAACCCTTTGAACTATAACCACCAAAGATGACATGAGCAACTTAAGTACACTTTCATTTCCACTAAATGTAAAAAATAAACCAGTGGAACCAATTAGAGGGCCCTGTACTTCTAAAATTATGATTTGAATAGTCAAATTCTCAAGAGGACCCTGATGCCCTGCATTAACAATAAGTCCACAATCTTTCGGCCTCATGTACACTGGGTGTTAAAAATGCCACTTTTAGGAGCATTTTACATTTTTTTTTCTGCCTCCAAATGCCCCTCCAATGTTGGCCTATGTGTCCATGTGCACATAGGCATTTAAAGGCAGAAAAACAAACACACTGCGAGTGCGTTTAAAAGCAGCAATGTTTTGGTAGAAAAAATGATTGACACGCCTAAACGTGAGTAAATGCACATTATTGCTAGTCGTGTTTAGAACTTGAGCGTTAATTAATTTCAATGGCCAGAATAATTATAAAACAAAACCATTAACGCTCACCAGTTTAGTGAATAAGTATAAAAAAATCTGCAGCAATCAAAGTTTCCAACTTTCAAATAAATGATATCAAAATGCCACGCTGTGTAAAGTAACACTATGGGATGCATTTACTGGAGAGTGCAGAATCTGGGACAGCTGTGCATAGTAGCCAATCATCTACTAATCTCAGCTTGTTCAATTAAGTTTTGGAAAAAAAAATAGCAGTAGATTGGTTTCTATGCGGAGATGAACCAGTTTTTAGTAAATATATGTACATAATATTAAAATGTGATACCAGATCATTTATTTCCTGTTGGCTATCAGCCCTGTATTGGCCCTAAAACGAAAAATAAATTCATTAACAAGTTAATAGAATAATCCAAATAATGGCATAATTTCAAAGTCCATCCACGTGCCAGTCACAATGCAATAGAAATGTGAAAAGGTCTTTTGTTTATGCCCAGAAAACTCATCTGCGTATGCCAAAGTGCAAAAAAGTGTCCACCAACAAAACTGATAAAAATGGCCGCTCACCTCATGGAATGGACCTTTTTAAAGGAGCAGTTCACTTTTTAAAATAATACACATTTTTTTGAAGGTAAAAAGTGCATTTATTTTTTATTTTTTTCTGGAGCCTGGAAAGCATTGCACCAGTGATCAGCAGTTCGCTGGTGCCATGCAGGTCTCCTGCAGACCTGTCCGTGACTCTGTGTGCCCATACATCCTGTACGGGCAAACAGATACACTGACAGACTCCAACTACCAGAGTCCTGCACGCCCACGGAGCCCTGCACGTCCAAGCTGATTTAAAAAACTGACAGCTAGTACAGGGAACTTCTCCCCATACTGCTGCCATGGGGGGTCGGGCGGTGACTGCAGCATTAGAAACATGTTACATGTTTCACCCTAAAAATGGGTGGTGTATGCAACATGTTCCCAAAGGTGAACCTATCCTTTAAATGATAAAAGGTCTAAACGGAACCTGTTTCCCTTTAAAGCCAGGATTAGCTTTTTGTCACTGGCTCTTTTACTGTGGATTTCTTCTCCCAGAGAAAGGTCCAAGATGGATAAATATAGCTGTTTTATGGCTAATGAAATGAATTGACGCTCCAAAAATGAATTGCAAAAAAATGCAGCCTTAGGAGCATCTTTGGCATTTCTTTTCTCCTGCCAGGAGAAAGGCGTTCAGGAGATCTAGGAAAACACCCAGTGTGTATGAGTGTGCATGAGGTGTTTAGGTTGAATAGGGTTGGGCTTCATTCAGCCCAGAAGATTGATGACATCTAGTGGTGGAATGGGATTACCAGTTTTAGGAGTAGAGATGCTTTGTTATACAGTCTAGAGATCGGTTCCTTTTTATACATTTTTTTTTTTTTTTTTTTTTAGATTAACAATTTGTCTGGTATTGGTGGCAAAAAATTTATGCTGGTGGAAAGCCATGTGCTGCATAGGTCAGTGCTCATGGAGTGGTTTTATAATTATCAGTCAGCTGCTGCACCTGCAGGGCTCTGAGGAAATTGATAAGGTCTACATCCCTCTGGACGTGATTTTCCATTTCCATCTTGCCAAAAATTAAATTTTTGTTGCAGGGGATGCCAAAAATCTGATTTGTATTTTAGTGCAGACTTCTGGAAAAATCAAGCCAATCACATAAGCAGAAAATTACATTTTAGGCAGTGTTCTGTACACATAGTCTGTGTAGAGAACACCTCCACGTAGCCATATTGCATTTTACAGAAAATTACCACACTGCAGATTGGAAAGGTAATGTTTAACCACTTCAATACCAGACACTTACGCACCTTCCCGCCCAGACCAATTTTCAGTTTTCAGCACTCTCACACTTTTTTAATGACAATTACTCAGTCATGCTACACTGTATCCAAACAAACAAGTATTTAATCACAACTGTGTTTTTTATTTTTTGCAATATAAGCAAAAAAAGCGAAAATTTTGAAAAAAAAACACTTTTTTTAGTTTCTATTGTAAAATTTTGCAAATAAGTCATTTTTCTTCATAAATTTGTGCCGAAATTTATACTGCTACATATCTTTGGTAAAAATAACCCTAATTAGTGTAAATTATTTGGTCTTTGTGAAAGTTATAGAGTCTACAAACTGTGGTGCCAATCACTGAAAATTGATCACACCTGATGTACTATCTCACCTGAAGGCCTATCTCATTTCTTGAGAAACTAACAAGCCAGGAAAATACAAATACCCCCCAAATGACCCCTTTTTGGAAAGTAGACAGTCCAATGTATTTACTAAGAGGCATGGTGAGTTTTTTGAAGTTGTAATTTTTTCCCACAATACTTGGGAAAAATTAAGATTTTTTTTTTATACAAACTGGTCATATTAACAGGTTATTTCTCTCACACAGCATATGCATAATTGCAACTACACCCCAAAATACTTCTGCTACTCCTCCTGAGTATAGCGATACCACGTGTGTGAGACTTTTACACAGCCTGGCCACATACAAAGGGCCAACATTGAAGTAGCATATTCAGGCGTTCTACAAGCATAAATTGCACATATCCTTTCTCAACCACCTATTACATTTTTGAAGGTCCTGGAGCACCAGGACAATGGAATTGTCCACAAAATGACCCCATTTTGGAAAGAAAACACCCAAACGTATAATCTGAGGCATAATGAGTTTTTTGAATGGTTCATTGTTTTCAAGAAGTTTTTGGAAAATGTGGAAAAAAAATGAAAATGCATTTTTTTTTTACACAAAGTTATCCCTTTATAAGATATTTATAATGCATAGCATGTACATAGCAAAAATGACACCCCAAAATACATTCTGCTACTCCTGAGTATGGCGATACCACATGTTTGAGACTTTTTCACAGCCTGGCCACATACAGAGGCTCAAAATCCAAGTAACGCCTCCAGGCATTCTAGCAGCATAGTAATTACACATATTTTCTAAATACGATCACATTTTTGAAGGCCCTTCATATTTCTAACACATAGCAGGTACATACCAAATAACAAAAGATTACCTGTGGTTTTAGAAGTGCAGTGGTCCACAGAGGAGAGCATCAGTCCAGGCAGCAGGCAGGAATGAGGTCAGCGACAGCAAAAGCAATCATCCAGGCAGCAGGCAGGAATACTGTCCATAGCTCGTACAGGCAGAGATATTGTCAGCACAGCCAGAGCACAGGTCCAGGCAGCAGGCAGAGGTGTCCCGGCAGAAATACTGTCCAAAGTCAGTAGAGGCAGCAGGCAGATATATGGTCAACACAGCCAAAGTATTGGTCCAAACAGCAGAAAGAAACATGGTCCATAATGTCATGGGTCAATACAGGCAGCAATATGGTCAGCACAGCCAAAGTATTGATCCAGGCAGCAGGAAGGACCATCAAGCTTAGGGCCAGGGGGACAGGGGTAGAGGCTTCTCCCACCCAAATCGCTTTGAAGCCTCCGGGCAACCAGACCCTGTTCTGGGAGCACAGAAAAAGAAAAACTGGTTTTCTCTACTCAGAACGCTATTCTGAAGCCCCTCACATATGTGAGACCCCTGTGTACTAACGTAGATGGCCAAAAGATCAGTCCAAGTGGCAGGCAAAAACATGGTCGATTTAACATGCCAAGGTCGGAGCACGTGGAAGTGAGAAACGTGGTTTAAATCGGCAGGCAGAGGCATCGTCGGTAAACAGGCTGAGGTTGGTGCACGTGGAAGTCAGAAACGTGGTTTAAATCAGCAAGCAAAGACATCGTCGGTAAACAGGCCAGGGTCAGTTAATTAACATGGTAGCAGGGAAATGGCAGTCTGGTAATAATAAGGGGATGGATGTATGATCATTTTTGAAGCAATCTCCGATGCACAGGCCAGGTTGGGAGGGACATTGGGGACAATAGCTGGAATCTCTTCTTACTCCTCTGCTGCATACACGGCATTTCTTTTGGCGTCTTCTTCCAGATTCTGTGGGGGGAATGCTATAGGGAAAAGTGTTGCTCCTGAAGTTGACTCACATTATCAGAGCGAATGCTTCCTGGGGCGGGACCTTGTTGGTAAATGAGGGCAGTGACAATATCTTCAATATACTTGAGGTAGGTGATTAGGGATGAGCTTCGTGTTCGAGTCGAACCCATGTTCGACTCGAACATCGTCTGTTCGCCGAATTGCGAACGATATGGGCCGTTCGCGCCAAATTCGTGTGGCGCGTGACGGCCCATAATTCACTGCGGCATCACAGTGCATTGCTGGCTGATGATTGGCCAAGCATGCACTATGACCCGCATGCTTGGCCAATCACAGCGCCGTCTGAACAGAGAGCCGTAATTGGCCAAAGCCAAGGAGGCTTTGGCCAATTATGGCTCAGGGGATTTAGTACACGCCCCACACTATATAAGGCCGCCTGCATGGCGACCCTGTGTAGTGTGTGTTCCGGCGTTCATTGAGAGAGAGAGAGACAGACAGTGACATTTGATTTGAGTTAGATAGATTAGGCAGAACAGTCAGTTAGCTGCACTTACAGTGTATTGTGTATATATATGGATCCCAGGTGTTGCATATATATATATATATATATATATATATATATATACACTGTATTCAGTTTAGCTAGATCTGTTCCGGTTATCTTCCTACTGACAGGCAGGCTTGTCTTGTTACAGTATTTACAGCTACCTGAAGAAAATTACTGGTGTTCTTTTGATCCTATTAGTACCACAGTCAGGCAGCTAGACTATTTACAGTTAGTGCAGTGCGTCCTGCTCACAGTGTTCAGCTAAAACTACAAGTTAGTGGATTACGTCCTGCTCACAGTGTTCAGCTAAACCTACAAGTTAGTGCGGTGCGTCCTGCTCACAGTGTTCAGCTAAACCTACAAGTTAGTGTGGTGCGTCCACCTCAGTGTTCAGCTAAACCTACAAGTTAGTGGGGTGCGTCCTGCTCACAGTGTTCAGCTAAACCTACAAGTTAGTGCGGTGCGTCCTGCTCACAGTGTTCAGCTAAACCTACAAGTTAGTGCGGTGCGTCCACCTCACAGTGTTCAGCTAAACCTACAAGTTAGTGGGGTGCGTCCTGCTCACAGTGTTCAGCTAGATCCGTTCCTGTTATCTTCTTGCTGACAGGCAGGCTTGTCTTGTTACAGTATTTACAGCTACCTGAAGAAAATTGCTGGTGTTCTTTTGATCCTATTAGTACCACAGTCAGGCAGCTAGACTATTTACAGTTAGTGCAGTGCATCCTGCTCACAGTGTTCAGCTAAACCTACAAGTTAGTGGGGTGCGTCCTGCTCACAGTGTTCAGCTAAACCTACAAGTTAGTGGGGTGCGTCCACCTCACAGTGTTCAGCTAAACCTACAAGTTAGTGGGGTGTGTCCTGCTCAGTGTTCAGCTAAACCTACAAGTTAGTGTGGTGCGTCCACCTCACAGTGTTCAGCTAAACCTACAAGTTAGCGCGGTGCGTCCTGCTCACAGTGTTCAGCTAAACCTACAAGTTAGTGGGGTGCGTCCACCTCACAGTGTTCAGCTAAAGCTACCTGTAGAAGGTTGGTGGTGTTCTTGTACTACAGGCAGGCAGTTGATTTTGCTAGCTGCAGTATCAGTACATGTATGTATGTATATATATATATATATATATATATATCCCAGCTTAGTGCAGCTAGAGGCCATTATGTCTGGAAGGCCAAGAAGGAGAGGCAGACAGTCACAAGCCAATAAGAGAGGGCAAGCAGGCTCTGTGTCTAGTGCTGGTCGTGGAGACGGTGCATCCTCATCAGCACGTGGCCGTGGGACACGCTTGGCCTTTTTTTCGGCAGCTGGCCGTGTTGAGCCGCAACATGCGGAAGACTTGGTCGAGTGGATGACCAAGCCGTCCTCATCCTCCTCATCCTCTCTCACCCATGTCCAGGGTACTTTGCCTGGCAAAGCAGCGGCCTCTTCCCTCGGCTCAATGTCATCAGTGACTCCTTCCCTAGCCCCACCATGTCCTCCTGAGGAGTCCCTCGAACTGTTTGACCACAGTGTTGGGTACATGCTCCAGGAGGATGCCCAGCGTTTGGAAGGCTCTGATGATGATACTGAGCTCGATGAAGGCAGTAACATGAGCACGGACAGAGGGGGTGCCCAAGGAGGACAGCAATCTGGCAGTCATGCTCCCCCTGCTGCAGCATACTGCCAGGTTTGCTCCAGTGATGAGGAGGGAGGGGATGATGAGGTCCCTGACTCAACGTGGGTGCCTGATAGGAGAGAGGAGGAGGAGGCGGCACATCACCAACGAGGCAGGATGCCCTCCAGGGGCCAGCCTAAGGGCAGCACATTGACTGCATCGCACCCCAAAGCTCCACATGTGCAGGGCGCTGCAGTCTCTGTGCGTTATTCAAAAAGTTCTTTGGTGTGGGCCTTTTTTGAGACGAATGCATCATATCGCACCGCTGCCTTTTGCAACGTATGTCTCAAGCGTATCTCGCGTGGCCAAAACATCTCCCGCTTGGGTACCACATGTTTGACCAGAAATATATTGACCTGCCATGCAGTTCGTTGGCAAGCGTATCTAAAAGACCCACACCAAAGAACAAAGAGGACCTCTCCTTGCTCCTCATCAGCTGAGATCTCCAACCCCACATACCTTCAGTCCTCTCTGAGACCTGCACTGAGAGGAATGAAGGTGTAGAATTAGGTGTGTCACAGCCAAGTACTTGTGGGCAATCTGCTTTTGGTACACAGACGTCAGATTGTACCAGGCAAATTTCCCTGCCCCAGCTGCTGCAACGCCGAAAGAAGTTTGCTCCCAGCCATCCACATGCCCAGCGGTTGAATGCTAGCTTGGCAAAATTGCTAGCACTTCAACTGCTGCCTTTTCAGTTGGTAGACTCTGCCCCCTTCTGTGAGTTTGTGGAATGTGCGGTTCCTCAGTGGCAGGTACCCAAACGCCACTTTTTCTCACGGAAGGCGATTCCGGCTCTCTACCGGCATGTGGAAGGCAATGTCCATGCCTCGCTGGACAGGGCGGTCAGCGGTAAGGTGCATATTACCACTGACTCATGGTCCAGCAGGCATGGACAGGGACGTTACCCAAGTTTCACGGCGCATTGGGTGACTCTGCTGGCAGCTGGGAAGGATGCAGGACAAGGTGCAGTAGTGTTGGAGGTTGTTCCACCACCACGCCTCCAAAATGCTAATGATTGTGACACACCTCTCTCCTCCACCCCCTCCTCTTCTTCTTCCTCCATGGCCTCTTCCTGTGCTTTGTCCTCAGAACCAGCGGTGCTCCGTAGCCGTTCAAGGGGCTACGAAAGTACGCAGGCCAAAAGATGCCATGCGGTGCTTGAGCTGGTGTGCTTGGGGGACAGGAGCCACACTGGGGCAGAGGTTCTGTCAGCTCTGCAGGGGCAGGTTCAGAGGTGGTTGACACCACGCCAATTTAAGGCAGGAATGGTGGTTTGCGACAATGGCACCAACCTCCTCTCTGCCCTCCGACAGGGACAAATGACCCATGTGCCCTGTTTGGCTCACATCCTTAACTTGGTGGTGCAGCGGTTCTTGGGCAGGTACCCGGGCTTACAGGATGTCCTGAGGCAGGCCAGGAAAGTCTGTGTGCATTTCCGCCGGTCATATAATGCCAGTGCTCGGCTGACGGACCTCCAAAAGGAGTTTAACCTGCCCAAGAACCGCCTAATCTGTGACATGCCCACCAGGTGGAACTCAACGTTGGCCATGTTGCAGCGGCTGCACACGCAGCAGAGGGCCATCAATGAGTACCTGTGCGACTATGGCACCAGGACAGGTTCGGGGGAGCTTGGTTTTTTTTCCCCACGCCAGTGGGCCATGATCAGGGATGCATGCACTGTCCTGTCACCATTTGAGGAGGCCACGAGGATGGTGAGCAGTGACAGTGCATGCATCAGTGACACTGTCCCCCTTGTCCACCTGTTGGAGCACACGCTGCGTGGAATAATGGACAGGGCACTTGAGGCAGAACAGAGGCAGGAAGAGGAGGACTTCCTTAGCTCTCAAGGCCCCCTTTATCCAGACAGTGTTCCTGCGTGCCCGCCGATCACACAGGAGGAGGAGGAAGAAGATTGTGTCAGTATGGAGGTGGAGCCTGGCACTCAGCATCAGCAGCATTCTTTAAGGGATCAGTCCCAAGAAACACATGGACTTGTATGTGGCTGGGAGGAGGTGGCTGCGGACCATGTCGTCCTTAGTGACCCAGAGGACTCCGGACCGAATGCCTCAGCCAACCTACGCTGCATGGCCTCCCTGATCCTGCAAAGCCTGCGTAAGGATCCTCGTATTCGTGGTATCAAGGAGAAGGACCAATACTGGCTGGCAATCCTCCTTGATCCACGTTACAAGGGTAAGGTTGCGGACCTTATCTTGCCATCGCAGAGGGAGCAGAGGATGAAACATCTTCGGGAGGCCTTGCAGAAAGGTCTGTGCAACGCGTTCCCAGAGACTGGGAGGTTACAAACTCCTGTTTCTGGACAACGTGTTGCTGAGGCTTCGGTCGGTCAAAGAAGGAGCGGTGGAGAAGGTGGCCGTCTGACCGATGCGTTCAGACTATTTTTTGGTCCGCAGCCCCAAGGTATGATCGGTTCCAGCAACCATCGCCAGCGTCTGTTTTACATGGTGCAGGAATACCTAGGGGCAAGATCAGACTTGGACACCTTTCCCACCGAAAATACTCTGGGTTACTGGGTCTTGAGGATGGATCACTGGCCAGAGCTTGCACAGTATGCAATTGAGCTACTGGCCTGTCCTGCATCCAGCGTTCTTTCGGAACGCACATTCAGTGCTGCTGGAGGCTTTGTAACCGATCACAGGGTGCGTCTGTCCACCGACTCGGTCGATCGACTGACCTTCATAAAAATTAATCAGTCTTGGATCACCACCAGCTACCAAGCACCTGATGCTTATGTAACCGAATAATTTTTTTTGAAATGTCAGATCCCTTCAAAGACTGCCTATGCTGATGCTGAGTGACTATCCTGTTATGCTGAGTAATTATCTTCTTCCTCCTCAATGATCATGCTGATAGCATGTAAGAACATTTTTGGTTCTGGGCGCCGCCACCAGTGCCTAAGGCCCAATTTTTAAGCCCCTGTTTAACAAGGGCATGTAATTACAATTTTTGATGGAATTCTTTGCAGCAGGGCTAGTTCCTGCGCTCTAACTAGAGTATCTGTGAGGGGTTGCAGTGTTGTGGCACCAGCACCAGTGACTAAGGCCCAATTTTTCAGCCCCTGTTTAACAGGGGCGTGTAATTACAATTTTTGATGCAATACTTTGCAGCAGGGCTCGTTCCTGCGTTCCAACTAGAGTATCTGTGAGGGGTTGCAGTGTTGTGGCACCAGTGCCTAAGGCCCAATTTTTCAGCCCCTATTTAACAGGGGCGTGTAATTACAATTTTTGATGCAATTCTTTTGCAGCAGGGCTCGTTCCTGCGTTCCAACTAGAGTATCTGTGAGGGGTTGCAATGTTCTGGCACCAGCACCAGTGCCTAAGGCCCAATTTTTCAGCCCCCGTTCAACAGGGACATGGGCATGTTAACCGCAAGGTGAATGCTTCAGGAGGCCAGTTGTGAGACCTTGCCAGGACTCTGTTTGCATCATCAGAAAGCAGTCCTCAGTGGGACATCACTCGAAAGGTAGTGTCCCTCGATAACTTCAGGAAAAGAGTATTGAATCTGCAAGCACTTGGAGCTAAAAAGTCGTACATCTTATTCCTTCCAGACAAGTTGGGGCCACTTCTGTTTTTATCTTACAAAGTGGCAGTTCCATCCTTTCCAGCAGAGACAGTACCTAACCTACACAAGAAGAATAAATCAAGATTTGGCCTCATGGGGTATGTATAAGGTATGGTGAACCACAGAGGGAGATTCAATAACCCTCAGTAAAAATAAAATAAAATACACAGCAATAAAAAAATATCTCAAATTTATAATATAAAGCTGTAAACGCCATACCTGGATTATGGAGAAAGCAAACCCCTACCCCCCTTTTTCCAGTATATATTATACAATGTAAATAACCTATACGGTTTCTTTTTATATCCTTCTGCATATATTTTTTAATTTTTAAACAGAATGCAATCTACTACAAAATATAAACCTATTCCCTTAGGGCTCTATTGTGGATTTGGCGGGGTTCGTCCTCTTCTTTGGGGGCCTTTGCGGAGTTTTCTCTCAGCCTAAGTGGAAGCTGCCATGTCTACCATCGGTTAATTGGCGGTTATATACCTATTCATTTAAACTACATCATCGTTCTCTCAATATGACAGTTTGCTTTTCTATACATTCTTTGCACAACTTGTTCCTAAAGGTTGGACACTGGTATGTATGCTGGACACTCTCGGTTGCCATAATGTGAATTTATGTCCTGAATAATATCTTTATGTTTAAATTGATCTCACCTGTTTTTCAGAATACCCTTATATTTTCTCTCCTCAATACGCCTCTGAAGAAGGGACAGCGTCCTGAAACATGTCAGGCTTATGGAGAAACATGTATTCATAATTGAAAGTTTAAAGAAAGACATCATGAAAAAAATCTTGTTGCACTTTGCATAAGCACCTTGTATAGATCTATGTTTAGATTGTCTTGTTTTTATACTTCTCTAAGCAATTTTCAATAACGAAATAGTTTTTATTATAACTCAATTATTTTGTTCGCCTGTAAAGTCCCGCTGTACCGGGGGGTACAAAGGTTTCCCCTTTTTAGGGTCCTTGCTTCTTGGCCTCATGGGGTAAGGATGATCATGAGAAAAGTGAGGGATCAGCCCAAAACTACACAGGAGGAACTTGTGATCTCAACCACAGTCACCAAACAAACCATTGGTAACTCAATACGCCACCATGGATTGAAATCCTGCAGTGCCCGCGAGGTCTCCCTTCTGAAGAAGACACATGTATAGGCTATGGCCCTAGGAACACCATCTCTACAGTCAAGCGTGGAGGTGGAAACATGTTTTGGGGCTGTTTCTCTTCTAAAGGTACAGGCCGACTTTGCTGAATTGAGGGGCCAATGGATGGGGCCATGTATTGTAAAATCTTGAATGAGAACCTTATTCCCTCAGCCAGAACACTGAAGATGGGTCGTGGATGGGTCTTCCAGCATGACAATGACCCAAAACATATCTCCAAGGCAACAAAGGAGTGGCTCAAGAAGAAGCACATTAAGGTAATGGAGTAGCCTAAGCAGTCCCCAGACCTTAATCCTATAGAAAATATATGGAGGGAGCTGAAACTTTGAGTTGCCAAGCAACAGCCAAGAAACCTTAAGGATTTAGAGAAGAACTGTAAAGAAGAGTGGACCAAATTCCCTCCTGAGATGTGTGCAAGCCTGGTAACCAACTACAAGAAATGTCTTACCTCTGTGCTGGCCTTCAAAGGCTTCTCCACCAAGTACTAAGACCCCTTTGACACTAAGGCAGTTTTCAGGCCTTTTAGCGATAAAAATAGTTCCTGAAAAGCACCTGAAAACTGCCTCCTATTCATTTGAATGGGTGTTTTCACACAGGGGTGGTGCGCTTGCAGGGCTGTAAATAAAGTCCTGCAAGCAGCATCTTTGGGGCGTGTTTGAAACGCTGTAAAAAGAGCTCAAAAAATGCCTCTGCCCATTGAAATGAATAGGCAGAGCTTCCAAAGTGTCTTAAAAGCTATTCTAAATCGCTGCAAAACGAAATGACCGTGCAATTTGACTAGGATGCAGCTCCAAAAAAGGTGCATGCACCTCTTTGGTGCAATTTGAGCTCATTCAAAAATAATTTTTTCAAATTGCATTGCACTAAATCACGTGTGAATTGCACAGGAATGTGGTGCGAACCTAATATGAATCTGTTTCTGGATGGTGGAATTATATATAGCATCAGCAATCCTATTCAGAAAACTGGCACATGTAATGCCTTTTTAAACCCATCCTGGTCAATTATTTTGTTAAAGGAAAGTATAGTTTGCCTGGACAGATTATATGAATATCTGTGTGAAGAACATAAACTCCCATCAAGGCTTTATAGATTATGGATGTTGTGTATTTCCCTTAACAATCCACTTCCTAATATAGCACAATTAGTGTTATATCTGCATCTGGTTGATTTGTGCTGTGAAATCGTGAGCCGTTTGAGATGCTGAGATCCACCATCTGCCATGGCTGGAAATTACTGCCTGTTATATGCTGGACCTATCCGAAATAATCAGTCAGGGGGCTTGTCACATGGAAAGCATGCTCTGATGCATGTGCTGCTGATCACAAAGTCACAGCTATTTTTAACCCCTCACTGTCACTAAACTCTCATCTGCATTTGTTAGCGTAGGAAGATACATATATTGGTACACCAATTGCATTAAGCAATTGCTGGGATACTATAAAAGATATACCCTTGCTGTTTACCTTCCTATTATTCAATATAATTACACTGAAATGTTTGAAATTGTGACACAGAAACACTGTACATTTATATATTGGACCATTACTGAACAAAGATGTCAGATTTAGACATTTGTTTTGGAAGAAATAAAATTTTTATGTATAACCATATTTGGGAATCTGATTCTCAGGATCATATCAATTTCGGGATCTTTCTTAAAGCGGCGTTCCACCCAAAAGTTGAACTTCCACTTATCTGCCCCCCCCCCCCCCCCCTCCAGGGCCACATTTGGCACCTTTCAGGGGGAAGGGTACCTGTTTTTGACAGGTACCCTTCCCTCCTTCTGGGAAACTGCGCTACGGCTCTGTGCCTCGGAAGTTCGGCCCTTCTCCTCCTTCCTCAGCCGCCGGGCTAGTTAGAAAGTGCACCGCACTTCGCGCATGCACAGTAGGGAACTGGCTGTGAAGCCTTAAGGCTTCACTGTCGGTTTCCCTTACGATGAATGGCGGTGGCAGCACCCGACAGCCGATCCGAAAATCGGCTGGGACGCCGACATCGCGGGATCCCCGGAAAGTGTCCATATATTAAAAGTCAGCAACTACAGTATTTGTAGCTGCTGAGGTTTAAGTTTTTTTTCCCCAGGCGGAACTTCTCTTTAAGTTTGGGCATCCCTTTTTGTTAGAATTGCTTACCACCATTGTTGGGTGGTGTGAATCCTGCTGTCTAGTCTTTTTATACCGTCTGCCTCAAGGTCATTGAAAGAATGATAAATATGGGGATGCTAAAAATAGTATGAGAAACATTAAAGCAAAGCTAAACTGTATCTGAGCACCACAAACCGAAAATTCTATTTATTTCATTTTTAATATACAAAGCAAACTCACCCATCCACATACAGTATGTTTTCATGTTTTTTTAAACTGAAAAATTGCTCTAAAAAAACACCCCCGAGCATTTCTAACTTCATTTTGAGTAAGGGCAGATGATTCATGTAGCATTTACTTCCTGAAATCCCTCTGCTCTTAGCTTAGGCATTCAGGCAGGGGGTGTGCTTAGCTGAGAAAGCCCCTCCTCTCCTCCGCCAGATGAATGAAAAAATGCCCATGAAGACTCCTGGGATGTATGACATAATCATAATTTTGGCTTAGGCCAGAAACCAACTGATGAAATGTAAAAAAATAAAAACTTAAAACAAATAAAATATACTTTCTTATCTAATAAAGCAGAACTAAACTGTATCTGGGCAGCACAAACCAAAAGAGCTATTTAATTAATTTTTATTATTCAAAGCAAACTACACCATCCATCCATGTCTCCATGCTTTATTTTGCTGAGAACCCCCCTCCCCCTATCATTTCTAGCTGCGACCAACTTGAGTAAGGGCAGATGATTCATGTAGCATTTACTTCCTGGAAACCATCTGCCCTTAGCTCAGGCATGCAGGCAGGAGGGTGTGCTTAACTGAGAAAACCAGTCCTCCCCTCCTGAAAACATCTGGTATGGATGACAGCATTTGCCTAGGTCTGAAACCAGGAAGTAACTAAAGAATTGTTAAAAAAAAAAAAGTTTAAAACGCAAATATAATATACCTTCCTATCTATTTATGAATGTTAATAACATAGGGATAAAAAATAGTCATTTTTTTTGAGAGAGTGAAGTTCCACTTTAAAGTGGAACTTCACTATCCCAATCAAAGGAGATTATTTTAAATCCTGGGGAGGGGATGGAGAAGAGAGGAGTCGAGTCTCAGCTCAAGCATGCATGCAGGGGAGTGTGCTTAGCTAAGGGCATATTTCCAGGAAGTAAATGCTTCATGAATCATTTGCCCTTACTCAAGATGACTATGGCCAGAAATGCTAAGGGGGTGTTTTTCAAAGTGATTTCTCAGCAAAATAAAGCATGGAGACATACATGGATGGGGGAGTTTGCTTTGAATATTAACCACTAGCTTACCAATAGGTCCATGATAACTCTGGAGGAGCTGCAGAGATCCACAGGACAACTATTAGTCGTGTACTCCACAAATCTGGCCTTTATGGAAGAGTGGCAAGAAGAAAGCCATAAGAAGTTCCCTAAACTACAAACCTTGCTAAAAGGCATAAATTGGGATAAAATATTAGGAACAAAGAATATGGAGGAGAGATAGGTTTGCTTTAAGAGCATATTAAATAAGGGCATTAGCCAATGTATCCCATTGGGTAATAAATTTAAAAGAGCGAACAAAAATCCTGGATGGCTTAACTCCAATGTAAAAATGCATATAAAAGCAAAGGAGAAGGCCTTCAAAAAATACAAGGTTGAGGGATCATCCTCAGCATTCAGACTTTATAAAGAATGCAATAAGAAATGTAAGGGTGCAATTAGGACGGCTAAGATAGAACATGAAAGACACATAGCGGAGGAGAGCAAAAAAAATCCCAAGAAATTCTTTAAGTATGTAAACAGTAAAAAAGGGAGGACAGACCATATTGGCCCCATAAAGAATGAGGAAGGACATCTGGTTACAAAGGATGGGGAGATGGCAAAGGTATTGAATTTATTCTTCTCCTCAGTCTTCACGAGTGAATCGGGGGGCTTCAGTAACCAAAACTGCAGTGTTTATCCTCATGACACAACACAGGAAGCACCTACATGGTTAACAGAGGACGGAATTAAAATTAGACTTGAGAAACTTAACATTAATAAATCACCGGGACCAGATGGCTTGCATCCGAGGGTACTTAGGGAACTCAGTCAGGTGATTGCCAGACCGTTGTTCCTAATTTTTACAGACAGTCTATTGACTGGAATGGTACCAGCTGATTGGAGAAAAGCCAATGTAGCACCAATATTTAAAAAGGGCCCAAAAAACATCCCTGGGAATTACAGACCAGTTAGCCTAACATCAATAGTATGTAAACTCTTGGAGGGGATGATAAGGGACTATATACAAGATTTTAGTAATAAGAATGATATCATTAGCAGTAATCAGCATGGATTCATGAAGAATCGTTCTTGCCAAACCAATCTATTAACCTTCTATGAGGAGGTGAGTTGCCATCTAGATAAAGGAAGGCCCGTAGACGTGGTGTATCTGGATTTTGCAAAAGCATTTGACACAGTTCCCCATAAATGTTTACTGTACAAAATAAGGTGCGTTGGCATGGACCATAGGGTGAGTACATGGATTGAAAACTGGCTACAAGGGCGTGTTCAGAGGTTGGTGATAAATGGGGAGTACTCAGAATGGTCAGGGGTGGGTAGTGGGGTTCCCCAGGGTTCTGTGCTGGGACCAATCCTATTTAATTTGTTCATAAACGACCTGGAGGATGGGATAAACAGTTCAATCTCTGTATTTGCAGACGATACTAAGCTAAGCAGGGCAATAACTTCTCCGCAGGATGTGGAAATCTTGCAAAAAGACCTGAACAAATTAATGGGGTGGGCGACTACATGGCAAATGAGGTTCAATGTAGAAAAATGTAAAATAATGCATTTGGGTGGCAAAAATATGAATGCAAGCTATACACTGGGGGGAGAACCTCTGGGGGAATCTAGGATGGAAAAGGACCTGGGGGTCCTAGTAGATGATAGGCTCAGCAATGGCATGCAATGCCAAGCTGCTGCTAATAAAGCAAACAGAATATTGGCATGCATTAAAAGGGGGATCAACTCCAGAGATAAAACGATAATTCTCCCGCTCTACAAGACTCTGGTCCGGCCGCACCTGGAATATGCTGTCCAGTTCTGGGCACCAGTCCTCAGGAGGGATGTACTGGAAATGGAGCGAGTACAAAGAAGGGCAACAAAGCTAATAAAGGGTCTGGAGGATCTTAGTTATGAGGAAAGGTTGCGAGCACTGAACTTATTCTCTCTGGAGAAGAGACGCTTGAGAGGGGATATGATTTCAATTTACAAATACTGTACTGGTGACCCCACAATAGGGATAAAACTTTTTCGCAGAAGAGAGTTTAATAAGACTCGTGGCCACTCATTACAATTAGAAGAAAAGAGGTTTAACCTTAAACTACGTAGAGGGTTCTTTACTGTAAGAGCGGCAAGGATGTGGAATTCCCTTCCACAGGTGGTGGTCTCAGCGGGGAGCATTGATAGCTTCAAGAAACTATTAGATAATCACATGAATGACCGCAACATACAGGGATATGTAATGTAATACTGACACATAATCACACACATAGGTTGGACTTGATGGACTTGTGTCTTTTTTCAACCTCACCTACTATGTAACTATGTAACTAAGTTCCATTTGCAGTTTGCGAAAAACCATATGGGGGGACACAGCAAACATGTGGAAGAAGGTGCTCTAGTCAGAGACCAAAATTGAACTTTTTCACCTAGAAGCAAAACACTATGTGTGGTGGAAAACTAACACTGCACATCACCCTGAACACACCATCCCCACCGTAAAACATGGTGGTGGAAGCATCATGTTGTGGGGATTCTTTTGTTCAGCAGGGACAGGGAAGCTGGTCAGAGTTGATAGGAAGATGGATGGAGCCAAATACAGAGCAATCTTAGAAGAAAACCTGTTGGAGTCTGCAAAAGACTTGAGACTGGGGCAGAAGTTCACCTTCCAGCAGGACAATGACCCTAAACCTACAGCCATAGCTAAAATGGAATGGTTTAGATCAAATTACATTCATGTTTTAGAGTGGCCCAGTCAAAGTCCAGACCTAAATCCAATTGAGAATCTGTGGCAAGACTTAAAAATTGCTGTTCATAGATGTTCTCTATTCAATCTGACAGAGCTTGAGCTATTTTGCAAAGAAGAATGGGCAAAAATGTCACTCTCTAGATGTGCAAAGCTGGTAGACACATCCCCAAAAAAGACTTGCAGCTGTAATTGCTGCGAAAGGTGGTTCTACAAAGTATGGACTCAGGGGGGCTCAATACAAATGCACACCACAGTTTTCACATATATATTCGTAAAAAATGTTAAAAACCATTTATATAGACACAATGCTGTGAAAAAGTATTTGCCCCTTTCTGATTTCTATTTTGCATATTTGTCACACTTAAATGACTCAGATCATCAAACTAATTTTATTATTACACAAATATAACCCGAGTAAATCAAAATGCAGTTTTTAAATGATGGTTTAATTTATTAAGGCAAAAAAGCTGCCCAAACATGCCTGGCTTTATGTGAAAAAGTAATTGCCCCCTAAACCTAATAACTGGTTGTGCCACCCTTGGCGGCAATAACTGCAATCAAGCGTTTGCGATAACTGGCAATGAGTGTTCCACATTGCTGTGGAGCAATATCTTTGCAGAATTGTTTTAATTCAGCCACATTGGAGGGTTTTCCAGCATAAACGGCCTGTGTAAGGTCATGATACAGCATCTCAATTGGATTTAAGTCCGGGCTTTGACTAGGCCACTCCAAAACCGAAATTTTGCTTTGTTTGAACCATTTGGAGGTGGACTTGCTGTTGTGTTTCGGATCATTGTCCTGCTGCATAACCCAAGTGCACTTGAGCTTGACAACAAAAGAACACCGCTCTAGGCAGACATCTCATTTCAAGGTATTTTAGTTCTTCTTTTACCCATGTAAATGGGAATTCTTTTTGGAGGGTCAGGACTTCCCTTTTCCCTAATCCAATATTTAATATCTCTGTTTTTATCAGATTTATTTTAAAATTTAATAGTTCCCCATATTCTTTTACTTCTTTCATTATATTTGGCAGAGTCGCACTTGGGTTAGTTACAACCATCAGGATGTCATCCGCATATGCCGCGATTTTGTGCTCTTTTTCTCCAACTCTCACTCCTCTCACGTCATGATTGTTTCGGAGTGCTTCCAAAAATGGTTCCAATGCCAATCCACTTCATCATTTTTGGTCCTAATCCCAAATGCCGCAACGTGTCCATCATGAATCCCCAGTCTACCCTGTCAAATGCTTTCTCTGAATCTATTGACAGGAATAGAGCTGGGAATTTGCTTGGTTTACCCCTACGTAACATCAAGATTGTTTTTAGACTATTATCCCTTCCTTCTCTCCCCAGTACAAATTCAGTCTGGTCTGGATTTATCCAAAGTGGTATTAATTTTTTTAGTCTAGTAGCTAAAAATTTTTTGGGTATAATTGTAATGTAGGCTAATAGTGATTCTCGACTTACTTCTTCATCTCCTATATTATTCAAATATTCTTGCATCTTAGGGATCAGTTGTTTTTGAAATTTTTTATAATATTTAATCGTGAACCCATCTGGTCCTGGGCTTTTTCCTACAGGAGTTTCTTTTAGGGCCAGTTTAATCTCCTCTTGCGTTAGTTTTTTTCCAGTTCTTTTAATTGCTAAAGTTGTATTTTTGGTAAATTTGCTTTTTTTAGATAGTCTTGTATCTTCTTTTTTCTTATTTCTTCTTCGAGGTGTGTCTCCTGTTTTTTTATCTCATGTAATGAGCTGAAGTATTTTTGAAAGGCTAATGTAATATCCGTTGTAATTTAGAGACTTCTTTTTTCTTTTTCTTTTTGCAAGATATTTTCCTGGCTTGTTACCCAATTTAAATCTCTCCTGTAGTACTCTGTTATATTCCCTCCTCTCTTCTTGTTCCATCCATTCCTTTAATTGATCTCTGTTTAGAATTAGAGTCTGATATGTTTCCTTTTCTAATTGCTTTTTATGCCTTTGCTCCAGTTCATGTATTTCCTTTATAATTCTTGTCATATTTTTTCTTCTTTCCTTCTTTTTTCCTGCACCAATAGATATTAATTTACCCCTGATAACGGCCTTATGTGCCTCCCAGATAATTGCTTTTGATAGTTCTGGGGTATCGTTCTCCTCAAAATATTTTTTGATCTCTTCTGTTATAATTTTTTCCGTATCCCTGTCTTCATTTATATCTTCGTTTATTCTCCATGTACCTTTCTCGAAGGATTCTCCTTGCAATTTAATTTTCAACATTACTGAACTATGATCTGAAGCTGTTATTATTCCTATTTTTGTTTCTGTTATTTCTTCCAAGTGTCTATGTTCTACCATGATATAATCCAGCCTGGAATATGTTCCATGTGCAGTTGACTAAAAGGCATAATCGTTTGTACTTGGGTGTTGTATTCGCCATGGGTCAACTAATTGGTATTCATATAGTTTTTTTTTTAAATTTCCTTAGTTGTCTTAGTTCTCTGTCTATTGCAATGGAGGTACTATCTTATCTGTGATCCATGGAGAAATTGAAGTCTCCAGCCAGTATTAATTTACCTTGTTTAAATTCCATTCAATCTTTTAATATTTCCATCAAATATTTTTTAGGGTTTGTATTGGGGCAGTATACATTAGCAAGTGTGTATTTTACACCCTGTATGGAACCTATAAGAAAGAGGAAGCGTCCTTCTGGGTCAATTTTTATTTGTTCTATTGTAAAACGAAGGTTTTTCCCCATTCCAATAGCCACTCCTTTAGCCCTTCTTATCGGTGAATCTCAGTAGAACCATGTTGGGATATTTCTTGAGTAAATTTGGATATTTCAGTTTTGGGTAATATGTGTCTCCTGTAGAAATATTATTTCAGCCTTACTTCTTTCCAGTTCTCGAAGCATTATGCTTCTCTTCCCTGGGGAGTTTAATCCTCGGACATATAATATTATATGACAACATTTTTACACTGTTCGTCTTTTCCATTCCTTTTTAATCCCTGCGTGTCTTTCCAGGGTCCCCCCAACCGGTCGACCAGAGGACCAGGAGGGGGGTCCCCCAGGTCGACACGCGAGGGAACCTTAACCATAACTTTGTTCCAGGGTACTTGGGCACTGTATCGACTTATACAAACAAACCTCCTCTCTCCCTCACCCTTCCTCATCCCCTCAATTTCCATTTCCCTGACTGTTGGTATGATGTTCTTGTTATGAAATGCTGTATTAGTTTTATGCCAGATGTAACAGGATGCACACCTTCCAAAAAGTTGAATTTTTGTCTCATCAGTCCACAGAATATTTGCCTAAAGGTCTTGGGGATAATCAAGATTTTTTTTGGTAAATGTGAGATGGACCTTTGTGTACTTTTTGGTCAGAAGTGGCTTTGGCCGTGGAACTCTCCCATGGATGCCATTTTTGCCCAGTCTCTTTCTTTTTGTTGAATCATGAACACTGATCTTACCCACAAGTATGGCCTGCAGTTCTTTAGATGTTGTTCTGAGTTCTTTTATGACCTCCTGGATGAGTCGTCGTCATGCTCTTGGAGTAAGTTTTGTAGAAGGGCTGAAGGTTCACCACTGTTCCAAGTTATTACCATTTGTGGATAATGACTGTCCCCGTGGTTCACTGGCGTTCCAAAGCCTTAGAAATGGCTTTGAAACCCTTCCTAGACCAATACATGTACATTACTTTGTTTCTAATCTGTTCTTGAATTTTTTTAGATTGTGGCATGATGTTTGGCTTTTTGTGATCTGTTAGCGTGTTTCACTTTGTCAGACAGCTTATATTTATATGATTTCTTGATTCAACAGGTCTGGCAGTAATCAGGCCTGGGTGTGGCAAGTGAAATTTAACTCTTTCCAAAAAATTGTGGTTAATCACAGTTCATTCGTGATTCAGCATGGGAGGGGGCAATTACTTTTTCACATAGAGCCAGGCAGGTTTGAACAGCTTTTTTTCCCTTAATAAATGAAATAATAATTTAAAAAACTGCATCTTGGAGTTAATCGGGTTATCTTTGTGTAATATTAAAATTAGTTTGATGATGTGAGTCATTTAAGTGTGAGTCATTTAAGTGTGAGTTAAAGGAAAAAAAATATGCAAAAAAAAAAAACATAGGAAGGGGGCAAATACTTTTTCACAGCACTGTGTGTGTGTGTATATATACACACACACACACAGGTGCATCTCAAAAAATTAGGAAAATCAATAAAAAGTTCATTTATGTCAGTAATTTAATTCAAAAAGTGAAACTTATATATTACATAGATTCATTACACACATAGTGATATATTTCAAGATTTTTTTTCTTTTAATTTTGATGGTTATGGCTTACAGCTAGTGAAAACCCAAGATTCAGTATCTCAGAAAATTAGAATATTACCTAAGACCAATAAAAAAAAAGGATTGTTAATACAAAAATGTTGGCTTACTGAAAAGTGTGTCCATGTACAGTATAGTACAGTGTTAATTTCGTCGACTAAAACCGACTAACACATTTTAGTTGACTAACCTAATACCATTTTATTTGACTAAAATACGACTAAAACTAAATCAATTGAGATGACTTAAATATGACTAAAACTAAAATGGCATTTTAGTCAAAAGACTGAAATGGAACTAAAACTAAAATGCCATTTTAGTCAAAAGACTAAAACTAAACTGAAATTTGACATCAAAATTAACACTGGTCTGTAGTGCATGTTTATACCTCAATACCATAAGTAATAACATATTAGATTTTTCACTCAAGCAGTATATAGTGAGTTTGGAAATTGTAGAGAAATGCTTAAATAATGCATTACATTTTAACTCTACCCATTAGATTTTAGATGACTAAAATGAGTTTTAGTCGACTAAAATTATTTTAGTCAACTAAAATGTCCTGTAGATTTAGTCGACTAAATACGACTAAAACTAAAACAATTGCAGAAGACTAAAATGGGGCTAAAACTAAAATGCCATTTTATTCCTGAGACTTAAACTAAAACTAAATCAAAATTTGCTGCCAAAATTAACACTGGTATAGTATGCACTCAATACTTGGTCAGGGCTCCTTTTGCATGAATTAGTGCATCAATGCGGCGTGGCATGGAGGCGATCAGCTTGTGGCACTGCAGAGGTGTTATGGAAGCCCAGGTTGCTTTAATAGCGGCCTTCAGCTCATCTGCATTGTTGGGTGTGGTGTCTCTCATCTGTTGTGGAAAATTTTATGAAGAATGTATTGTCATAAGTCTCCCAGTGTTCGTTCTCTTACAGCCCGCTCTAAAGAGCTGACTGGGGCAGACTGATGCTGGTTGAGACCTGTTAGGTAGTGGAAAACTTCCTGTAGTTTGGAGAGAGGTGTTTGCGGATAGAGGACATGTCCGCCAGCGAAGGGCCCCTGTGCAATGCACAGAACGATCGTCTGGTGGGGGGGTGTTTGCTCTGCAAACACATTATCGGTTTTGTGGATGTGCGCTCTTGTCACCCCTGTAAGTCTGATCAACATATTTGGGGTGCCATGAGCGTACACTTGCAGATAATCTCCCATCCACAAGGAACTGTAGTATTGTATATTGTATCATGTCCTTATTTGGTAATGTCCTGTGCTTACATCCTGCGTTGTCCATTTCCTGTGAGGTCACAAACTTTGTAGGAGGCGTTTGGCTGTTGGAGGCACACCGTCTTGGGACTTCCTGTTGATATGTTAATAAAAGAGCCTGCTAGCTAGAGAAAGGCAGAGATGCTGAGATGAGAACGTAAGAATGTGTTGATGTCTGTTTACTGGGGAATGGGGAACCAGAGGGGAGACATACGATCAAAAGGTAAGATGCATTTATATCATTAAGACGGAAATGGGTGCTTATTAGCACAAGAGTGTAGTGGAATATCCACGACACATCTTCCTTTTGACAATATCCCACAGATTCTCTGTGGGGTTTAGATCAGGTGAGTTTGCTGGCCAATCAAGCACAGTTATACCATGATCATTATACTAGGTACTGGTAGTGTGGGTAGGTGCCAAGTCCTGCTGGAAAATGAAATCAGCATCTCCATAAAGCTGGTCAGAGAGGGAAGCATGAAGTGCTCTAGAATTTCCTGGTAGAGAGCTGCACTGACTTTGGACTTAATAAAACACAATGGACCAACACCAGCAGATGACATGGCTCCCCAAAGCATCACTGACTGTGGAAACTTCACACTGGACCTCATGCACCTTGGATTCTGTGCCTCTCCACTCTTCCTCCAGACTCTGGGACCTTGATTTCCAAATTAAATGCAAACTTTACTTCCTGTGTGTGGTGGTTGTTACAGCACTGACTCCAGCCGTAGTCCACTCTTTGTGAATCTTCACCAAATTCTTAAATGGCCTTTGCTTCACAATCCTCTCAATGCTGCAGTTATTCCTGTTGCTTGTGCCCCCTTTTCTACCACACTTTTTCCTTTTACTCAACTTTCCATTGATATGCTTGGATATAGCACTCTGTGAACAGCCAGCTTGTTTAGCAATGACCTTTTGTGACTTACCCTCTTTGTGGAGGGTGTCAATGACTGTCTTCTGGACAACTGTCAAGTCAGCAGTTTTCCCCATGATTGTGTAACTTACTGAACCAGACCATTTAACCACTTCAGCCACAGACGAAATTTTCCCCTTAATGACCAGGCCATTTTTTGCGATACAGCACTGCACTTTAACTGACAATTGCGCGGTCGTGCCACGCTGTACCCAAACAAAATTGATGTCCTTTTTTCCCACAAATAGAGCTTTCTTTCACCTCTGCGGTTTTTATTTTTTGCGCTATACAACAAAAAATCAGTATATTCTTCTACATATTTTTGGTAAAAAAAAACCAAAAAACTTAATTAGCGTATATTGATTGGTTTGCGCAAAAGTTATAGCGTCTACAAAATAGGGAATAGATTTATGGCATTTTTATTATTATTATTTTTTTTTTTTTACTAGTATTGGTGGCAATCTGTGATTTTTAGCGGGACTGTGACATTGCGGCGGACAGATCGAACACTTTTGACACATTTTTGGGACCACTAACATTAATACAGCGATCAGTGCTATGTTACTGGTAGGGAATGGATTAACACTGGGGGGCGATCAAGGGTTTAAATGTGTTCCCTCATGTGTGTTTCTAACTGGGGGGATGGGACTGACTAGAGGAGGAGACGTATCACTCTTCCTGTTTACTAGGAACAGACAATCTGTCTCTCTTCTTCTGACAGAATGGAGATGTGTGTGTGTCAGGGCTGGGCTCAGCCCTTCTTTCTCTGAGCTGGCCGCTCAGCTGTTGGCTAATTGCCAGCTCCCATCTCTCTCCACAGTTACTCAGCTGTTGTTCATATCCTGCTCGTCAGTCCTGCCTATTTAAGCTGTCCAGTCCAGAGGGTCTCTGCCTTCGCCTTGATCAACATCACAAGAAACATCTCCTGTGTTCCTGTTTAAAGACCGGCTTTGCTGACATCCTTTCTGGCTCCAGATCCTACTTGCTGTTCCACTACAATAATCCCTGACTTCTGGCTTGGCTGACTATCCATTCTAGTTACTGAACTCTGGCTATGCTTTGACTATGTTTGTTCTTTTTACTTTTATTATTAAACAAGTGTGATTTAACTGTACTTCTGTCTAGGTCTGAGTTCATGGTTTCTGACAGTGTGTTTACACACACACACATCCCCGTTCTGGCTCTCATGCCCACGATCGCGCATTGCCGCACATTGCAGCCGCCGGCCACGCGCATTGGTTCCCTTGTCATGCAGCGGGCGTGTATGCACCTGCTATAGCTGTTTAAAGGGCTGACATACAGCTACGGCGATTTGCGGGAACGAGCCAACTTGCCGCAGTATAATGATGGCGGCTGGTCAGCTAGTAGATAAAGACTGAGCCGCTTTACAGGCACTATACCGCTAAAAATATCGCCCTTAAACCCCATTCACACTGTGGCACTTTTCAGATGTTTTAGCGCTAAAAATAGAGCCTGTAAAGCGCCTGAAAAGCACCTCTCAAGCCTCCCCAGTGTGAAAGCCCGAGTGCTTTCACACTGGGGCGGTGCGCTTGCAGGATGGTAAAAAAGACCTGCAAGCAGCATCTTTAGGGTGGTTTGGGAGTGGTGTATACACCGCTCCCAAACCACCCTGCTCATTAAAATGAATGGGCAGTGCTGCTGAAGCACCTGCAAAGCAATTCAGCAGCGCCACAACACAAGCGCTTTTACCCCTTTCTTCTGCCGCTAGTGGGGGGTTAAAAGGGCCGCTAGTGGCCAAAAAGTGCAGCTAAAACTAGCGGTGCTTTACCGCTAACGCCGGCAGCGCCCCAGTTTGAAAGAAGCCTTACCCGTGCTTTGAGTTAAATTAGCTGATTAGAGTGTAACACCATGAGTCTACAGTATTGAACCTTTTCACAATTTTCAAATTTTCTGAGATACTGAATTTTCGGTTTTCACTAGCTGTAAGCCATAATCCTCAAAATGAAAAGGAAGAAATGCTTGAAAGATATCACTCTGTGTGTAATGAATCTATATAATATACAAGTTTTCACTTTTTGATTTGAATTACTGAAATAAATTAACGTTTGATAATATTATAATGTTTTGAGATGCATCTGTGTGTGTGTATATTTATGTATGTATGTATGTACTGTATACAGGATCTCACAAAAGTACACCCCTCACATTTTTGTAATTTTTTTATTATATCTTTTCATGTGACAACACTGAATAAATGATACTTTGCTACAATGTAAAGTAGTGAGTGTACAGCTTGTATAACAGTGTAAATTTGCTGTCCCCTCAAAATAACTCAACACACAGCCTTTAACCACTTGAGCCCCGGACCATTATGCTGCATAAGGACCAGAGGTCTTTTTCCAATTTGGCACTGCGTCGCTTTAACTGCTAATTGCGCGGTCATGCAATGCTGTACCCAAACGAAATTTGCGTCCTTTTCTTCCCACAAATAGAGCTTTCTTTTGATGGTATTTGATCACCTCTGCGGTTTTTATTTTTTGCGCTATAAATGGAAAAAGACCGAAAATTTTGAAAAAAAATGATATTTTCTACTTTTTGTTATAAAAAAAATCCAATAAACTCAATTTTAGTCATACATTTAGGCCAAAATGTATTCGGCCACATGTCTTTGGTAAAAAAAAATGTCAATAAGCGTATATTTATTGGTTTGCGCAAAAGTTATAGCGTCTACAAACTAGGGTACATTTTCTGTAATTTACACAGCTTTTAGTTTATGACTGCCTATGTCATTTCTTGAGGTGCTAAAATGGCAGGGCAGTACAAAACCCCCCCAAATGACCCCATTTTGGAAAGTAGACACCCCAAGGAAATTGCTGAGAGGCATGTTGAACCCATTGAATATTTTTTTTTTTTGTCCCAAGTGATTGAATAATGACAAAAAAAAAAAAAAAAAATATTTACAAAAAGTTGTCACTAAATGATATATTGCTCACACAGGCCATGGGCCTATGTGGAATTGCACCCCAAAATACATTCTGCTGCTTCTCCTGAATATGGGGATACCACATGTGTGGGACTTTTTGGGAGCCTAGCCACGTACGGGGCCCCGAAATCCAATCACCGCCTTCAGGATTTCTAAGGGTGTAAATTTATGATTTCACTCTTTACTGCCTATCACAGTTTCGGAGGCCATGGAATGCCCAGGTGGCACAAAACCCCCCCAAATGACCCCATTTTGGAAAGTAGACACCCCAAGCTATTTCCAGAGAGGCATATTGAGTCCATGGAATATTTTATATTTTGACACAAGTTGCGGGAAAGTGACACATTTTTTTTTTTTTTTTTTTGCACAAAGTTGTCACTAAATGATATATTGCTCACACAGGCCATGGGCATATGTGGAATTGCACCCCAAAATACATTTAGCTACTTCTCCTGAGTACGGGGATACCACATGTGTGGGACTTTTTGGGAGCCTAGCCGTGCACGGGACCCCGAAAACCAATCACCGCCTTCAGGATTTCTAAGGGTGAAAATTTTTGATTTCACTCTTCACTGCCTATCACAGTTTCGGAGGCCATGGAATGCCCAGGTGGCACAAAACCCCCCCAAATGACCCCATTTTGGAAAGTAGACACCCCAAGCTATTTGCTGAGAGGCATGGTGAGTATTTTGCAGCTCTCATTTGTTTTTGAAAATGAAGAAAGACAAGAAAAAACTTTTTTTTTTTTCTTTTTTCAATTTTCAAAACTTTGTGACAAAAAGTGAGGTCTGCAAAATACTCACTATACCTCTCATCAAATAGCTTGGGGTGTCTACTTTCCAAAATGGGGTCATTTGGGGGGGTTTTGTGCCACCTGGGCATTCCATGGTCTCCGAAACTGTGATAAGCAGTCAAGAGAGAAATCAAAAATTCACGCCCTTAGAAAGCCTGAAGGCGGTGCTTGGTTTTCGGGGTTCCGTACGCGGCTAGGCTCCCAAAAAGTCTCACACATGTGGTATCCCCGTACTCAGGAGAAGCAGCAGAATGTATTTTGGGGTGTAATTTCACATATTCCCATGGCATGTTTGAGCAATATATCATTTAGTGACAATTTTGTGCAAAAAAAAAAAAAATTTGTCTCTTTCCCGCAACTTGTGTCGCAATATAAAATATTCCATGGACTCGACATGCCTCTCAGCAAATAGCTTGGGGTGTCTACTTTCCAAAATGGTGTCATTTGGGGGGGTTTTGAACTGTCCTGGCATTTTATGCACAACATTTAGAAGCTTATGTCACACATCACCCACTCTTCTAACCACTTGAAGACAAAGCCCTTTCTGACACTTATTGTTTACATGAAAAAGTTTTTTTTTTTTTGCAAGAAAATTACTTTGAACCCCCAAACATTATATATTTTTTTAAAGCAAATGCCCTACAGATTAAAATGGTGGGTGTTTTTTTTTTTTTTTTCACACAGTATTTGCGCAGCGATTTTTCAAACGCATTTTTTGGGGAAAAAACACACTTTTTTAAATTTTAATGCACTAAAACACACTATATTGCCCAAATGTTTGATGAAATAAAAAAGATGATCTTAGGCCGAGTACATGGATACCAAACATGACATGCTTTACAATTGCGCACAAACGTGCAGTGGCAACAAAATAAATACATTTTTAAAAGCCTTTAAAAGCCTTTACAGGTTACCACTTTAGATTTACAGAGGAGGTCTACTGCAAAAATTACTGCCCTCGATCTAACCTTCGCGGTGATACCTCACATGCATGGTGCAATTGCTGTTTACATTTGATGACAGACCGCCGCTTGCGTTCGCCTTAGCGCGAGAGCAGGGGGCAACAGGGGTGCTTTTTTTTTTATTTTTTTTTTTCTTTATTATTTTTTTGCTTTTTTATCTTATTTTTAAACTGTTCCTTTCATTTTTATTTTTTTTTAATCATTTTTATTGTTATCTCGGGGAATGTAAATATCCCCTATGATAGCAATAGGTAGTGACAGGTACTCTTTTTTAAAAAAAATTGGGGTCTATTAGACCCTAGATCTCTCCTCTGCCCTCAAAGCATCTGACCACACCAAGATCGGTGTGATAAAATGCTTCCCCAATTTCCCAATGGCGCTATTTACATCCGGCGAAATCTAAGTCATAAAATGCTCGTAGCTTCCGGTTTCTTAGGCCATAGAGATGTTTGGAGCCACTCTGGTCTCTGATCAGCTCTATGGTCAGCTGGCTGAATCACCGGCTGCATTTTCAGGTTCCCTGTTGAGACAGGAGAGCCAGAGAAAAACACGGAAGACGGTGGGGGGGGGGGCATTCCCTCCCACGGCTTGTAAAAGCAGTCTAGAGGCTAATTAGCCGCTAGGATTGCTTTTACATGAAAGCCGACCGCTGGCTGAAAAGAATGATACCAAGATGATACCTAAACCTGCAGGCATCATTCTGGTATAACCACTCAAAGTTGTGAATGGCGTACCTGAAGACAAAAAAATGGTTAACAATAAAGCACAGTAAACGGTAAAGTACAAAAAATTGCATACCTGAAAAGCAAACATGATAAAACATAATAACAATAAAACATTGCAGAATAGAATACAGTAAAAAAGAGCAGAACAATAGAGAGAATAGAGAGAGAGAACAATAAAACGACAACTATTTTTTTTTATTTTATATATTTTTTTTTTTTTTTTTTACACTTTTTATGTAACTAACTTTTATAACTGTAACCGGTTCCAGGTTCGGGTCTCTCAAAATGCGATGGCATCTTGGGAGACCCTGTGAAAGTGCGCCTAGTCTGTGCAATGCTGTATCCTACGCTAATACTCAACTAGTGCATAGTAGCGTTCAAAACATTCACCAATGCAAAGACCAGGATTGTCAGGACAGGAGGGACAATAATAGCGGGTGTCACGCCTATATCCGCGCTTGCTGCAGACACAATATCTTTTTTGGGGGGGTTCGTTGGGTAGGGGTACTCGGGAGGACATAAAGAAAATGCCTCTCATGCAGCCGACTGCATTTGGTTGGGGATGTGAATGGGGGAAGTACGGGCGCTGCAGAAGCGGTGGGTTCCCAATTGGGATTGGCGAATGCAGCAGGAAGGGCACTATGGGCACGACGGGCCTGTGTTTGTCTTTTTGGTGGCAGCGGGACACTACTTGTGCTTGCCACCTCACCAGCTTGAACTGCACTTATGGGACTCGCCATGTCACCAAGTGTTACTGCAGTGCTGGTTTGACTACGACCGGGGTGTACTAGGCCGCTGGCGCTTGCCAGTTCACCAAAACGCTACCAAAAAATCTGTTGGCGATCGCAGGGATCAGGCCTGACTCTGCGAACGCTGCAGTTATGCGTTTTAGTCTTTTGTAAGTGACAGTGATCGATCGATACTGCACTTGGGTGGGCTGGGCCGGGCGGAGGGGCAAAACGCAGGTGCTAGCAGGTATCTGGGCTGATCCCACTAACACTGCGTTTGTGAGAACCCTAAACTGCTGGGGATGCTAGTATAGATCTGATCGGATCAGATATTGATCCGTTCAGATACTATACCACTAAGGGAGGTGTACGGTGCGTGCGTGGGTGTTAGCGCTACTGACGCTAACCTGACGCTGCCTGGAGCTGGTGCTTGCCAGTTCACCAAAACGCTACCAAGAAAACTGTTAGCGATCGCAGGGATCAGGCGTGACTCTGCGAACGCTGCAGTTATGCATTTAGTGTTTTGTAAGTGTCAGTGATCGATCGATACTGCACTTGGGTGGGCTGGGCTGGGCGGAGGGGCAAAACGCAGGTGCTAGCAGGTATCTGGGCTGATTCCGCTAACACTGCGTTTTTGGGAACCCTAAACTGCTGGGGACACTAGTATAGATCTGATCGGATCAGATATTGATCCGTTCAGATACTATACCACTAAGGGAGGCATATTCTGCGTGCGTGGGTGTTAGCGGTACTGGCGCTAACCTGACGCTGCCTGGGGCTGGTGCTTGCCAGTTCACCAAAATACTACCAAAAAAACTGTTAGCGATCACAGGGATCAGGCCTGACTCTGCAAACGATGCAGTTATGCGTTTAGTGTTTTGTAAGTGATAGTGATCGATCGATACTGCACTTGGGTGGGCTGGGCGGAGGGGCAAAACGCAGGTGCTAGCAGGTATCTGGGCTGATTCCGCTAACACTGCGTTTTTGGGAACCCTAAACTGCTGGGGACGCTAGTATAGATCTGATCGGATCAGATATTGATGCGTTCAGATACTATACCACTAAGGGAGGTGTATGCTGCGTGCATGGGTGTTAGCGGTACTGGCGCTAATCTGACGCTGCCTGGGGCGACGCATATCACCGCCGGGCGATCAGGGGGCTAAACCTTTATTCGGTAATAAACGGCGGGTGCCCTGACACTATAAAAAATAAACGAACTAACCAGCGTCACCCGTAACACTTATACGGTGATCAGTGGTGAAAGGGTTAACTAGGGGGCAATCAAGAGGTTAAAACATTTATTAGGTAGTATATGGGGGTCCCTGTCGCTATAAAACGCTGACGGCGAACCTAAATATTTACCTCCCTAACTAGCGTCACCAGCGACACTAATACAGCGATCAGAAAAATGATCGCTTAGTGACACTGGTGACAGGGGGTGATCAAGGGGTTAAAACTTTATTAGGGGGGGTTAGGGGGGTACCCTAGACCTAAAGGGGGGTAACAGTAACTGTCCCAACACTGTAACTGTCACAAACTGACACTATGCAGTAATCAGAAAAAAACAAAACAAAAAAAAAAAAAACTGCTGGTGTCTGTTTGTGACAGGGGGGGGGGGGGGGGGGGTGATTGGGGGGGGATCGGGGGGGCGATCGGGGGGGGGATCGGGGTGTTTAGTGTGCCTGGCATGTTCTACTGTGTGTGTGTAGTGTTGTGCACTCACTCACATGTCTTCTCTCCTCGGGCCGGAACGGAAATTACCGAGCCGAGGAGAGATGACATCATTTCCTTTGCTGCTGTTTAGCATACAGCAGCAAAGGAATGATTCGATTGGCCGGCGGCGATCGCGAGGGGGGGGCCACGAACGGATGGTCTCCCCCTCACCTCTGATCGCCGCTGGACAAAAGACGACCCCCCACCCGCGGAAGGCAAATCACGTACCATGTACGTGATTTTGCCTGTCCGTGCCGCTTTGCCGACGTACATCGGCGTGAGGCGGTCGTCAAGTGGTTAATGTCTAAACCGCTGGCAACAAAAGTGAGTACACCCCTAAGTAAAAATGTCCAAATTGAGCCCAAAGTGTCAATATTTTGTGTGGCCACCATTATTTTCCAGCACTGTTTTAACCCTCTTGGGCATGGAGTTCACCAGAGCTTCACAGGTTGCCACTGGAGTCCTCTTCCACTCCTCCATGACGACATCACGGAGCTGGTGGATGTTAGAAACCTTGCGTTCCTCCACCTTCCATTTGTGGATGCCCTACAGATGCTCAATATGGTTTAGGTTTGGAGACACGCTTGGCCAGTCCATCACCTTTACCCTCAGCTCAGCAAGGCAGTGGTTGTCTTGGAGGTGTGTTTGGGGTCGTTATCATGTTGGAATACTGCCCTGCGGCCCAGTCTCTGAAGGGAGGGGATCAGGCTCTGCTTCAGTATGTCACAGTACATAAATTTGTTAGGAATGTGGTAACACAAATCGTGTGGTAAAAATAGTGACATAAAGTTACCATTTAACCTACGTGCATAATTACATAAACATTATATAATAAATGATCTGTAATAATTAGCCAATACACATGTGAATGCTATTACATAGCTAATAAGTGCTACCAAAAATGCCAGTAAATAAAGTGTAATAAATAGTGAATTGTCCAAATAAATAATAAATGGGATGATTAGGTCCTTAAAGATGGATGGACTGTTGTAGGAAGTCCTAAATAGAGATATGATATGGATCCAATAGATCTTCTCTCCCTTCTAAACCGGAGTTATTTTAGGAGTCACAGCAGGGGATCCTGGAGGAGAGATCCACGATCAGCAGCACTGGCATATAGCAGTGACAACATCCATGGACCAGTACCCATTAAAGCTATGTCAAAACATTTTTGAGGTGAGAGTTCTGAGAGGCCATATTTACAGGAAGTTTGAAGGGCAACACTATTACACTTTACGATTAAGACACCATCTATTGGATCCATATCATATCTCTATTTAGAACTTCCTACAACAGTCCATCCATCTTTGAGGACCTAATCGTCCCATTTATTATTTATTTGGACAATTCACTACTTATTACACTTTATTTACTGGCATTTTTGGTAGCACTTATTAGCTATGTAATAGCATTCACATGTGTATTGGCTAATTATTCCAGATCATTTATTATATAATGTTTATATAATTATGCACCTAGGTTAAATGGTAACTTTACATCACTATTTTTACCACACGATTTGTGTTACCACATTCCTAACATATTTTACTTAGAGGTAATTTGTCCCAGGTTATGAGATTATTACGCGAGATCACATTTTGATTTGTTACTTTTACCTATATGTGTCACGGTGCACATTCAAGATTTTGCTGCATTTATTTCATTTTTATTTTTATTTACGGAACTGATAGCGCGAAGGACACTTAACACTAGTCATGTCACAGTACATGTTGCCATTCATGGTTCCCTCAATGAACTGTAGCTCCCTCCACTCATGCAGCCCCAGACCATGACACTCCCACCACCATGTTGGCTGTAGGCAAGACACACTTGTCTTTGTACTCCTCATCTGGTTGTCACCACAAACACTTGACACCATCTGAACCAAATAAGTTTATCTTGGTCTCATCAGACCACAGGACATGGTTCCAGTAATCCATGTCCTTAGTCTGCTTGTCTTCAGCAAACTGTTTTCGGGCTTCCTTGTGCATCATCTTTAGAAGAGGCTTCCTTCTGGGACGACAGCCATGCAGACCAATTTGATGCAGTGTGCGGTGTATGGTCTGAGCACTAACAGGCTGACCCCCCACCCCTTAAACCTCTGCAGCAATGCTGGCAACACTCATATGTCTATTTCCCAAAGACAACCTCTGGATTCAACTTCTTTGGTCGACCATGGCAAGGCCTATTCTGAGTGGAACCTGTCCTGTTAAACCGCTGTATGGTCTTGGCTACCATGCTGCAGCTCAGTTTCAGAGTCTTGGCAATCTTCTTATAATCTAGGCCATTTTTATGTAGAGCAACAATTCTTTTTTTCAGATCCTCAGAGAGTTTTTTGCCATGAGGTGCCATGTTGAACTTTCAGTGACCAGTATGAGAGAGTGAGAGCGATAACACCAAATTTTTTTTCAAATATAATTTTATTCAACTTCCGGAGAGGGTAAGACATCATTACAACCTTTTTTTACATAGATACGCAGACATAAATGAGGACACAACCTCTGTTGTAATCCTCTTGGTTTCATCAGTAAGTATATCACATCATTGATGTACAGTCTCTAATCCTAATGTCATATTAGTACGTTATCAGGTAAGTCTATCCCTCTCCATTTCCGGTTTTCTTAAAGGTATAGAAGAAATTAGTTCAGAATGAAGAGATGAGGACGCAGAGAAAAGAAGGGGGGAGGAAAGATAGAATAGTAGAGAAAAGAAAAAGGTGGGGGGGGGATGAAAAGGGAGGCTCTTAGATAGCCAGCTGGGGGAAAGCGGAAACAAATCTAAGAGGGGGAGAGGGAGGTCTGTGGGGGGGAAATGAGGAGACAGGGGAAAGAAGAGGGGAAAGACAAGCAAAGGGGGCTCATGGAGGCAACAACCGCACCCGCCCACTTCACTACTAGCCGCCTATATCTTAATCTATTTTAGTTTATCTTCCCCCCTTGTTGAACTGTATGTCCGGCAAATTGGATACTTATTAAACAGGAGTCTAACTCTCCAGGAGGGTTTGGCCCTCATCTGAGAAAATGAACATATTCCACAAAGACCATGTCCTGGAAAACCATTCATTTTGGTTCCGGGCTGTGAGAACGAGATCTTCCATTTTTTTTAATATCCTCCACTTTCCTAACCCACATACTAATAGTAGGAGGTTGCTTGGATTTCCAGAGTAAGGGAATGCACGCTTTGGCTGCGTCAAGGAGGTGGCGGATCAATGACTTTTTGTAGGCCTTACTAGGTATATTGGAGGCATGTAGAAGGAAGAGGGCTGGGTCTGCCGCTATGGGGCGTTCAGTGAATCTCTGTGTCCTACTTTGGACGGTTTTCCAGAACTGTCCCAACATGGGGCAACTCCAAAAGACATGTAGTAGAGTTCCCCGTTCGCTCTGGCATCTCCAACAGCGATCCGAGGCAGATGGGAATATGATATTTAATTTTGCTGGGGTGTTGTACCACCTGGTGAGAATCTTATAATTAGTCTCTTGCATCTTTGTGCATATCGAGGATTTGTGTATGAATTGTAATATGTTCTGCTTTTGGCGAGGCGTAAAGGTACAGTGCAAGTCCTTCTCCCAAGCCTCTAGACAATGCAATCGAGGTTCCTCTAATGGAGTAATCAATAGTTGGTATGTGGGGCAGGGCGTGGGACATTGGGCCCTCTTCCGAACAATATGTTTCATAAGTGGTCAGTGTTGAAGTGTAACTACCAGGGGGGGAAAGTGATTTGAGAAAATGAGAGAGTTGTAGTGCTCTCCAAAAATCCAGGCGGAAGTGTCCATCTGCACTCATGAGTTCGGTCAAGGTGGGCCATCGGTTATTCCTAAGAAAATGAGAGGCTTGAAAACAGTTTGACTGTCGCAGTAGGTGAAAACTTGGGTCTGTGTATCCAGGCGTAAATTCTGGTGTTCCTAATATCGGGCGGAGCTGGGAATTTTGTGACGAGAGTCGGTATTGTGTAAATAAGAATAAACACGTACGTACTGTCAAACCTATTAGGGGGTGATTTTTAACCGCTCTAGGTAAGACAGTGTGAATCCATGTATAAAAGAAGGTGTAGAAATTGCGCCAACTCCTGAAATAAACAAAATGAAGCAGCCAACACAACAATCTGACCGTTGCAAGTGTAAAAATAATAATAAAGTGTGGCGCTAATAAATGATGGGACACCTATTACTAGACAAGTAGTAGTGATCTCTGTAAAAGGGTGTTTAAGACTTAGAGTGTATACTCATTGAGTGAATGTTAGAACATCCCAAAGGATATATAGAGATAAATAATAACAGTGAGTGCTTAGGTATGTGAAAGAGTGTATGCTTAGTAACAACCGATGGGTTAATTAAGGAACAATTGTGCATAAGATACCATATTCAAAAAAAAGGCAATACAGTGATAGTACAAAGTGTCCCAGTATATTGAGTGTGCAGCTCAATAGAAAGTATTGTCCGTTTGAACAAACGCTGAGAGAAAAGACGTCCAAGACCCTAAGAAGGGTAAACATATAAAGATATTGGGAGTCTATTATTGGAAAGATGCGGTACTCCAAGTAAACCCCACAGCCATCTGGGTGTAGGCCATCTTCATATGCAATGATTAAGGGCTGTTTTAAAGAAATCCTTAAATACAGGTAGGTTCTTCACTCATATAGATGGTTTCAACATGGAGAGAGAAAGACAAAAGGATGCCCTTACCAGATAAGGTGGACTCACAGGCCCTTGGCGGTGAGTCAAACGAGCTTGTACCGTCAAGCGGTATGGGGTGACGATCTGTGAGAAGATCTTGTGTGGAATCTCGTCAGAAGTCCTCAGATGATGTGCCAATTTGGGATCAGGAACCTCCAAGGTTCGGCTTCGGTCGCCGGTTGATCGTTTCCTCAATGGCCCATCCCATGAGCGAGTGAACAAGGAAAAGAAGAAAACTTCCACATAGTGTAAATCCTTATTTTTCAAAAAAGCGTAGTAGCACTTTATTCAGGAATACACACCGAAAAATTACAAGCGAGGGCAGCAAAAACTCGGTTAAAAATACAAAATAATGAGAAAAGGCATAAAAAATGGTATAAAAACAGCGCAGTGAGTAGTGGTGGGGTGTAATCATAGAGACCCGGCGCGTTTCGCCCTCAAAGGCTTCTGCTGGGGTACCCACCACTACTCACTGCGCTGTTTTTATACCATTTTTTATGCCTTTTCTCATTATTATCACTCGTTCATGGGATGGGCCATTGAGGAAACGATCAACCGGTGACCGAAGCCGAACCTTGGAGGTTCCTGATCCCAAATTGGCACATCATCTGAGGACTTCTGACGAGATTCCACACAAGATCTTCTCACAGATCGTCACCCCATACCGCTTGACGGTACAAGCTCGTTTGACTCACCGCCAAGGGCCTGTGAGTCCACCTTATCTGGTAAGGGCATCCTTTTGTCTTTCTCTCTCCATGTTGAAACCATCTATATGAGTGAAGAACCTACCTGTATTTAAGGATTTCTTTAAAACAGCCCTTAATCATTGCATATGAAGATGGCCTACACCCAGATGGCTGTGGGGTTTACTTGGAGTACCGCATCTTTCCAATAATAGACTCCCAATATCTTTATATGTTTACCCTTCTTAGGGTCTTGGACGTCTTTTCTCTCAGCGTTTGTTCAAACGGACAATACTTTCTATTGAGCTGCACACTCAATATACTGGGACACTTTGTACTATCACTGTATTGCCTTTTTTTAAATATGGTATCTTATGCACAATTGTTCCTTAATTAACCCATCGGTTGTTACTAAGCATACACTCTTTCACATACCTAAGCACTCAGTGTGAATCCATGGTGTTCTGTGCAGGGGGACGGTGCATTGGGTTTGTTCCATTCTAGTCCACTGTTTAGTGGACTGATGGCGATTCCAGTCAATTAGTCTGGTCAGATGGGTCGCATAGTAGTATTTGCGGAGGTCAGGAACTGCCAGACCTCCAAATGATTTGGGGAGTGTTATCTGATGTCTGTTGAGTCTGGGTCTTTTATGAGCCCAGATAAAATCAGAAAATAGAGCGCTGATTTGAGCAAAAAAGGAGGAAGGAATTTGAATCGGTAGTGCCTGCAATAGGTACAAAAACTTGGGCAGTATACACATCTTTAGGATATTGCATCTACCGAACCATGAATGTAGCCCTGTGTGCCATTTGGTCAGTAGAGCCCGGACCCCTGACAGTAGCGGTGGGAAGTTCAAGGAAAATATCTAGGAGATCTTGGGGGGAATAAGTGTTCCTAGGTATTTTAGGGCCGTCGCCGTCCATTTGAATTTAAAACTGTCTTTAAGTGTTTGGAGTAAATCTGAAGGCATACCAACACTCATTGCTTCGGACTTGTCAAAATTGATTTTCATATTAGAAATACTCCCATATGCTCGAAACTCCTGCAGAAGATTAGGAAGAGAGATCAGTGGCTTAGTGAGTGAGAACAACATGTCGTCTGCATATGCAGCGATTTTATGTTGTGAGTCCCCCATATCAACTCCCGTTATGTCCGGGTTGGAGCGTATGGTACACAGGAAGGGTTCCAGTGACAGGGCGAAGAGGAGCGGGGACAGAGGGCAACCCTGGCGGGTTCTGTCTTTAATCGTAAAAGGATCTGAAAGGACCCCGTTAGCACGTACTTGGGCCGTAGGGTCCGTGTAGACCGACTTGATCTAATTTAGCATTCTACCGCCCATTCCCACGTGCTCCAAAACAGAGATAATAAACTTCCAAACCACCCTGTCAAAGGCCTTCTCTGCGTCCGTGCTTAAAAATATACAGGGGATTTTTTCTTTATTGACTACGTGTAATAGGTTAAGGACTCTGATTGTGTTGTCCCTAGCCTCTCTAGTTGGGACAAACCCTACTTGGTCTTGGTGAATTAAGGAGGGAATATATTGTTGAATTCTGGTGGCTATTATTTTAGTGAAAATCTTTAGATCTACATTGAGGAGTGAAATAGGCCTGTAGCTTCCGCATGCAGTTGCATCCTTCCCCTCCTTGGGTATCACCGTGATGTGCGCTGATAGAGTATCACGAGGGATTTTCCCTCCCGAGCCCAAGGAGTTGTAAAATTTGTATAGGTGATCCCCCAGGTACGGCAACATGAGTTTGTAATATTGGGCAGTAAACCCGTCTGGGCCCGGGGCTTTTCCTAGTTTTATGGTACCTACCGCCAGTTTTATTTTGTCTATGGAGATGGGGTCCTCCAGCAAGACGCTGGTCTCAGCGGGTAGTTTAGGCAGTCCAGACTTGGACAGATAGTTCTCAATTTGAGAACGTGTGGGGGTTGGTTTCTGTATGTTGTAAAGGGAGGCATAGAAATCTTTAAATTCTCATGCAATGCTTTTGGGGAGTGTAATTTTCTGGCCTGAGGACGTCCTAAGATGCGGGATGTAACTCGCTAAAACCTGTTCCTTCAGTGAGTTGGCTAGGATTCTACCACACTTATTCCCCGATTCATACGCCACCCGCCGACATACCTGTATCGCCGCTTTGGCACGATATTGCATTATGTCTGTAATTTTGGCACGCAGAAGCAGGAGTTCCGCCTCTCCCGCAGGAGTCTGAGCATGTTTGTGTTTAGCCTCAGTCTTATGCAAGTCCTCTAAAAGTGACGTCAATTGTGCCGCATGTTGCCTCTTAATACGTGCCCCATGTTTGATTAGGACTCCTCGCAACACCGCCTTGTGAGCTTCCCACACAATCCCCGGGTCACTGTCAGGGGTGTCGTTAGTCTGAAAATAAAATTCCAATTCCTTTACTACCTCTTTGTGGATCTCTTCGTCTTGTAGAAGACTTTCATTCAGTCTCCATGTCCGCGTTCTAGAAGTAAGGCTATCAGTTAGGGCATACGTCATTATAACAGGGGCGTGGTCAGACCAAGTAATGGAACCAATCGAGGAACTGCGGACGGCATGCAGTTGGGCATGAGGGACTAGGAAGTAATCAATCCTAGAGTAATGTTTGTGTGGATTAGTGTTTTGTGTAGAGAGCGGGCTATACGTTTCCTCACTGCCGGTGTAACCGATGAGTACCCACAGGAAGTGTCTTCGGCAGGGATCAGTGGAACATTAAAATCTCCCCCCAGGATCAATTGGCCTCTAGTAAACCCCTCCAGAATATCTAGTGTCTTAGAGATAAACTGATCCTGGTGGCTGTTAGGTGCGTAAATGTTCGCCAACGTCACTTCCATACCCCCGATGTCTCCTCTGAGGAACATATATCGGCCCTCCGGGTCAGTTTTCACCTCTGTGCACTTCCAAGGGACAGAACGTGAAATCAGTATGGACACACCCCGAGACTTAACAGCCCCATACATAGAGTGGTACACCGTTGGGTAGTATCTGCTCCTCAGTATTGGTAGATTACCTTCTTTAAAGTGGGTCTCCTGTATAAAAGCCAAATTGGCCTTGTGGCGTTGGAGATCATTCAGCAACATGCGCCATTTTTCCGGCACATTTAGGCCTTTCACATTTAAGGACAACACAGTCACCGCCTCCATGGCCCCCCCGCGAAATGAGAATAACCTATATAGGGAGGGTAGGTTTGGGAATGAGCGAAGAAAAGAGGAAGAGGAAAGGGAAGGGTATAGAAGACAGAAGAGAAAAGAGGAAAAATAAGAGAGATAAGAGAGGTAGTCTAATGCCGCGTACACACGAGCGGACATTACGGCGGACTTTGCCCGGCGGACTGGATTTCGTCGGACAATTCGATGTGTGTGGGCTCCAGCGGACTTTGTTTTCTCAAAAGTTCGACGGAATTAGATTTGAAACTTGTTTTAAATTTATCCGTTGAAATCGAGTCCGGTCGAAAAGTCCGCCGTCTGTATGCTAGTTCGACGGACAAAAAGCCACGCTAGGGCAGCTATTGGCTACTGGCTATGAACTTCCTTGTTTTAGTCCGGTCGTACGTCATCACGTATGAATTCGACGGACTTTGGTGGATTGTGTGTAGGCAAGTCCGTTCATTCACAAAGTCCGTCGGAAAGTACGTCGAAAAGTCCGCCGGGCAAAGTCCGCCGTAAAGTCCGCTCGTGTGTACGCGGCATAAGTACGTAGCACTGGAGTGCTAGAACGCTCACTAGTAGAAAACTAGTAATCGAGCGCAGGCCTATGTGGAGACGTGGAAAGGAACAGCCAGTGGGGAGGCCCCTGGCTCCCCCAATCCCATTCCGCATTGAAATATAACTTGCTGAAAATAATAACGGTTAGAACTCACATTTGAAACGGAAATCTTTAGTGAGAAAACAAATAAACTTCAGTCAGAGGTTTAAAATACAGAAAAACCAACTTGTAAAGTATGCATTCCATACAATCCCCAAGCCTGATCATGAGAACAACTGAACACATGCTGGCCAATTTCCCACTTTGCTCTAATGCTGAACTGCCCCAGGTCCTCTAACTATAAGCACATGGTCTCCACCTGTCTGTCAGCGCGGCGTGGCTCATCCCCCCCACCTCCCCCAAGTCGGAGCCTCGTTCCGCGAAACCTCTAGTCTAAGAATAGGGGGGGAGAGGCTGTAAAGGAAAGCCCTCACAGGTCTCCCTTTAATATTGGGACTATGGAGATCTCAAAGTCCCGGGGGACAATTTGTATCCACCTGACCTTCCAGGGTGATCTGAAAGAGGGGGGGCAGTAAGGCAAGAGCCTGGCCCCGCCACCGAGACATTGCGAACCGTCGTGACCAGGTCACCCTTACCCCAAGCAATAGGCAATAATCAAATCGGAGCACTTGCCCCCATCTCATCTTAAGTCTATTCCCCTGTGGTGATATACCAATACTTGCAGTTATTAACATGTAGTGACACAGAATGTCTCCCGGAGTGTGGGAGAAAGCAGGCGAAGACACCCTCTCTACTCCCGTAGAGAAACAGTACAGGCGTCTCTGGGTCCTGATATCTGTGACCATGATGGCCTTAAGTATGAGTCATCTCAATACCAGAAGTTCTGTAGCTTGTGCACATACCTAGAAGACGAAGTGTAGGTGTCCCTGAACTTTTGCCCAGTCCCGTGTCACGCTCCATCTCCCAGATGCTGTCAAATGGTAGAGATGAGAGGCTGTAGTTAGGTGGAGTAATATGTCCTATTCTCTAAACTAGAGCCTGCTTCTCGGTTAGGAGGTGGAAGTCCCATGTGCTATGTTTACAGAGCGGCAAGAAAAGGGGGTAGCAAATAGACAGCAGAAAACACAGGGGCAACTAGAGTTAAACTCGATCAGGCTTCAGTCATGTTTGCTAAAGGGTAGAGAAGTCATGACTCACGTGGCCCCTCAGCCGAGGGGGTCCGTTGTCTCCTTCTTGAACGCTGCCGGCGGGGGGGTTGAACTCTGCTGTGAGTCACGGAAATATCTCCGAATCCCGTTCCGTGAAGACGGTGGCTGGCTCCCGCTGACCGATGCTCTTGTTCTGTACACTCTTAGAGGCTATCATGCCTCACTTTCCTGTGAATAAACCGTATGCTGAGCGGTTGGGAGAAGGGTAAACCAAGAGCTCTCAAAAAACACCTCCTCACTCGGCCATTGCTAAGCCACGCCCCCCGATAACACCAAATTTAACACACCTGCTTCCCATTCACACCTGAGACCTTGTAACACTAACGAGTCACATGACACCAGGGAGGGAAAATGGCTAATTGGGCCCTAATTGGGACATTTTCACTTAGGGGTGTACTCACTTTTGTTGGCAGCGGTTTAGATATTAATGGCTGTGTGTTGAGTTATTTTGAGGGGGCAGCAAATTTACACTGTTTTACAAGCTGTACTCTCACTACTTTACATTATGGCAAAGTGTAATTTCTTCAGTGTTGTCACATGAAAGAATATAATAAAATATTTTCAAAAATGTGAGGGGTGTACTCACTTTTGTGAAATACTGTATATATACAGTGGGGACGGAAAGTATTCAGACCCCCTTACATTTTTCACTCTTTGTTATATTGCAGCCATTTGCTAAAATCATTTAAGTTCATTTTTTTTCCTCATTAATGTACACACACCACCCCATATTGACAGAAAAACACAGAATCGTTGACATTTTTGCAGATTTATTAAAAAAGAAAAACTGAAATATCACATGGTCCTAAGTATTCAGACCCTTTGCTGTGACACTCATATATGTGTTTGATTATACTGACTGGCAGGGCTTTTTTTCTCAAACAATAGGTGCTGGAACTTAACCACGGCCCCACAAAACCCCTCCCCCTACACACACCCTCCAAATCACATCAAATAGTGGGTGTGTTTAGTCAAATTTCACAAAAAACAGAAGGAGGGTCTTAAAGGGGCATTAAGTATTGCAGGATTGCATTACATACAGAGTGCAGAGTTGTCACTTGTAAACACAGAAACCAGACTTCTGTGTTTACAAGTGATTGTGGTGAGCAGGCACCAAAGGGTCTGAGCCAGAGGTGGTGGAACTGAGTTCCACCAAGTTCCCCCTGAAAAAAAGCCCTGCTGACTGGACTTGATTAGGAAAGCCACACACCTGTCTATATAAGACCTTACAGCTCACAGTGCATGTCAGAGCAAATGAGAATCGTGAGGTCAAAGGAACTGCCTGAAGAGTTTAGAGACAGAATTGTGGCAAGGCACAGATCTGGCCAAGGTTACAAAAAAATTTCTGCTGCACACAGTGGCCTCCATAATCCTTAAATGGAAGACGCTTAGGATGACCAGAACCCTTCCTAGAGCTGGCCATCTGGCCAAACTGAGCTATCGGGGGAGAAGAGCCTTGGGGAGAGAGGTAAAGAAGAACCCAAAGATCACTGTGGCTGAGCTCCAGAGATGCAGTCGGGAGATGGGAGAAAGTTATAGAGAGTCAACCATCACTGCAGCCCTCCACCAGAGCGGCCCGACGGAAGCCTCTCCTCAGTGCAAGACACATGAAAGCCGCATGGAGTTTGCTAAACAAAACACCTGAAGGACTCCAAGATGGTGAGAAATAAGATTCTTTGGTCTGATGAGACCAAGATTGAACTTTTTGGCCTTAATTCTAAGCGGTATGTGTGGAGAAAACCAGGCACTGCTCATGACCTGTCCAATACAGTTCCAACAGTGAAGCATGGTAGTGGCAGCATCATGCTGTGGGGTGTTTTTCAGCTGCAGGGACAGGACGACTAGTTGCAATCGAGGGAAAGATGAATGCGGCCAAGTACAGGGATATCCTGGACGAAAACCTTCTCCAGAGTGCTCAGGACCTCAGACTGGGCTGAAGGTTTACCTTCCAACAAGACAATGACCCTAAGCACACAGCTAAAATAACAAAGGAGTGGCTTCACAACAACTCCGTGACTGTTCTTGAATGGCCCAGCCAGAGCCCTGACTTAAACCCAATTGAGCGTCTCTGGAGAGACCTGAAAATGGCTGTCCACCAACATTTATCATGCAACCTGACAGAACTGGAGAGGATCTGCAAGGAGGAATGGCAGAGGATCCCCAAATCCAGGTGTGAAAAACTTGTTGCATCTTTCCCAAAAAGACTCATGGCTGTATTAGATCAAACAGGTGCTTCTACTAAATACTGAGCAAAGGGTCTGAATACTTAGGACCATGTGATATTTCAGTTTTTCTTTTTTAATAAATCTGCAAAAATGTCAATAATTCTGTGGTTTTTTTTTTCAATATGGGGTGCTGTGTGTACATCAATGAGGAAAAAAATTAACATGATTTTAGCAAATGGCTGCAATATAACAAAGAGTGAAAAATGTAAAGAGGTCTGAATACTTTCCGTCCCCACTGTATATATATATATATATATATATATATATATATATATATATATATATATATATTTATTTGCCTACTTACAAAGAAATAAAAGGTCTATAATTTTTTTTTATCATAGGTGTTTTTTAAATGATAGAGACAAAAAAACAAACAAAAATCCAGAAAAAAACCACAATACAAATGTTATACATTGAGTTGCAGTTCAGTGAGTAAAATAAGTATTTGATTCCCTACTAACCAACAATAATTCTGGCTCCCACAGACTGGCTACAGTATGTGCTCATGTGGTACATAGATTAGTCCTGTCAATTTAAGGAGGTGCTCTTAAGGACAAGTCATTATTCGTATAAAAGACATCTGTCCACAGAATCTTTCTTCCAATCAAACTCACCATCATGGGCAAGACCAAAGAGCTGTCTAAGGACATCAGGGACAAGATTGTGGACCTGCACAAGGCTGAAATGGGCTACAAGACCAACAGCAAGAAGCTTGGTGAGAAAGAGACAACTGTTGGAACTATTATTCACAAATGGAAGAAATACAAAATAAATATCAATCGCCCTCGGTCTGGAGCTCCATGCAAGATTTTGTCTCATGGGGTAGGGATAATCATGAGAAAAGTGAAGGATCAGCCCAGAACTACACGGGAGGAGCTTGTGAATGATCTCAAGGCAGTTGGGTCTACAGTCACCAAACAAACCATTGGTAACACAATACGCCACCATGGATTTAAATTCTGCAGCACCCGCAAGGTCCCCCTCCTCTAGAAGGCACATGTACAGGCCCATCTGAAGTTGCCAATGAACATCTAAATGATTCAGAGAAGGATTGGAAGAAAGTGCTGTGGTCAGATGAGACCAAAAGTGAGCTCTTTGTCAATAACTCGACTCGCCGTGCTTGGAGGAAGAAAAATGCTGACTATGACCCATTATAACACCATCCCTACAGTCAAGCAGATGGAAACATTATGCTTTGGGGCTGTTTCTCTGCTAAAGGTACAGGCCGACTTTGCCGCATTGAGGGGCCAATGTAGCGGGCCATGTATTGTAAACTCTTGGATGAGAACCTTCTTCCCTCAGGCAGAATATTGAAGATGGGTAGTGGATGGGTCTTCCAGCATGACAATGATCCAAAACATACCACCAAGCCAACAAAAGAGTGGCTCAAGAAGAAGCACATTAAGGTCATGGAGTGGCCTAGCCAGTCTCCAGAAATGTAAATATATAAAACCTTGTGAGCCGCTATATTAACCACTTCAGCACCCGGCCATAGACAAATGACGTCCACAGATGGGATCTCCCATCCTGGGTGGACGTCATATGAAGGCCTGGGCTTCCCGGCCGCCTAGGGGGGGAGCGCGCGCCGCGTTGCTCGGGACCCGGTGCATGTGCCCGGCGGCCGCGATGTCCGCCGGGCACCCGCGATTGCCCGTTAACCGGGCCGGACCGTGGATCTGTGTGTGTAAACACACAGATCCACGTCCTGTCAGTTGAGAGGAGACCGATCTGTGTTCCCAGTACAGCTGAACACTGATCGGTCTCCTCCCCTTGTACGTCCCCGCCCCCTACAGTTAGAAACACTCCCTTAGGAAGCATAATTAACCCCTTGTGTCCCCCTAGTGGTTAACCCCTTCACTGCCTGTCACATTTATACAGTAATCAAAGCAATTTTATAGCATTGATCGCTGCATAAATGTGAATGGTCCCAAAAATGTGTCAGAAAAATTTGTTTGTTTTTTTTTTTAAAAATTGGGATATTTATTATAGCAAAAAGTAAAAAATATTGTGTTTTTTTCAAAATTGTCGCTCTTCTTTTGTTTATAGCGCAAAAAATAAAAACCGCAGAGGTGATCAAATACCACCAAAAGAAAGCTCTATTTTCGGGGAAAAAAGGACAATGACCCAAAACATACCACCAAGCCAAAAAAAGAGTGGCTCAAGAAGAAGCACATTAAGGTCATGGAGTGGCCTAGCCAGTCTCCAGAAATGTAAATATATAAAACCTTGTGAGCCGCTATATTAACCACTTCAGCACCCGGCCATAGACAAATGACGTCCACAGATGGGATCTCCCATCCTGGGTGGATGTCATATGACGGCCTGGGCTTCCCGCCCGACCGCCGCGTTGCTCGGGACCCGGTGCATGTGCCCGGCGGCTGCGATGTCCGCCGGGCACCCGCGATTGCCCGTTAACCGAGCCGGACCGTGGATCTGTGTGTGTAAACATAAAGATCCACGTCCTGTCAGTTGAGAGGAGACCGATCTGTGTTCCCAGTACAGCGGAACACCGATCGGTCTCCTCCCCTTGTACGTCCCCGCCCCCTACAGTTAGAAACACTCCCTTAGGAAACATAATTAACCCCTTGTGTCCCCCTAGTGGTTAACCCCTTCACTGCCTGTCACATTTATAGAGTAATCAAAGCAATTTTATAGCATTGATCGCTGTATAAATGTGAATGGTCCCAAAAATGTGTCAGAAGTGTCCGATGTGTCCGCCATAATGTCGCAGTCACGAAAAAAAATCACGATCGCCGCTATTACTAGTAAAAAAAAAAATAAAATAATTTTTTTTTAAAAATGCCATAAATCTATCCCGTATTTTATAGACACTATAACTTTTGCGCAAACCAATCAATATACGCTTATTGCGATATTTTTTTTTACCAAAAATATGTAGAAGAATACGTATCGGCCAAAACTGAGGAAAAAATTGTTTGTTTTTTTAAAAAAAATTGGGATATTTATTATAGCAAAAAGTAAAAAATATTGTGTTTTTTTCAAAATTGTCGCTCTTCTTTTGTTTATAGCGCAAAAAATAAAAACCGCAGAGGTGATCAAATACCACCAAAAGAAAGCTCTATTTGTGGGGAAAAAAGGACGTCAATTTTGTTTGGGTACAACGTCGCACAGCCGCACAATTGTCATTTAAAGTGCGACAGCGCTGAAAACTAAAAATTGGTCTGGGAAGGAAGGGGGTGAAAATGCCCGGTATTGAACCGGTTAATCTAGTGGAACTGCCAGCACTAACCACACTTCCCAAACGTGAAATGTACAAAAATATATCAGAATAAGTGCAGCACTAAATAAAATGTAAGCATTTCCCTTGAGGGCTATAAAGTGCATCAATGACATGTAAACAATGCTAAATAAAGTGCAATGTGCAGATTGTACAGTGTCCTTAAATAAATCAAACAATATAATTTTATATTTAATCTGCAGAATCCACTGAAAAGCGAAAGGTTCTTCCACTCAAGGGAGACTCCATTTTTTGAACTCGATATAACATCTTGGAAGGAGACATAGCCTGATGATTACAGCTACTGTGGAATCTGAGGAGCTTGACTTGAAGCCCATTATTTTAAATAATGTTTTTTTGACTACTTTATTCGGGTAGTCCATCGCTTAGGCTAAGGGTCAGTGTGTGTCCTTCTCATCGGTGGTGGTTGTTCACTGTGACACCCATTGTTTGTATTATCATCACTGGACTTTTATGAAACCTTTGATTCATGATATTATGGACTATGTTTATATCTAAAAACCTTGTATTCAATTTAAACACTATTCACTTGGTGGATTCTGTTTCTACCAGTATAAGCGCTGGATTTTGATGGCTAATAATATAATTTTATAATGAAGTTCAGTGTGCAAATATTTTTCATATAATATCCTTATATAAATCAAAAAATGGTGAAAATATTGTACTTGTCCATTATATAATTTGTAAATGAATCGATCTCTCCTCAGTCATCCACCAATATGTGTGTTGATCATAATCCTTGTGCTCCCTCCACCAGTTGTGCCCTCACCTTATAAGTCTTTTAAAAGTGCCTTTGGAAATGATTAATCCTCTGGAACGCTCCTTATAATATTCCTTCTCCTCATAAGCTGCCTGTAAACTCCAGTCACATCAATCACTTTAAGTATTGAGCCTCTTTACTGCTGCCCGTGAACTTCAATTACATCGACCACATGCAAAGCAATCAGATCTTTCAACCGGCTCTGCCGCCCTGGCCGTCAGTGCTCCCTCCGTCCGTTACACTCTGGGTAGTCCTTCCTGGTTCCATGTTCATCAGCCTCTCAGCTCTGCAGCCCCGGCTGTCAGTGCTTCCTCCGTCTGTTACACTCTGAGTAGTCCTTCCTGGTTCCACGTTCGTCAGCCTCTCAGCCAAGGAAATGGCGTGGGGTTTCCCCAGGTCCACACCAGGCACTTCAGGTTTGGTATAGATTTGGAGGGGACCCTCCCCCATGCCAACATTTAAAAAAATGGTGTGGGTTCCCCCAAAATCCATACAATACCCTTATCTGAGCATGCAGCCCGGCAGCTCAGGAAAGGGACGGGAGGAGCGAGTGCCCCCCCTCCTGAACCATATAAGGTTGCATGCCCTCAACATGAGGGGTTTCATTGAGACAAGGGCCTCTTCCCGACAACCCTGGGCGGTGGTTGCGGCGGTCTGCAGGCAGGGGGCTTAGTAGACGGCTTTTGTCAAGTCCTTTATTGAAAATGAATAATATCCCCGTCTTAGCTCCAACATGTCTTCTTTCTCCGGTTCTGCCGCCGACGTTTCCTTCCTTCGTTCTTCTCCCTCTGTGATGTCTTCTTCCTCTGCTGTCTTCTCCCTCCGGTGGTTTCTTCTCCCTCAGCTGTCATCTCCCTCCGATGGTTTATTCTCCCTCCGCAGTCTTCTCCCTCTACTGTCTTCTCCCTCTGCTGTCTTCTCCCTCTGGTAGTTTCTTCTCCCTCGGCTGTCTTCTCCCTCTGGTGGTTTCTGCTCCCTCCACCGCTGCTGACCCAAAAAAAATGGTTCTTCTCCGACACTGGCTCTCTCTTTGTTGTTTCAGCTCCATTGTCTGCCAGTTCTTATACAGCTATGGGGCCAGCCAATGACGTCACCTAGAGAACCCGCCCCTTGTGATGGTACGTGACATTGTCGGAAGAGTGGAGCAAAATCCTTCCAGAGGTGTGTGCAAACCTGGTAACCAACTACAAGAAACGTCTGTGCTTACCAACAAGGGTTTCTCCACCAAGTATTAAGACATGTTTTGCTTCGGGATCAAATACGTATTTTACTCACTGAACTGCAACTGAATTTATAACATGTGTATCGTGTGTTTTCAGGATTTTTGTTTGGTTCTGTCTCTATCATCAAAAATACACTTATGATAATAATTATAGACCCTACATTTCTTTGTAAGTGGGCAAACTTTAAGTAGTGCATGTGTATGGATTATATTTGGAAAACAAGAATTCTGTTTAGTGTCATTTTAACCTTGCTTGCTATATGCAGGTCAATGATGGAGCATCCACCTGAAACTGAACTTTAATTCATTAATAATTTCACTGGAAATTAAAGCTCAATTTCAGGTGCATTCAGTGCTTTATCCTTGACCTTATCAGGAACCATGAATCAGAGGGAGACAGAAAATGCAGTTAAAATCACACCTTTTAATATAATGGTAAAAAATGGTACAAATATTAAAGTAGTCAAAACATAGCCAGGGTACGGTAGTCAAAGCGGGTAGTCAGAACAAGCCAGTAAATCAGGAAGCCAGAGATCAGCATAGTCAGAGGCAGCAGACAGGATCAGGAACCAGAAGGAACATCAGCCAGGCAAGTCTTCAACAGGAACACAGCAGAGAGTCTCCAGATATGTTTGACCAAGGCGGAGGCATGGAAGGAATGAACCAGGCAGTTTAAATAGCCAGAAGGGGCTGGATTTAGGCTGGACTGACGAGCAGGAAATGATCACCAGGTGACCACTGTGGAACAATGAGTGCTGGCAATTAACCGACAGCTGAGCAACCTTAGCACTAAGAAGGGAGGGCTGAGAGCCCAGCCCTGACAGACCTGCATATAGGAAGCTGGGTTAATTTCAATGCCTCATCATTGGACAAATAGGATACAAATCTATTAAGCCCACATTCTCACCAATGCAATTTGCCATGCGATTTGACAGTTAAAAATTGCATGACAAGTCGCACCCTATTTTCGGCAATAAAACTGTTCAAATCGCTGTGACCCAAGTCGCAGCACCTTTAAAGAAGGTTCCTGCACTACTTTTCTGTGATTTCATTGCATTGACTTCTGTTAAATGAAGTCGCAAGCCGCAATTAAATTACAGATTTATATAATGAAGTAGTGCCATTTCTAAGCCGCTCTGGTGTGAACCAGGGCTAAATCTAGGAAAAGATTATTGAAGCCACTTACCAATAATTTTTATGGCTGCTGTAAATGGAAATCAAAGTTAAATTTTAGGGCTTCATTTCACTGTAAATAGTTCATTTGGGCCAGCTTGAATACAAAGTTTTCTCTGTTTGACTGAGGTGGATATCGTGACATCATCCACCCACCTCAGCCAATTAGAGGAAGCTTTGTATTCATTCATAAAATACAAGGCTTCCTGTGAATGGCTGAGCAGCACTCAGCCTAGCTTGATTTTGTTCCGAGAATGGGACAGGGAGTCCGAGTACAGCGCTGTATACTGTATGTAGCTGATACTATATGTAGTTTATACAGCACTAACAGCAGGCGTATACAGTATATTAGTAATGAAAATAGTTCATTTGGGCCAACTTGGCCCAAACAAAATATTTAAAGTGAAATGAAACCTAGGTTTAAAGTGGTTGTAAAGGCAGAAGGTTTTTTATCTTAATGCATGCTATGCATCTGTGTGCAGCAACTCCCCCTAATACTTAACTCAGCCCCATCTAGATCCAGTTGTAGGAGTGTCTCGACTGCTCAGGACTCCCCTCCTCATTAGCTGAGACAGCAGCGCAGCCCCATCGGCTCCCACTGCTGTCAAAGTCAGTCAGCCAGCCAATGAGAAGAGAAAGCGGTGGGGCCAAGCAGCGGCTCCACATCTGAATAGACACACAAACCTGTGACTTGGCTCGGGCACCCCCATAGCAAGCTGCTTGCTGTGGGGGCACTCAACAGTAGGGAGGGGCCAGAAGCACTGAAGAGGGACCTGAGAAGAGGAAGATCCAGGTTGCTCTGTGCAAAACCATTTTACATAGCAGGTAAGTATAACATGTTTTTTTTTTTTTTTTTTTAGTTAAAAATAACAGACTTTACATTCACTTTAAGGTTTTTTTTTCTAATGTATCTTTTAAGATCGGCGGATCGATCCCCCGCTGAGCAAAGCGGAGCCCGTACACAGACACGTCTGTGTGAAAGGGCCCCAACTCAATTTGTTAGCTACTATGTATCAGGGTGGCATGTATGTCATAGAAAAATATTTTGTATCCAGTCAAATTTACAATTGGGATTCTATGCATGTTGATTTGTAGATCATCTTACCATTAGGCCTCATGTATACTGGGCATAAAAAAATGCTGCGCATTTGGTGTTTTTTCTTTCAGCCTATAGAAGCAACTCTATGTTAGCCTATGTGTTCAGAGCCCCCCCTGCCCCAAAGCACCCAAACCCCCATGTTGAGGGCATGTGGCCTGGAATGGTTCAGGGGGGGGGGGGGGGCGCTCGCTTGTCCCCCCCCTTTTTCTGACCTGCCAGGCTGCATGCTCAGGTAACGGTCTGGTATGGATTTTGGGGGGACCCTACGCCAATTTTTTTTTTCATTTTTTAAAATCTGTATTGCTGGGAGCTGGCAATACATTACAGCCGCAAGCAAGTTTAAATGAAATGTTTTCCTTTAAAAATGTCATTATTGCTGTGGCATGTTGTATACATTGCACAGATGTGCCATTTTACAGGCAGACTAAGGAAAGCCCCCAGGTACAATATTTAAACGGAAAATGTTACACTTACCTGACGATAATTTTCCTTTCCTGATATATAAGCATGACAGCATACACATATGGGATAGGCTCCGCCCCTCATCCAAATCAGCACTAGTTATACTATATTAAAATAAGTCGCCTCCCCCCAGGAGGCATTCTTGTAACTATACTGAAATGCGAAGCCCACCAGGGAGGGACCTATATGCTGTCATCCTTATGCATCAGGAAAGAAAATTACCGTCAGGTAAGTATAAAACTTCCTGACACAAGCATGACAGCATACACGTATGGGATGTAGCACGCCCACAAAACCACAAGGGAGGGTATGCTGAAGTAATTTTTGTTAATTATCCACTCTGATCAGTATAGAATGACCAAACTCTACAGTTGTTAAGGCTGCCAGGTCTACTTTATAATAAGTCAAGAATGTGATATATGTTGTTCGTTTGCATACAGGGACTAGAATACCAAGCGGCGGGGGGAAGCGGTCATGTGACGTGGTTGCATCACATGGCACAGAGTAACCGTTCCAGGAGGAGCGGGCAGGGCCAGCTCTCCATCTCCACACAACCCGAGATGCTGAAATGGGCTGAGCAGGACCAATGAGAAACTATTGGAGGCTAAGATGGTAGTGCACTGGCACAGAACGGGCACCTGCCCAAATTAGAATAGAGGCCCGGGGTGTCCATGCAGTCACATACACTACCCACCAACCACCGCAGTGGACAACCCGAAGTGAGTCCCATGTGTCTCAATAAGTGAAGGGAGGAGGGAGAGAGAAAAAAGGGGGAAACAATGTATAAGTGCATCCATATACTGGTGAACCAACCAGTGAGTGCACAACATCGATATGAACCATAATATCTGAAGAAAAATAACCTGCAGTTAAACAAAAAATACAGAAGTTTACTTAACATCACACATCAAATGACCCTTGTTTCATCAATAAAGATCATTTACAGTCTTGGATTATTACAGACATCTAAGTCACATTTTGTATAGTATCTAAACACTTCATTCTAACTCACACAGTAACACAAGTCATCTAGGCAAAATTAATGGAAAGGTGCTGGTACTGACCAGATGTGGAGGGGAAAGAAGAATATACAAAAGACTTCATAGCTCTATATCCAGGGCTTTTTTTCAGCAGGAACTAGGGGAGCTCAGTTCCACCACCTCTGGCTCAGGTCTTCTGCTCCCTGCTCACCACTATCACTTGGTAACACTGAAGTCCAGCTTCTGCATTTAGAAGTGATAGCTTATTTCCCAGTAGCTCCCACCACAGCTCATATCTCCTGCGCAGATGCCACTGAGTGACAGACAGGGACAAGGGAGATACAGAACAGGTACCCAGGGTTCAGTGCAGTCATGGGCTGGAGAGGGTGCATGATAGGCTGCACCCTCTGTGGTCTCCATTTTTTCCCTGGTGACCAGTTGTTGATGCTCCTACTGCATGATCTCCTTTGCAAGTGACTGTAGTATAGTATAGTATGCTGGGAGGTACTACAGCCGGATAGGTGTTTCAGCTTAATATTGCAACAAAGGTAAGACATATGACAGATGGTAAAGACAGATGTCTCACCATATATCACATGTGAGAAATTATAAAAAAAAAAAGTGATAATATGAGTCCCAATTATGAATATTGCAGAAAATCAAAAAAGTCCATAAATAAAGTGAGTTGATGATCAAAGTGCATATAATCAGGAGAAGTGTGACACAGGTGAATCCAGCATCCAAAGTGACTTGCACCCAAGTGAGGTATGAGGCTCCTTACCAGCTCAAGATGACCACCATGACAGTGGTCTCACCAGGCATTTGGGAAATGATCAGGTCACCCACAAACCTATGCTGATCTTTCCAGTAGTAAATGTGGAACTCAGAAGAAATATTGTAGGCATCCATTAAAATTCAGGAAAACGATCAGCCACCAAAAGGCATATCAGCCATATATGCTTTACCAAATTGCGATCAAACGACTAAACTACGCATAATCAATAGGTTTCATCCATATACTTATTTATGTAGTCGGCATTTAACAGTTGAAGGTTTGTTAGGTTGTAGCTGTTATTTTACTTGTGCAACCTAGAAAATACATAATAAAGAGAAAAATTGACAATTCCCTGTATATACTGGTATAAGGATCCAGTACATACAGGGAATTGTCAATTTTTCTCTTTATTATGTATTTTCTAGGTTGCACAAGGAAAATAACAGCTACAACCTAACAAACCTTCAACTGTTAAATGCCGACTACATAAATAAGTATATGGATGAAACCTATTGATTATGCGTAGTTTAGTTGTTTGATCGCAATTTGGTAAAGCATATATGGCTGATATGCCTTTTGGTGGCTGATCGTTTTCCTGAATTTTAATGGATGCCTACAATATTTCTTCTGAGTTCCACATTTACTACTGGAAAGATCGGCATAGGTTTGTGGGTGACCTGATAATTTCCCAAATGCCTGGTGAGACCACTGTCATGGTGGTCATCTTGAGCTGGTAAGGAGCCTCATACCTCACTTTTGTGCAAGTCACTTTGGATGCTGGATTCACCTGTGTCACACTTCTCCTGACTATATGCACTTTGATCATCAACTCACTTTATTTATGGACTTTTTTGATTTTCTGCAATATTCATAATTGGGACTCATATTATCACTTTTTTTTTTTTTTATAATTTCTCACATGTGATATATAGTGAGACATCTGTCTTTGTCCTCTATGGGAGACCTGTTCTTTGTTTTATATTTTATTTTTGGTGGATAAATTTTTTCTTTATGGTTATTTTTAGTGTGATATACAATTCATATTCAGTTTTAGCGCTGCACTTATTTTGTTTTCTGGTGTTTTGGAGTTTAGTATTGGACTTTTAGTGCTGGCAGCTTTTACAATTCACCTATCAATATACACTTTTCTAGCGCAGCGTTAACCCTCTCCTTGGGTTTTTTATTTTATATATGACAGATGGTGGCACTTTTAAGGAGGGGGGGGGGGGATGAGGGCAGTGGAGGGAGGGGTTGTATGCAGAGGGAAGAGCTACTATTTGATGCCATTTGGCAGGTATGTGTGTGTGGCGGGCATGGTTGAGTTCCTGCACATATTCTATGAGAAAAAAAGCCCTGTCTATATCTATACACAGAAGAACATGAAAAGTATATTGTAGTAAAGTACAGTCAATACTGCCACCCCTCGCATGTGCGTGAACATGCGCGAGAGCCATAAATTGAATCATGTTGGTGTTAAAATTATGTTGTAACCCCACATGCCGACTGATGGCAGTAGTCATGAGACGTTTGGAGAGTGGAGTTGTATGATCTTTTATGCGCAAATAAAAAAGGACGTTTAGCCTTACCTACGTAAAAACATCCACATAGGCATTTGGCTAAGTATACGACTCCCACTGTATGACATGTGACTCCATGTGCAACAGCGTGAGTTTTGCCATCAGGAAGAATGACATCATGACCATTTAAAATATCTCCCACAGGCAAATGTGCCTATGTGGGATGAGTTGTTATCAGCCACAGGGGAAAAGTGGCTCCTGACCAATCGATCCCTAAGAGATGGTGCTCGTCTATACCTTATCTCCAGATAAGATTTAATATATTTATTGACAGTAGTGTCTGCCGTCAACAACGGCCAAAATTTGGTTAATAATCCCTCAACTGAGTGTGTTATCTTGAGTATTGGGCAATTACTCTCACTGATTGTTCCTTACTTTGAGACTTCTCAGAGAAAATGCGATTTTTTTCTATCTTTCTTAAAGGCTTTTTTGTAAGCCTTTTTCAAAAGGGTATGGCTATAACCCCTACCTTTTAATCTGGTATATAAATCTTTAGCAGCTCTTTGAAAATCACTGTCTAGAGTACCATTTTTTCTAATGCCACGTACACACGGTCGGACTTTCTATCCTACTTGGTCCGGCACACTTTCTGACGGACTTTGTCCGCCAGGTGCGCCGGACTTTAAAACGGACGGACTTGTCCACACACGACCGGACTTTGCGGCGGGCTAAGTCCGACCGTCTTTCCGACGGACTTTCGCCGGAGTTATGGCGGACTTTCAGAATGAACGGACTTGCCCACACACGGACAAGTCCGTTCATTTTGAACGTGACTCAGGTGCGACGGGACTAGAAAAGGATGTCAATCTTGACGCTTTTATCGGCGAGATTGACACCTTGCGAGCCCCGTCGCGGGTCATACCAGGCCCTTAGGTCTGGTATGGATTATAAGGGGAACCCCCTACGCCGAAAAAACGGCGTGGGGTTCCCCCTAAGATCCATACCAGACCCCGATCTGAGCATGCAGCCTGGCCGGTCAGGAAAGGGGGTGGGGACGAGCGAGCGCCCCCCCTCCTGAACCGTACCAGGCCGCATGCCCTCAACATGGGGGGTGGGTGCTTTTGGGGAGCGGGGCGCCCTGCGGGGCCCCCCCACCCCAAAGCACCTTGTCCCCATGTTGATGAGGACAAGGGCCTCTTCCCGACAACCCTGGCCGTTGGTTGTCGGGGTCTGCGGGCGGGGGGCTTATCGGAATCCGGGAGCCCCCTATAATAAGAGGTCCCCCAGATCCCGGCCCCCCCACCCTATGTGAATGAGTATGGGGTACATGGTACCCCTACCCATTCACCCAGGGAAAAAGTGTAAATAATAAAACACTACACAGGTTTTTAAAATATTTTATTAAACAGCTCCGGCGGGGGGGTCTTCCTCCGGCTTCGGGGGTCTTCTTCCGGCTTCGGGGGTCCCTCCGGTTCATCTTCTCCCGGCGTCCGGTTGGTTCTTCTCCGCTCTCTTCTCCCGGTGTTCCAGTTCTTCGGCCGGCTCCTCCGCTGTGTTCAGGTAGCTCTCTTGCCAGCAGAGGTCTGGACTTCTGGGCTTCTTGTCTTCTCTTCTCCAGATGTTGACACGACGCTCTCTCCGGCTGGACTGCTCTCTGAGGGCTGCGTTGTGACTTATATAGGCGGAGACCCCGTCCCCTTTTGATGTCACAGTCCCTGGGCATGCTGGGACTGTGACGTTTTAGGGGGCGTGGTCAACATCACCCAGTGACCAGGCCCCCTAAAACGTCACAGTCCCAGCATGCCCAGGGACTGTGACATCAAAAGGGGGCGGGGTCTCCGCCTATATAAGTCACAACGCAGCCCTCAGAGAGCAGTCCAGCCGGAGAGAGCGTCATGTCAACATCTGGAGAAGAAAAGACAAGAAGCCCAGAAGACAAGAAGCCCAGAAGTCCAGGCCTCTGCTGGCAAGAGAGCTACCTGAACACAGCGGAGGAGCCGGCCGAAGAACTGGAACACCGGGAGAAGAGAGCGGAGAAGAACCAACCGGACGCCGGGAGAAGATGAACCGGAGGGACCCCCGAAGCCGGAAGAAGACCCCCGAAGCCGGAGGAAGATCCCCCCCTGGAGCTGTTTAATAAAATATTTTAAAAACCTGTGTAGTGTTTTATTATTTACACTTTTTCCTTGGGTGAATGGGTAGGGGTACCATGTACCCCATACTCATTCACATAGGGTGAGGGGGCCGGGATCTGGGGGCCCTCTTATTATAGGGGGCTCCCGGATTCCAATAAGCCCCCCGCCCGCAGACCCTGACAACCAACGGCTGGGGTTGTCGGGAAGAGGCCCTTGCCCCCATCAACATGTGGACAAGGTGCTTTGGGGGAGGGGGGCCCCGCCCCCATGTTGAGGGCATGCGGCCTGGTACGGTTCAGGAGGGGGGGCACTCGCTCTTCCCCACCCCCTTTCCTGACCGGCCAGGCTGCGTGCTCGGATCAGGGTCTGGTATGGATTTTAGGGGGGACCCCACGCCGTTTTTGCAGCGTAGGGGGTGTTCCCTTTATAATCCATACCAGACCTAAGGGCCTGGTATGCCCCGCACTCGCCGCAATAGGAAAATTTGTTTTTCCTATTGCAGCGAGCGCGAAATGCAATACCCTGCCCTCGCGTCGTATCTGGTCCGTTGGACCAGCATACACACGAGTGGGCTTTCCGTCGGACCAGCACACAGACGAGCGGACTTTCTGCCCGAAACTGAGTCCGACAGAAAGATTTAAAACATGTTTCAAATCTAGGTCCGGCGGGCTTTTGGGAAAAAGTCCGCCGGAGCCTACACACGGGCGGATTGTCCGGCACACTCTGGTCCGCCGGACCAAGTATGCCGGAAAGTCCGACCGTGTGTACGCGGCATTAGTCTTATATACTGACTGTAGGGGATACTTTTAAACAGTGGCTTGGGATGTGCACTAATGGGATGTAAAATAGTATTTCCGGCGGATGGTTTCCGATACAGTGAGGAATAAAGAAATCCCTCATCGTCAACAGAAATTTCCAAATCAAGGAAACAAATTCTATGTTGGTCACAATCCACTGTAAATTTGAGATTAAAGCTGTTGACAGCTATATTGTCCATAAATTGCAAAAGCTCATCTCTGTTACCGGACCAAAATAACAAAACATCGTCAATATACCTATGCCATGAAATGACATGTTGCACAAGATTTAACATATCCTCAAGTACGAAAAGTTCCCTCTCCCATCCCCCCAGGTACAGGTTGGCATACAATGGGGCACATCGTGTCCCCATCGCAATCCCCTGCACATGGAGGAAATGGGGGGGGGGAGCAAGCATTAAGGTATTGCGAGTAATGCCGCGTACACACGGTCGGACTTTCCGGCATACTTGGTCCGGCACACTTTCCGACGGACTTTGTCCGCCAGGTGCGCCGGACTTTAAAACGGACGGACTTGCCCACACACGCCGGGACTTTCCGGCGGGCTAAGTCCGCCCGTCTTTCCGACGGACTTTCGCCGGAGTTCCGGCGGACTTTCAGAATGAACGGACTTGCCCACACATGGCCAAGTCCGTTCATTTTGAACGTGACTCAGGTGCGACGGGACTAGCAAAGGATGTCAATCTTGCCGCTTTTATCGGCGAGATTGACACCTTGCGAGCCCCGTTGCGGGGCATACCAGGCCCTTAGGTCTGGTATGGATTATAAAGGGAAGCCCCTACGCCGAAAAAACGGCGTGGGGTCCCCCCTAAAATCCATACCAGACCCCGATCCGAGCACGCAGCCTGGCCGGTCAGGAAAGGGGGTGGGGACGAGCGAGCGCCCCCCCCCCTCCTGAACCGTACCAGGCCGCATGCCCTCAACATGGGGGGGTGGGTGCTTTGGGGGAGGGGGGCGCCCTGCGGGCCCCCCCACCTCAAAGCACCTTGTCCCCATGTTGATGAGGACAAGGGCCTCTTCCCGACAACCCTGGCCGTTGGTTGTCGGGGTCTGCGGGCGGGGGGCTTATCGGAATCTGGGAGCCCCCTTTAATAAGGGGGCCCCCAGATCCCGGCCCCCCACCCTATGTGAATGAGTATGGGGTACATGGTCCCCCTACCCCTTCACCTAGGGAAAAATTGTAAGTAATAAAACACACTACACAGGTTTTTAAAATATTTTATTAAACAGCTCCGGGGGTGGGGATCTTCCTCCGGCTTCGGGGGTCTTCTTCCGGCTTCGGGGGTCCCTCCGCTTCATCTTCTCCCGGCGTCCGGTTGGTTCTTCTCCGCGTGTTCCAGTTCTTCGGCCGGCTCCTCTGCTGTGTTCAGGTAGCTCTCTTGCCAGCAGAGGTCCGGACTTCTGAGCTGCTGGGCTTCTTCTCTTCTCTTCTCTTCTCTTCCCCCAGATGTTGACACGACGCTCTCTCCGGCTGGACTGGTCTCTGAGGGCTGCGTTGTGACTTATATAGGCGGAGACCCCGCCCCCATATGATGTCACAGTCCCTGGGCATGCTGGGACTGTGACGTTTTAGGGGGCGTGGTCGACGTTTTAGGGGGCATGGTCGACCACGCCCCCTAAAACGTCACAGTCCCAGCATGCCCAGGGACTGTGACATCATATGGGGGCGGGGTCTCCGCCTATATAAGTCACAACACAGCCCTCAGAGACCAGTCCAGCCGGAGAGAGCGTCGTGTCAACATCTGGGGGAAGAGAAGAGAAGAGAAGAGAAGAAGCCCAGCAGCTCAGAAGTCCGGACCTCTGCTGGCAAGAGAGCTACCTGAACACAGCAGAGGAGCCGGCCGAAGAACTGGAACACGCGGAGAAGAACCAACCGGACGCTGGGAGAAGATGAAGCGGAGGGACCCCCGAAGCCGGAGGAAGATCCCCACCCCCGGAGCTGTTTAATAAAATATTTTAAAAACCTGTGTAGTGTGTTTTATTACTTACAATTTTTCCCTAGGTGAAGGGGTAGGGGGACCATGTACCCCATACTCATTCACATAGGGTGGGGGGCCGGGATCTGGGGGCCCCCTTATTAAAGGGGGCTTCCAGATTCCGATAAGCCCCCCGCCCGCAGACCCCGACAACCAACGGCCAGGGTTGTCGGGAAGAGGCCCTTGTCCTCATCAACATGGGGACAAGGTGCTTTGAGGTGGGGGGGCCCGCAGGGCGCCCCCCTCCCCCAAAGCACCCACCCCCCCCATGTTGAGGGCATGCGGCCTGGTACGGTTCAGGAGGGGGGGGGCGCTCGCTCGTCCCCACCCCCTTTCCTGACCGGCCAGGCTGCGTGCTTGGATCGGGGTCTGGTATGGATTTTAGGGGGGATCCCACGCCGCTTTTTCGGCGTAGGGGCTTCCCTTTATAATCCATACCAGACCTAAGGGCCTGGTATGCCCCGCGCTCGCCGCAATAGGAAAATTTGTTTTTCCTATTGCAGCGAGCGCGAGATGCAATACCCTGCCCTCGCGTCGTATCTGGTCCGTCGGACCAGCCTACACACGAGCGGCCTTTCCGTCGGACCAGCACACACACGAGCGGACTTTCCGCCCGAAACTGAGTCCGACGGAAAGATTTAAAACTTGCTTCAAATCTAGGTCCGGCGGGCTTTTCGGAAGAAGTCCGCCGGAAAAGTCCGCCGGCGCCCACACACGGGCGGATTGTCCGGCACACTCTGGTCCGCCGGACCAAGTATGCCGGAAAGTCCGACCGTGTGTACGCGGCATTAGGATGAACTTAAGCACTTCTATAATGAACTGATTGTATTGGTCTGAAATTGGTCCCCCTCTTTCAATTTTTTTTTTTTATAATTTAAATTCTCTTAGTGTGTAGGATAGCATTGTAGAGACTTACAATTTCTATGGCCACAAGCCAAGTATTTTTGGGGACATGCATACCCTCTAAGGTTTGAAGAAGATCAATGGTATCCTTAATATATGAAAATAAAGAGGTTACATGAGGACAAAGATATTTATCTACAAGGGAACTTGCATTCTCTGTTAGACTCTGGCAGCCCATCACAATCGGGTGGCCAAGAGGGTTGGTTAATGATTTTTGCACTTTAGGCAGCATATAGAAGGTAGGGATATTTGGTTCTTTAGTATACAAATAGTTCCAGGTGTTTTTATCAATAAAATTTTTGATAGCAGAAAGCAAAACACTCCTGCACACAAGTGAGTACAAGATGGACTAGATCTCATAATGGATAATGTCTCTGGTCTTGCTGCCCTTAAGGATAGGGGTATCCCAACAGTCAAAGGGAAAAGAAAGAAAACAAGGGGGCACCGACCTTGTGCATTATCCTTAGGTAAATATTTTTTCTTTATCGTACTTCACAGGACATAGAGCACCATAATGATGACTATCTGGGTTATACGCCACCTTCAGGTGAATGGACACTGGCAACCAATAGACAGGAAGTTACCCCCATATAACCCCTCTCATATAGGAAGTACCTCAGTTTTTTCGCCAGTGTCTTGAAGGTGATGGTCGTGGATGTTTGAAGCTCTTCAAAACTTGATGTCCCAGTAAAGGGCATTGTAATCGAATCCATTCAGATGGCATGAAGGCTAAACTGGATGATACCCGAGCCTCATGGGAAGGAGAGAAGATTCCTCAATGTTTTGCCTGTAATGCAGCCTTATGGCACTGGACCCTGCGTAATGGAAACCTGCGCAGTGTTTTTTCTGATCAAGGTGCTTTCCTGCAGGGTGCTATACAGGTCCAGGGGAGTGGACCCCAGATTAAGGGGGGCCCAGTCTCTGAAGGTCTTTTATGACAAAGCTTGCCATGATGGGTGAAGATTGGACTCCTGTTATGTTCAGAGTCCTGCAGCAGGAATGGTAAGTCTGCATTTGTTTACAGTTTCTCTTTTAAAAAAAAAAAGAGAAATCTGACTGTCTGTTCTCCCAGTGGCCACTGGGAGCAGTGTGCCATTTAGTCATGCTGTGTACTCTTACTCATGTGGCTGCGGTTTCTCCTCCAGCCATTAGAGTGTGCAGGCTCGCTCAGTATGGCCTATTTTTATATAGGCAGGAAGAGGAAGGGCTGCCATGCCATGTGGCAACAGGTTCAGTAGTCCTCTGGAGACATAGCAGCAGCCTAAAGATACTAACAAACTGTGAGAAATTACTATGGGAAAATTATGTGAAGACAAGTCATGATTATATGCTGCATATTTACTGCTTATCCGGGGGGGGGGGGGTACAAATGCCCCTGGATGGTTAGCAGTTTGCTTTAAAGTGTTGATTGCTCTATAAGCAGGTGCAGCGTAGTATACATGCTTGCAATCTTGTTGCTCAAATGCATGTTTAAACATACACGTTTGAGAAAACGTGAGCATGGATGCATTTTTTAAGGCGTTTGTATCTCCAGTATGTGCTTGACTAAAAACCTGCAGGTCTACTATGGGCCCAGCTGCAGTTAAGCAGGTGCTTGCTTGCAAACCTGCTAAAAATGTACGGTTGCTAAAAACGCATGGTTGCACAAGGATGCATGTTTTTGTCATGTTTTGCATAAATATACATGTTTGCATAGAGATACATGATCATGGTTGCACAGAATGCATGGATGTTTAAGCATGCATGGATGCACAAAGATGTATGTTTGCATAAATGTACAAGAATTGACATGTTTGCATAAAGATACATGTTCATGGTTGCACAGAATGCATAATCGCACAGAGATGCATGGTTGTTAATGCGTACATAAAGATGCATGTTTGGACATATATTTATTTTATTTATATAAATGGACATGAGTATTCACAATCACATAAAGATGCATGGTCCCATAAAGATGCATGGTTGCATAAAGATGCGTGTTTAGACATGTTTGTATAGATAAACATGATTTTACATGGTCACATAAGGATGCTTGATTGCATAAAGATACATGAATATACATGGTTATACATGCTCGCATAAGGATACATGGTTGCATAAAAATACTTGATTGCATAAAGCTGCTTGATCACATAAAGCCACTTGATCGCATAAGGATGCTTGAGCGCATAAAAATGCTTGTTTGCTTAAAGATGCTGGATCGCATAGAGATGCTGGATCGCAAAAAGATGCTGGATCATATAAAGATACATGATCGCATAAGGATGCATGATCACATAAAGATACATGGTTGCATAAAGATGCATGTTTATACATGTCTACATAGATACGTGTTGCGTAATGTTGCATAAACACGTTTCATAAATGCATGCTTGCTTATTGCGATAATGCCTGTTTCCATGGGCACGTGTTGCATGAATGCGTGTATACAGCCCACACTTTCATATTTTGCCCAAATGCATATTTGCATGAACACATGTTTCCATAGAAGCATATTGCTTAAACACATGCTGGCATGTTTTCATTTGTACTGCATACATGGGTTTATTACATTAAGCTGTATACATATGTACTTGTTTTTTCTGGGACTATTTACCTATGTACTTATTTACATAGGGCTACATGCATATAGAAAAGGAAAAACAACAGGAAAGGCGCCTCTTAGTAAACTGTATATTTAATGATAGATAAGCATTAAAAACACTCACATTAAAGACTTAGATAGTCCGGCATGGGAAGTTCAGTATAGCCATACAGTGTTGCGTCCTCCTATGTCCACAGTCTTATTCCTCTATTGCTGACGGCTGATCCGTGTGGTAAAAGCTTCCGGTATCTGTGTCAGTCCTGAAAGAGGCTTGGGCACCGCCGAATAGTCAATTGGGAGGCTGGGACGCTGGAACGCACATCCGAAGTATGTGCTGTACTGCCGTAAGGCGACGCGTTTCAGAGCATGCGCACTCGGTCGCGCTCCTTTCTCAAGCTAGGGAATACAGGAAACTGCAGCCTATTTAAGTGCTCTAATGGCACCGCCACCTAATGGATGTAGTTGCAATTACGGGTGATATAACAAGTGATATTACAAGAGAAGGGACCAGACGGAAAGATATATATACATGTTAAAATTAGATATTATGTGCCTACTGATTGTTGGTATAAAACATTAGTATATATGTAATTATATTATTATGTTTACTATCACTGCTTTTGGCAAATATCTGAATAAATGAATCCATCTATTTCAATTAACTGTAGTGGTGCTAAGCTAGATGTTTTTGTAATAACCTAAATACACTTAATAAACCCTGTATATATGCAATATATACAAATGATTAGTATTATTATGGGCACATTTATGTACAATAGCACTATCTAATGGAATAATATTTAATGGAATAATATTTATAATAAATTAATTAAAAATTATTATTGTGATAATAAAAATGGATAAAATGGGTTAAAATTGGAGCATATATGTATAATATGTATATGTATGGATATAAAATGATACTTTATGTTAAAATGAACCCCAACAACTAATGGGGGAGGGCCTATTAGATATATACTGTTGGATAAATGGCAAGTTTATGGCAGAATTCTTACTTCATAGACATATAATGTTATTCTCTCTAGGTCAGTATTACTATAGGATGGTAGATATCTCTAATTCTTCGTTAATTCCACCAGGATTTAGGGTGTCTAAAGAATAAATCCAGAAAGTTTCTCTTTCACATAATCTGTGAAATCTCTCAGCTATGGGTAAATTTTTTGGCATTTGTTCAATAACCCATACTTCAAGGCCTTCAGTAGAATTGGCATGATGTTCGCAGAAGTGGCGGGGGACACTGTGTTTGTCCCTCCCACTTTCTATTTTTCTTCTATGTTCCCCGAATCTTTGCCTAAGTGGGCGTATCGTGCGCCCCACGTAGATAAGATTGCATGGGCAACTTAGGCCATAGACTACAAACTCTGAACCACAATTATAGAAATTGTCAAGTAGATAAGTTTTCCCCTTTGTGGTGAATTGTTTTTTCCCATGTTTTACAAACATACACGTTTTGCACATGGCTTTTCTACATTGGAACATGCCCTTGAGAGGAATCATCTGGGCCTGTGCTAGGTTTCAAACCTAGTAATGAAACGACCTGATGAATTGGATGTGTTATCATTTTGATGTTGGGTAACAGGTATGGGTTGCAAATAATATTTTTGTGCTTGGTCAACCAATGACTCTGGGTATCCTTTATCTTTAAGTTTTTTTCTTAGTAAATGGCTTTGTTCAATATAGTCAGACGTTAATGTACAGTTCCTCCGTAGTCGGCAAAATTGCCCTTTTGGGATATTGTTTTTCCATTTTTCATAATGGCAACTTTTGTAATGCAGCAAGGAATTTCCTGCCGTAGGTTTGAAGAAGTTCCTTGCATGTATCTCGTTGCCAACGTGAAAAAGGTCAAGGTCAAGAAAGGCTAATCTCTCTTTATCCATGACATGAGTGAAACTTAGGCCATGTGGATTATTATTGCAGTGGGCCACAAACTGGTTAACAACATCAGCTGGACCATCCCAAATAATAATAATGTCGTCTATGTAACGACCGTAAAAAATAAGATGCCTGAGAAACGGATTGTTTTGCCAAATGTATCTGCACTCCCATACTCCCATTGCTAGATTAGCGTATGGGGGCGCAAAATTGGCCCCCATAGCTGTCCCCTGAATTTGTAGGTAATACTGTTCATTAAATGAAAAATAATTGTGGGTTAAACAATACTTGGCACAATCCAAGATGAACGAAGCCTGTTTGTTGCTCATATATGGGTCCTGGGATAAAAAATGATTAAGGGCTGATATTCCAAAGGTATGAGGAATGGACGTGTACAATGAGTTCACGTCTAATGATAGCCAAATATATTGATCCTCCCATCTATATGGTTTTAATAGATCCAATAGATGGGTTCCATCCCGGATGTACGATTGCAGTCCCTGAGCTAGGGGCTGTAGATGGTGATCAATATATTTGGATAAGCCAGAGGTAATGCTGTCCATGGCAGCGATTATAGGCCTTCCAGGGGGATTAGTCTGATCCTTATGGACCTTGGGTATATGATAGAAGTACGGAGTGCGGTAATAATCCCTCCGTAAGAAGGATGCCTCATTCTTATCAATGATGTCTGATTGGATAGCTCCATTGATAAGAAGATTAATATCATTTTGGAATTCTGGTAATGGGTCAGACCGTAACTTTTGATAGGTAGAACTATCTGCAAGTAGACGTTCTGCTTCTTTTATGTAATCTGATCTATTCTGAATTACGATTCCCCCACCTTTGTCGGCGGTTTTTATGATTAAATCAGTGTTATCTGTTAGTGCTTTTAGGGCCAGTTTTTCTTTTGTAGTGAGACTGCCAAGAGAGGTGGAACTTATTTCACCTTGAACACACATCTTTTTTAGGTCTGAGAATACCATATTATAGAATGTAGTGAGGTGTGGGCCTTTTGATTGGTATGGGTAGAAAATTGATTTGGGTTTTAACCCAGAATGTTGTACTGGTGGAGAGGTGTGGAGATGTTGGGTAAAGAGGTCTAGTCCTGTAAGTGAATCATCATGGTAGAGTTGTTCGAGCATCTCGATCATTTCTGTCTCAAAATTGAATTCTTGAGTTTCTGATGAAGCATCTGTAGTGCTTGTCAGACAAGGACTGTTAGTAATATTTTTATTGTCTTTTGCATTTTTGATTTGAAAAAATCTCTGCAGTGTTAGGTTTCTGATATATCTGTTCAAATCTTTGAACAGGATAAATGGGTCTGGTCTATTGGATGGAGAAAAATTCAGGCCACGGTTTAGCAAGGAGACTTCAGCTGGGGATAGGGTATGTTGGGACAGATTGAAGATTTTGACCGTTTCCGGTTGTTGATTGCTTGTGCTTCTGTTTCTATTTCTGTTTCTTCCCCCTCTACAGCCTCTCCGGTGAATTTTCTTTTTTGTTGGGTGGCTGGAGAGGGGTTTATGGATAAAAAAGATGGATTATCTAGTGTGCTAAGGGAACCGAACGTAATGGGTATACTGGTCATGGTTTTTGAAGTGGATTGCGGATAAGTGTAGGAGATGTCTGATGCTGATCGGATGGGGGATGGGATTTTGGAGGAAAGTCTGATACTATCTGCACTGGATGTGGTAACAGTGTTGGTAGTATTTGAAGTTTTTTTGTGGCTGGATTTGTCTATTGGGATAGAAATATCCATTTCTATTGCCTGCATAGGATTATGTAATGTAGAAGCAACTTTAGGAATAGCATTGGACGTGTTATTGATGGAATCGGGTTGTGGACGGTTATAAAATAAATTGAGTTTATTCAACAAATGAGTTTTGGGTAATTTGGTGGGGGGATGTGGATTGTCTTGTGATTGTGTATTATGGGTTGTGTGAGAGGGACATTCTGTGTTTCTAGTTGTTTTTGATTTTGCAGCTGAAACACGTGATGATAATTGAGGACGAGATGAGGGTAATGGAACAATCGGCTGGTTAAATGGGTCTAGTTCCATTAGTGATGGAATATGAGTAGATTTTTTCATCCATGTAAATACTTTTTTGTTTGAATAGTCCTGGATATCACGCCTAAATTTTCCTATTTTACTGAAAATGAGATCATTTTCTTGTTTTTTGGTGTTATTTTTAAGAATATCTAACCAGGATAAGGGAACTTTGTGTCCTGTGTTGGTAATCTCTGTGGTTAGATTTTCTAAGGTTTTTTTGAGATTTTCGAACTTTTTTTCTCTATGTTTAACTAGTATGTTCATCCATTTAGTAGTGCAGAATTCTGCCAAGCTGCCCCATTCCAGGGCATCCTCTGGTTCTAAAAATGAACAATTCTTGAGGATGCGGAGGCCTCGTGGGGAAATTCTGTTTTTTAGATATTGGTTGAGGAAATATTTATCCCACCATTGAGAATTGGTAGAGTGAATGAGACGTTCAAGTTTTTTGAATTTTCCGCATAAATTATAACGTGTCCTTTTATCTAGAACAACATCTAGACTAAACATAGACAATGGAAATAATTTATATAATGAATCTAAAACACTATATTTGTGTGACTCTATATCTGTAATAAAATCCATAATAATGATATGCTCAGTGTGGTGTTACTGTAATGTAATATGTGCAATTTTGCTGATCTGGAAAAGATTTTATGGTGCGTGATCGGGACAGAAACAAACCCCCTTAATTGTTCTCACCAGACAGTATTGGTGAGATAATAGAACCGCACCAATCTATACAATATGAGTGGATAAGAGGACGGGGGAGGAAAAAGGAAAAAAAGAAAAGAAAAAGAAAAAAGAAATGTAAAAGGGGAGGGGGGAAAAAGAAAAAAAGAAGAGGAGGGGGGGGGGGGGAAAGGAAGGGGGGTTATGGGGAAAATAGGTTTGCTAGTAATATCTATAGTAAAGATGGACAATAATAACAACATAGATAAAACCACTGATGTTTGCAGCCACTTAAAACAAGCTTCAAAAATTATTATACAAATAAACAGACAAAATAGCGCAGGTTACATGGTTTGTGTTGTATACAAATGTTGCTATAAAAATGTCCTTTTGAGCATGGCGCTCTTTGTGAGATGCAAACAGTCTTTAGGTAGGGCAGCCTTTTGATGGGAGGTGAAGCCGCTCCAGATATGCAAAGGAAAAACAACAGGAAAGGCGCCTCTTAGTAAACTGTATATTTAATGATAGATAAGCATTAAAAACACTCACATTAAAGACTTAGATAGTCCGGCATGGGAAGTTCAGTATAGCCATACAGTGTTGCGTCCTCCTATGTCCACAGTCTTATTCCTCTATTGCTGACGGCTGATCCGTGTGGTAAAAGCTTCCGGTATCTGTGTCAGTCCTGAAAGAGGCTTGGGCACCGCCGAATAGTCAATTGGGAGGCTGGGACGCTGGAACGCACATCCGAAGTATGTGCTGTACTGCCGTAAGGCGACGCGTTTCAGAGCATGCGCACTCGGTCGCGCTCCTTTCTCAAGCTAGGGAATACAGGAAACTGCAGCCTATTTAAGTGCTCTAATGGCACCGCCACCTAATGGATGTAGTTGCAATTACGGGTGATATAACAAGTGATATTACAAGAGAAGGGACCAGACGGAAAGATATATATACATGTTAAAATTAGATATTATGTGCCTACTGATTGTTGGTATAAAACATTAGTATATATGTAATTATATTATTATGTTTACTATCACTGCTTTTGGCAAATATCTGAATAAATGAATCCATCTATTTCAATTAACTGTAGTGGTGCTAAGCTAGATGTTTTTGTAATAACCTAAATACACTTAATAAACCCTGTATATATGCAATATATACAAATGATTAGTATTATTATGGGCACATTTATGTACAATAGCACTATCTAATGGAATAATATTTAATGGAATAATATTTATAATAAATTAATTAAAAATTATTATTGTGATAATAAAAATGGATAAAATGGGTTAAAATTGGAGCATATATGTATAATATGTATATGTATGGATATAAAATGATACTTTATGTTAAAATGAACCCCAACAACTAATGGGGGAGGGCCTATTAGATATATACTGTTGGATAAATGGCAAGTTTATGGCAGAATTCTTACTTCATAGACATATAATGTTATTCTCTCTAGGTCAGTATTACTATAGGATGGTAGATATCTCTAATTCTTCGTTAATTCCACCAGGATTTAGGGTGTCTAAAGAATAAATCCAGAAAGTTTCTCTTTCACATAATCTGTGAAATCTCTCAGCTATGGGTAAATTTTTTGGCATTTGTTCAATAACCCATACTTCAAGGCCTTCAGTAGAATTGGCATGATGTTCGCAGAAGTGGCGGGGGACACTGTGTTTGTCCCTCCCACTTTCTATTTTTCTTCTATGTTCCCCGAATCTTTGCCTAAGTGGGCGTATCGTGCGCCCCACGTAGATAAGATTGCATGGGCAACTTAGGCCATAGACTACAAACTCTGAACCACAATTATAGAAATTGTCAAGTAGATAAGTTTTCCCCTTTGTGGTTAATTGTTTTTTCCCATGTTTTACAAACATACACGTTTTGCACATGGCTTTTCTACATTGGAACATGCCCTTGAGAGGAATCATCTGGGCCTGTGCTGGTGCGGTTTCCTTGATGGACTTTAATTTACTGGGTGCTATTTGATTTTTTATATTGGGGGCTTTTTTATAAGTGATTTTGGGATAACTGGGTAGGACTGGTTTAAGATATGGGTCTTCAAGGAGAATGGGCCAATGTTTTCTAAATATTGCTTCCATTTTGGAGAATTTTGTATGAAACCTAGTAATGAAACGACCTGATGAATTGGATGTGTTATCATTTTGATGTTGGGTAACAGGTATGGGTTGCAAATAATATTTTTGTGCTTGGTCAACCAATGACTCTGGGTATCCTTTATCTTTAAGTTTTTTTCTTAGTAAATGGCTTTGTTCAATATAGTCAGACGTTAATGTACAGTTCCTCCGTAGTCGGCAAAATTGCCCTTTTGGGATATTGTTTTTCCATTTTTCATAATGGCAACTTTTGTAATGCAGCAAGGAATTTCCTGCCGTAGGTTTGAAGAAGTTCCTTGCATGTATCTCGTTGCCAACGTGAAAAAGGTCAAGGTCAAGAAAGGCTAATCTCTCTTTATCCATGACATGAGTGAAACTTAGGCCATGTGGATTATTATTGCAGTGGGCCACAAACTGGTTAACAACATCAGCTGGACCATCCCAAATAATAATAATGTCGTCTATGTAACGACCGTAAAAAATAAGATGCCTGAGAAACGGATTGTTTTGCCAAATGTATCTGCACTCCCATAGTCCCATTGCTAGATTAGCGTATGGGGGCGCAAAATTGGCCCCCATAGCTGTCCCCTGAATTTGTAGGTAATACTGTTCATTAAATGAAAAATAATTGTGGGTTAAACAATACTTGGCACAATCCAAGATGAACGAAGCCTGTTTGTTGCTCATATATGGGTCCTGGGATAAAAAATGATTAAGGGCTGATATTCCAAAGGTATGAGGAATGGACGTGTACAATGAGTTCACGTCTAATGATAGCCAAATATATTGATCCTCCCATCTATATGGTTTTAATAGATCCAATAGATGGGTTCCATCCCGGATGTACGATTGCAGTCCCTGAGCTAGGGGCTGTAGATGGTGATCAATATATTTGGATAAGCCAGAGGTAATGCTGTCCATGGCAGCGATTATAGGCCTTCCAGGGGGATTAGTCTGATCCTTATGGACCTTGGGTATATGATAGAAGTACGGAGTGCGGTAATAATCCCTCCGTAAGAAGGATGCCTCATTCTTATCAATGATGTCTGATTGGATAGCTCCATTGATAAGAAGATTAATATCATTTTGGAATTCTGGTAATGGATCAGACCGTAACTTTTGATAGGTAGAACTATCTGCAAGTAGACGTTCTGCTTCTTTTATGTAATCTGATCTATTCTGAATTACGATTCCCCCACCTTTGTCGGCGGTTTTTATGATTAAATCAGTGTTATCTGTTAGTGCTTTTAGGGCCAGTTTTTCTTTTGTAGTGAGACTGCCAAGAGAGGTGGAACTTATTTCACCTTGAACACACATCTTTTTTAGGTCTGAGAATACCATATTATAGAATGTAGTGAGGTGTGGGCCTTTTGATTGGTATGGGTAGAAAATTGATTTGGGTTTTAACCCAGAATGTTGTACTGGTGGAGAGGTGTGGAGATGTTGGGTAAAGAGGTCTAGTCCTGTAAGTGAATCATCATGGTAGAGTTGTTCGAGCATCTCGATCATTTCTGTCTCAAAATTGAATTCTTGAGTTTCTGATGAAGCATCTGTAGTGCTTGTCAGACAAGGACTGTTAGTAATATTTTTATTGTCTTTTGCATTTTTGATTTGAAAAAATCTCTGCAGTGTTAGGTTTCTGATATATCTGTTCAAATCTTTGAACAGGATAAATGGGTCTGGTCTATTGGATGGAGAAAAATTCAGGCCACGGTTTAGCAAGGAGACTTCAGCTGGGGATAGGGTATGTTGGGACAGATTGAAGATTTTGACCGTTTCCGGTTGTTGATTGCTTGTGCTTCTGTTTCTATTTCTGTTTCTTCCCCCTCTACAGCCTCTCCGGTGAATTTTCTTTTTTGTTGGGTGGCTGGAGAGGGGTTTATGGATAAAAAAGATGGATTATCTAGTGTGCTAAGGGAACCGAACGTAATGGGTATACTGGTCATGGTTTTTGAAGTGGATTGCGGATAAGTGTAGGAGATGTCTGATGCTGATCGGATGGGGGATGGGATTTTGGAGGAAAGTCTGATACTATCTGCACTGGATGTGGTAACAGTGTTGGTAGTATTTGAAGTTTTTTTGTGGCTGGATTTGTCTATTGGGATAGAAATATCCATTTCTATTGCCTGCATAGGATTATGTATTGTAGAAGCAACTTTAGGAATAGCATTGGACGTGTTATTGATGGAATCGGGTTGTGGACGGTTATAAAATAAATTGAGTTTATTCAACAAATGAGTTTTGGGTAATTTGGTGGGGGGATGTGGATTGTCTTGTGATTGTGTATTATGGGTTGTGTGAGAGGGACATTCTCCTTGAAGACCCATATCTTAAACCAGTCCTACCCAGTTATCCCAAAATCACTTATAAAAAAGCCCCCAATATAAAAAATCAAATAGCACCCAGTAAATTAAAGTCCATCAAGGAAACCGCACCAGCACAGGCCCAGATGATTCCTCTCAAGGGCATGTTCCAATGTAGAAAAGCCATGTGCAAAACGTGTATGTTTGTAAAACATGGGAAAAAACAATTCACCACAAAGGGGAAAACTTATCTACTTGACAATTTCTATAATTGTGGTTCAGAGTTTGTAGTCTATGGCCTAAGTTGCCCATGCAATCTTATCTACATGGGGCGCACGATACGCCCACTTAGGCAAAGATTCGGGGAACATAGAAGAAAAATAGAAAGTGGGAGGGACAAACACAGTGTCCCCCGCCACTTCTGCGAACATCATGCCAATTCTACTGAAGGCCTTGAAGTATGGGTTATTGAACAAATGCCAAAAAATGTACCCATAGCTGAGAGATTTCACAGATTATGTGAAAGAGAAACTTTCTGGATTTATTCTTTAGACACCCTAAATCCTGGTGGAATTAACGAAGAATTAGAGATATCTACCATCCTATAGTAATACTGACCTAGAGAGAATAACATTATATGTCTATGAAGTAAGAATTCTGCCATAAACTTGCCATTTATCCAACAGTATATATCTAATAGGCCCTCCCCCATTAGTTGTTGGGGTTCATTTTAACATAAAGTATCATTTTATATCCATACATATACATATTATACATATATGCTCCAATTTTAACCCATTTTATCCATTTTTATTATCACAATAGTAATTTTTAATTAATTTATTATAAATATTATTCCATTAAATATTATTCCATTAGATAGTGCTATTGTACATAAATGTGCCCATAATAATACTAATCATTTGTATATATTGCATATATACAGGGTTTATTAAGTGTATTTAGGTTATTACAAAAACATCTAGCTTAGCACCACTACAGTTAATTGAAATAGATGGATTCATTTATTCAGATATTTGCCAAAAGCAGTGATAGTAAACATAATAATATAATTACATATATACTAATGTTTTATACCAACAATCAGTAGGCACATAATATCTAATTTTAACATGTATATATATCTTTCCGTCTGGTCCCTTCTCTTGTAATATCACTTGTTATATCACCCGTAATTGCAACTACATCCATTAGGTGGCGGTGCCATTAGAGCACTTAAATAGGCTGCAGTTTCCTGTATTCCCTAGCTTGAGAAAGGAGCGCGACCGAGTGCGCATGCTCTGAAACGCGTCGCCTTACGGCAGTACAGCACATACTTCGGATGTGCGTTCCAGCGTCCCAGCCTCCCAATTGACTATTCGGCGGTGCCCAAGCCTCTTTCAGGACTGACACAGATACCGGAAGCTTTTACCACACGGATCAGCCGTCAGCAATAGAGGAATAAGACTGTGGACATAGGAGGACGCAACACTGTATGGCTATACTGAACTTCCCATGCCGGACTATCTAAGTCTTTAATGTGAGTGTTTTTAATGCTTATCTATCATTAAATATACAGTTTACTAAGAGGCGCCTTTCCTGTTGTTTTTCCTTTGCATATCTGGAGCGGCTTCACCTCCCATCAAAAGGCTGCCCTACCTAAAGACTGTTTGCATCTCACAAAGAGCGCCATGCTCAAAAGGACATTTTTATAGCAACATTTGTATACAACACAAACCATGTAACCTGCGCTATTTTGTCTGTTTATTTGTATAATAATTTTTGAAGCTTGTTTTAAGTGGCTGCAAACATCAGTGGTTTTATCTATGTTGTTATTATTGTCCATCTTTACTATAGATATTACTAGCAAACCTATTTTCCCCATAACCCCCCTTCCCCCCCCCCCCTCCTCTTCTTTTTTTCTTTTTCCCCCCTCCCCTTTTACATTTCTTTTTTCTTTTTCTTTTCTTTTTTTCCTTTTTCCTCCCCCGTCCTCTTATCCACTCATATTGTATAGATTGGTGCGGTTCTATTATCTCACCAATACTGTCTGGTGAGAACAATTAAGGGGGTTTGTTTCTGTCCCGATCACGCACCATAAAATCTTTTCCAGATCAGCAAAATTGCACATATTACATTACAGTAACACCACACTGAGCATATCATTATTATGGATTTTATTACAGATATAGAGTCACACAAATATAGTGTTTTAGATTCATTATATAAATTATTTCCATTGTCTATGTTTAGTCTAGATGTTGTTCTAGATAAAAGGACACGTTATAATTTATGCGGAAAATTCAAAAAACTTGAACGTCTCATTCACTCTACCAATTCTCAATGGTGGGATAAATATTTCCTCAACCAATATCTAAAAAACAGAATTTCCCCACGAGGCCTCCGCATCCTCAAGAATTGTTCATTTTTAGAACCAGAGGATGCCCTGGAATGGGGCAGCTTGGCAGAATTCTGCACTACTAAATGGATGAACATACTAGTTAAACATAGAGAAAAAAAGTTCGAAAATCTCAAAAAAACCATAGAAAATCTAACCACAGAGATTACCAACACAGGACACAAAGTTCCCTTATCCTGGTTAGATATTCTTAAAAATAACACCAAAAAACAAGAAAATGATCTCATTTTCAGTAAAATAGGAAAATTTAGGCGTGATATCCAGGACTATTCAAACAAAAAAGTATTTACATGGATGAAAAAATCTACTCATATTCCATCACTAATGGAACTAGACCCATTTAACCAGCCGATTGTTCCATTACCCTCATCTCGTCCTCAATTATCATCACGTGTTTCAGCTGCAAAATCAAAAACAACTAGAAACACAGAATGTCCCTCTCACACAACCCATAATACACAATCACAAGACAATCCACATCCCCCCACCAAATTACCCAAAACTCATTTGTTGAATAAACTCAATTTATTTTATAACCGTCCACAACCCGATTCCATCAATAACACGTCCAATGCTATTCCTAAAGTTGCTTCTACAATACATAATCCTATGCAGGCAATAGAAATGGATATTTCTATCCCAATAGACAAATCCAGCCACAAAAAAACTTCAAATACTACCAACACTGTTACCACATCCAGTGCAGATAGTATCAGACTTTCCTCCAAAATCCCATCCCCCATCCGATCAGCATCAGACATCTCCTACACTTATCCGCAATCCACTTCAAAAACCATGACCAGTATACCCATTACGTTCGGTTCCCTTAGCACACTAGATAATCCATCTTTTTTATCCATAAACCCCTCTCCAGCCACCCAACAAAAAAGAAAATTCACCGGAGAGGCTGTAGAGGGGGAAGAAACAGAAATAGAAACAGAAGCACAAGCAATCAACAACCGGAAACGGTCAAAATCTTCAATCTGTCCCAACATACCCTATCCCCAGCTGAAGTCTCCTTGCTAAACCGTGGCCTGAATTTTTCTCCATCCAATAGACCAGACCCATTTATCCTGTTCAAAGATTTGAACAGATATATCAGAAACCTAACACTGCAGAGATTTTTTCAAATCAAAAATGCAAAAGACAATAAAAATATTACTAACAGTCCTTGTCTGACAAGCACTACAGATGCTTCATCAGAAACTCAAGAATTCAATTTTGAGACAGAAATGATCGAGATGCTCGAACAACTCTACCATGATGATTCACTTACAGGACTAGACCTCTTTACCCAACATCTCCACACCTCTCCACCAGTACAACATTCTGGGTTAAAACCCAAATCAATTTTCTACCCATACCAATCAAAAGGCCCACACCTCACTACATTCTATAATATGGTATTCTCAGACCTAAAAAAGATGTGTGTTCAAGGTGAAATAAGTTCCACCTCTCTTGGCAGTCTCACTACAAAAGAAAAACTGGCCCTAAAAGCACTAACAGATAACACTGATTTAATCATAAAAACCGCCGACAAAGGTGGGGGAATCGTAATTCAGAATAGATCAGATTACATAAAAGAAGCAGAACGTCTACTTGCAGATAGTTCTACCTATCAAAAGTTACGGTCTGATCCATTACCAGAATTCCAAAATGATATTAATCTTCTTATCAATGGAGCTATCCAATCAGACATCATTGATAAGAATGAGGCATCCTTCTTACGGAGGGATTATTACCGCACTCCGTACTTCTATCATATACCCAAGGTCCATAAGGATCAGACTAATCCCCCTGGAAGGCCTATAATCGCTGCCATGGACAGCATTACCTCTGGCTTATCCAAATATATTGATCACCATCTACAGCCCCTAGCTCAGGGACTGCAATCGTACATCCGGGATGGAACCCATCTATTGGATCTATTAAAACCATATAGATGGGAGGATCAATATATTTGGCTATCATTAGACGTGAACTCATTGTACACGTCCATTCCTCATACCTTTGGAATATCAGCCCTTAATCATTTTTTATCCCAGGACCCATATATGAGCAACAAACAGGCTTCGTTCATCTTGGATTGTGCCAAGTATTGTTTAACCCACAATTATTTTTCATTTAATGAACAGTATTACCTACAAATTCAGGGGACAGCTATGGGGGCCAATTTTGCGCCCCCATACGCTAATCTAGCAATGGGACTATGGGAGTGCAGATACATTTGGCAAAACAATCCGTTTCTCAGGCATCTTATTTTTTACGGTCGTTTCATAGACGACATTATTATTATTTGGGATGGTCCAGCTGATGTTGTTAACCAGTTTGTGGCCCACTGCAATAATAATCCACATGGCCTAAGTTTCACTCATGTCATGGATAAAGAGAGATTAGCCTTTCTTGACCTTGACCTTTTTCACGTTGGCAACGAGATACATGCAAGGAACTTCTTCAAACCTACGGCAGGAAATTCCTTGCTGCATTACAAAAGTTGCCATTATGAAAAATGGAAAAACAATATCCCAAAAGGGCAATTTTGCCGACTACGGAGGAACTGTACATTAACGTCTGACTATATTGAACAAAGCCATTTACTAAGAAAAAAACTTAAAGATAAAGGATACCCAGAGTCATTGGTTGACCAAGCACAAAAATATTATTTGCAACCCATACCTGTTACCCAACATCAAAATGATAACACATCCAATTCATCAGGTCGTTTCATTACTAGGTTTCATACAAAATTCTCCAAAATGGAAGCAATATTTAGAAAACATTGGCCCATTCTCCTTGAAGACCCATATCTTAAACCAGTCCTACCCAGTTATCCCAAAATCACTTATAAAAAAGCCCCCAATATAAAAAATCAAATAGCACCCAGTAAATTAAAGTCCATCAAGGAAACCGCACCAGCACAGGCCCAGATGATTCCTCTCAAGGGCATGTTCCAATGTAGAAAAGCCATGTGCAAAACGTGTATGTTTGTAAAACATGGGAAAAAACAATTCACCACAAAGGGGAAAACTTATCTACTTGACAATTTCTATAATTGTGGTTCAGAGTTTGTAGTCTATGGCCTAAGTTGCCCATGCAATCTTATCTACGTGGGGCGCACGATACGCCCACTTAGGCAAAGATTCGGGGAACATAGAAGAAAAATAGAAAGTGGGAGGGACAAACACAGTGTCCCCCGCCACTTCTGCGAACATCATGCCAATTCTACTGAAGGCCTTGAAGTATGGGTTATTGAACAAATGCCAAAAAATTTACCCATAGCTGAGAGATTTCACAGATTATGTGAAAGAGAAACTTTCTGGATTTATTCTTTAGACACCCTAAATCCTGGTGGAATTAACGAAGAATTAGAGATATCTACCATCCTATAGTAATACTGACCTAGAGAGAATAACATTATATGTCTATGAAGTAAGAATTCTGCCATAAACTTGCCATTTATCCAACAGTATATATCTAATAGGCCCTCCCCCATTAGTTGTTGGGGTTCATTTTAACATAAAGTATCATTTTATATCCATACATATACATATTATACATATATGCTCCAATTTTAACCCATTTTATCCATTTTTATTATCACAATAATAATTTTTAATTAATTTATTATAAATATTATTCCATTAAATATTATTCCATTAGATAGTGCTATTGTACATAAATGTGCCCATAATAATACTAATCATTTGTATATATTGCATATATACAGGGTTTATTAAGTGTATTTAGGTTATTACAAAAACATCTAGCTTAGCACCACTACAGTTAATTGAAATAGATGGATTCATTTATTCAGATATTTGCCAAAAGCAGTGATAGTAAACATAATAATATAATTACATATATACTAATGTTTTATACCAACAATCAGTAGGCACATAATATCTAATTTTAACATGTATATATATCTTTCCGTCTGGTCCCTTCTCTTGTAATATCACTTGTTATATCACCCGTAATTGCAACTACATCCATTAGGTGGCGGTGCCATTAGAGCACTTAAATAGGCTGCAGTTTCCTGTATTCCCTAGCTTGAGAAAGGAGCGCGACCGAGTGCGCATGCTCTGAAACGCGTCGCCTTACGGCAGTACAGCACATACTTCGGATGTGCGTTCCAGCGTCCCAGCCTCCCAATTGACTATTCGGCGGTGCCCAAGCCTCTTTCAGGACTGACACAGATACCGGAAGCTTTTACCACACGGATCAGCCGTCAGCAATAGAGGAATAAGACTGTGGACATAGGAGGACGCAACACTGTATGGCTATACTGAACTTCCCATGCCGGACTATCTAAGTCTTTAATGTGAGTGTTTTTAATGCTTATCTATCATTAAATATACAGTTTACTAAGAGGCGCCTTTCCTGTTGTTTTTCCTTTGCATATCTGGAGCGGCTTCACCTCCCATCAAAAGGCTGCCCTACCTAAAGACTGTTTGCATCTCACAAAGAGCGCCATGCTCAAAAGGACATTTTTATAGCAACATTTGTATACAACACAAACCATGTAACCTGCGCTATTTTGTCTGTTTATTTCTACATGCATATAGGCCTATTTGCCTGGGTGCTTGTTTGCCTGAGGGTACATCCGTATGAGCGTATTGACCCTGTACTGCATACATGCATACATTAATGCATGAATGGCAAGAGCACTTGTATACCTGTATGTTTGCATGCCTAGGTGCTTGCATAGAGGTAAACCAACATTGTTTTAGGCCTGCATCCTTGGAGGACTGATTATCTGTTATACCAATTAAACGGTTCCAAAAAAGAGAGGCAGCCGGGGGAAGCAGGAGCACCGCTCTCAGGTTGTGATCTGACAGGTATCCACATCCTCTGATGGACAGTGGTTTTGGGTGCATCTGAACCACTGTGGTGTTTGGCATTGCAGTGTGTCCTGGCGCATTCATTTTTCATCAGACTACGACGTAGTCACATCAGCCACATCACCTTGTTATGCCTGATCTTGGTTGATTGAAGCCTAAGCAGGATCAAGCCTGGTTAGTATACAGATGGGAGACTGCCCGGGGTTATCAGATGCTGTAAGCTATTCCCCACAGGGGTGAGGGAAGCATCTGAGGCTGCAAGAGGTAGGTTTTCGGGGTCCATAATCATCTGTAAACCCTCATCTTCATGTGGCGGTTTATTTCCAGGCTCATCAAGAATTTCTGTAATTGCAGTGGAAAGCCGCTTTTTGTGAATCTTCCCTTTGGGTTGGCCACAGCTCAGGAGGATTCTCAAAGCATCTAGCCCCAGTGCTGGGCTTTCTGAAGACACCTCAATACTCTTTACCTCAAGCTTTGCTGAAGAAGCAGTCAATTCCAGGGGTTCCTTCGACATATTTCTACAGAAGGAAGCTGTGTTTGGGTCAAAGCACGTTCTCTACATACAGCTCTACTCCAGGTCTTGGTAGAGGTTCATTCCGTGTCGGGAAATTGAGGATCCAGGCATTGCTTTGCCGGAAGGCTCTGTTTCCAGGGTGTTGCAGAGAAAAGATTGGTGCTTGATATTCTTCCCTTTTCAGGTATCTGGAAGATAACCACTGATTCCAGTCTCTCTAAGTTGACTTAAGGCTGGCTATAGTTCAGTGGGCTTGATCTCCACAGGAGGAAATACTGTCCAATAGCTGGGAATTTTTTGGCCAGTATGCCTTGCTCTGGATTATAGGGCAAACCTGTTGTAGGTTCAATCTGGAAATGCCTCTGCAGGCATATATATATATATATATATATATATATATATATATATATATATATATATATATATATATATATCAACCACCAGGGCGGCACCGGCACCAGAGGTCATGCGACTCAGAGAGGTGTAGCACATTCTGTCTGGGACAGTACAAGTGCTGTCTCCATCGCCAATACATATAGGATAGTGGCAAGGGGAACTCTGCAGGGGAATCTACTAGATTCCAAGCTCTACAACAGTTGAGACAGGTGTGCCCAAGACAAGAGTCCCACTGCCAATGCTGGTACATACACTGTTAATACCTTAAGGTCTGGTTCTCCCTTATTTGATGCTTTTTTTCCCTGTTTAGGATTCTGCCACATCTGTTGTGAAGAATCCATAAGGTGGTAACACTGATATTAGTATTGGCCGAATTAGCTTGGGGGGGCTTGGTACGCAGACATAGCAGGTCTTGCGGGGGTTACTCCTTTGGACACTCCCAGTCCAGCGGGCCCTGATGGTCCTGAGTCCTGTATCTCAGCACTGTTGAGCCCCTGGAAACCAGCTTTGGGGAACTTCAATTACAGGACTTGAAAATATTTTTTTTGCCTGCCATGAAGCCAGGAAGTGGCACCCGCGGAAATATGTGGGTGGGAGGTTTTCTCTTTCTTTTTCCAATCGTTAGAAGAAAGGAGTTTGGCCTTACGTACCGTTAAGGGTCAGGGTTCGTCCCTATCCATTTTTTTCCAGGGGTCGTTGTTTCTCACTCCTTTTTTCATACCTCATACAGCATGTAATTTGGACAGTCCCGCCTGTCAGGCCATTCTTGTGTCCTTGGGACTTGCATTGGTCTTGACTGTCCTTGCAGAGGCCACTTTTTGATCCAATCAGGGGATTCTGTTGATCCTTTTATCTCAGAAGGTGCCTTCTTTGGTTGCTAGTGGAGTGTCAGCATTGGCGGCTCTTTCATGCAAGAAGCCATTCTTGGTCTCACATCACAAAGTGATGTTGCGTCCTCATCCATTTTTTATTGCCTAAAGTGGTTTCTAGTTTTTCACTTGAATCGGGACAGTGTCTTGCCTTTTATATTTCTCCTAAATCCGCAATTGGCAGGAGAAAGATCTCTACTTACTTTAGTAGTTCAGACACTCAGGGTCTACTTGAGTTGTCTTCACAAGTCAGGAATCCTGGTTGTGCTGCCAGAAGAGCCCAGGAAGGGCAGGCGGCATCCAGGTTGAATATTTAGCAGTGGATCTGCCAGTTTATCAATGATGCCTATGGTTTAAATGGCAAAAAAAAAAAATGAACTTTTTTCTGGGGAGAGATTTTCTACCAGGAGTATCTTGGGCCATCCATCATCGGATGTCGGTGGCCCAGGTGTACAAGACCACTATTTGGTCTTTGGTTTTTACATCTACAGGGTTTTTACCAGGTCGATGTAAATCACGTAGAAAATGCTGCCTTTGGCCTCAGCGTATTACAAATAGTGGAGTAGGTCCTTCTTGGTGGCAGTTTCTATAATTGTGTTTCCCTCCCCTCAGGGGCATTGCTTTAGGACATCCTAGATAGTTATCATTACGGTGCTCTGTGTCCCGTGATGTACAATAAAGAAAAATTGATTTTTCCTAAAGCTTACCTGTAAAATCCTTTCCTTGGTGTACATCACGGGACACAGAGGTCCCTCCCCTCTTTTCTGGGATCTTCATTGCTTGCCACAAAAACTGAGGAACTTCCTGTCTATTGGTTGCCAGTGTCCATTCACCTATAGGTGGCGTATAACCCAGATAGTCATCATTATGGTGCTCTGTTTCCTGTTATGTACTCCAAGAAAAGGATTTTACAGTTAAGCTGTAGGAAAAATCTATTTATTTAAAAATAAAATAGAAAACTACTCAAACCTATAAACGAAAAACTCATGATACAAGTAGTATCCAGATGACAGCAATTATTCAAGATGGTATCAGACTCCCGATCGTCGTAACAGAGGAAATTGCAGGAGTCACTGCCTGCTCAATAAGCCCTTGTTGGTAGGCTCTCAAAATTATGGAATAATATTCATGATTGAAATTCTCAATTACACTTCTAGAAATGAGTCGGTACCATTCCTTATTGTTCAAGCTATCCTGGCACTTGAGTTCATAATTTTCAACATCCATGATAACTACATTTCCCCCTTTATCGGCCGGTTTGACCACAATCTGAGAATTGTTCTGGAGAGATTTAAGTGCCTGTCTATGTCTTATAGAGAGATTATTGGCCTGTCTGTTGCCAAAATCTGTCTTATCAATTTCCTTGGTGGTCTGCTGGATGAACGCCCAGATGTTGGGGTTATTGCTAAGCATCGGAAAAGCCTGTTATTTAGGTCTGAAGGACAAGGGTGGGGGGGGGGGGGGAGGCGACACCGGGAACCACAACTTCAGCTGTGGGGGGAATCAGAGGCATGTCATCTCCAGTGTGGCCCTCCTCTCACAGGTCCATCAGATCATGAATGGCTTGAAGTTCATCCAAGCTAAAGTTCTGTATATTGGGAGGAATATAATCCACTCATGGGGGCTTTCATAGAGAGCTTTATACATTAACCTCCTTGCGAATAGATGTACATCCCTAATAATCTGAAACTTGTCAGCATCAATCAATGGACAAAAGGTAATACCTAGTTTCAATACTTCAATTTCGTCAACAGACAAGGACACAGAGGAGAGATTGATGATCTTTAGCTCTGTGTCTCCGTGTTGTCCTTCATTGCTGGAAGAGTTAATGTGGGGCTTGGGAATTGATCCGATGTTCTCACTAAAAAAATAATAGGGGCTAGTTTGGGATCAATGGATTGTGTACTAATAGGAAACAAAGAAGAACGATTATGCCGCGTACACACGGTCGGACTTTTCGTCTACAAAAGTCAGACAGCCTGTCCGACAGACTTCCGGCAGACTTTCGGCGGACTTGCGGCGGACTTGCGGCATACTTTCTAACGAACGGACTTGCCTACACACGACCACACAAAAGTCCGACGGATTCGTACGTGATGACGTACACTGGACTAAAATAAGGAAGTTCATAGCCAGTAGCCAATAGGTGCCCTAGCGTGGCTTTTTGTCCGTCGGACTAGCACACAGACGAGCGGATTTCGGGGTCCGTCGTAGTTACGACGTAAAGATTTGAAGCATGTTTCAAATCTAAAGTACGTCGGATTTGAGGCTAAAAAAGTACGTTGAAAGTCCGGAGAAGCCCACACACGATCGGATTACCAGCCAGCTTTAGTCCGTCAGCGTCCGTTGGACTTTTGTAGACGAAAAGTCCGACCGTGTGTACGCGGCATTAGGCTCACTTACCCTTCTGGTAGCAATGGTAACCAAAGTGGAAAAGGAAGACGAAGTGTGTGTCGCAGTGCTCTGTGCAGAATTTGAAGCCAATATAGGCGTGGTTGGCATAGCTTTTAGTGAACGTGAAGTGGAAATCGTATTTATCGGCGCTGCCTCTGAGGGGGTGGGACAAGTGCCGTCAGATTACATACAGAAAAATCTCCTGTTTACTCGGCGGCATCTGTAATAGGAAGTCCCATCTCCTGGGCTGCCATTTGACGACTGTTCTGTCTATCATAGGAGGCGGAACTTTGTATTAAAGAGGCCACTGAGTAAACAGGAGATTCTTCTGTATGTAATCTGTTGGCGCTCGTCCTGTCCCCCTCCCTGTCCCCTCCAAGGCTGCAGATGGGCATCGATCAGAATGCACTGATGGCAATAGTGAGGCTGCATTCATGGAAATGGTAAGGCTGCATTCATGGCAATGGTAAGGCTGCATTCATGGCAATGGCGAGGCTGCATTCATGGCAGTGGCGAGCCTGCATTGATTGAAATGGTAAGGCTGCATTGATTGCAATGGTAAGGCAGCATTCATGGCAATGGTAAGGCAGCATTCATGGCAATGGTAAGGCTGCATTGATTGCAATGGTGAGGCTGTATTGATTGCAATGGTAAGGCTGCTTTCATGGCAATGGTGAGGCTGCATTCATGGCAATGGTGAGGCTGCATTCATGGCAATGGTGAGGCTGCAGATGGGCACTGATTAGGCTGCATTGATGGGCACTGACTTTTGCTTCATAGTTCTTTATTTAAAATTTAAGTTTTTTCCTTTAACTTCCCTCTTAAAGCGAAGGTGTGTGTTATACGCCGAATACGGTATATCCAAATAACAAGCCCGAGCTAATCCTAATGCCGCGTACACACGAGCGGAATTTCCGACAGAAAGAGTCCGATGGGAGCTTCTCATCGTATATTCCGACCGTGTGTATGCCCCATCGGACTTTTTCTGTCAAAAATTCAGACAGGCTTAGAAAGAGAACATGTTCTATATTTTTCCGACGGAACAAATTGCTATCTGTATGCTGTTCCGACGCACTAAAAATGACGCATGCTCTGAAGAAAGTACGAGACGGAAGGCTACTGGCTATTGAACTTCCGTTTTCTAGTCCCGTCGTACGTGTTGTACATCACCGCGTTCTGGGCGGTCGGAATTTGGTGTGACTGTGTGTATGTAAGCTTGACCGGAATTCCATCGGAACTTCGTCAGAAAAACCTTCAGAGTTTATTCTGACGGCAAAACCTGTCGTGCGTACAGGGCATAAGTCCTGAGTGGTGCTCGGGGATTCATTGGGGGGCCACAAAAGATAAATATATATCCAAATAACTCACCTGAGCTCATCTCTTCACCACACACAGCCGCAAAGGCAAGAGAATTCTTGTTGGGCAGTGTATTAGTGCTCAGACAAACACACTTAAACCGAATTTTAATAGTTCAAAGAATGTCAGGCAAAATGGTCAGCCCTCACGCATGTTCACTTCATCAAATCTGTCCCTCTTTGAAAAAAGTTTGGACACCCCTGGCATATACAGGCAGATTTTACTGTTGTGGGCTTAGTAACACTTTAAACTGTTATGAGTAACGTTTCCGCTTAAAAAGATAAGTTCACCTTTTAACAAAAAATAATAAATGCACATTTTTGTGGGGAAAAAAATGCATTTATTTTTTTGTTTTTTTCTGGAGCCTCTAAAGCATTACACCAGTAATCAGCAGATCGCTGGTGCCATGCAGGTCTCCTGCAGACATGTCAATGTATCTGTGTGCCCGAACGGGCAAGTAGCTGCAATCTGACAGGAAGACTGAATGAACTATCACATCGCTAGTTTTCCTATTCACAAAGGACTGTGAATGAGTGGCGCGGCTGGGTGGGCTGAGCCGCGCTCAGCTACCTTTTTTAAAAACTGTAACAGCTAGCAGGGGAGGGGGAAGAAGATTCCTGCTAGCTGTCAGTGGAGGGGAGCAGGGGTTGTCTATTCGTAACAAGTTACACCCTGAACATGGGTGTAACATGTTCCCGCCCCTGCATCCACTGCCTCTATGTGACAGCAGTAGGGAAGAAGCTGTGAATGAATGAACTGCAAGTATCAACATCTTTTGCACTGTTGAGTGTTGTGGTAGTTCATTGAGGCTAGGTTCACACTTATGCAAATTGCATGTGGTTTTCGCAGCATCCAATTCGCATAGCAGGAGATTGTGACCGGCTCTCTATGGAGTCGGTTCACACATTTCTGCAGCGGCACCGGTATGAATTGCACAGGAGCCCTGTGCATCTTCTGGTCTGTTTCAGGTCCGAAATCAGCAAAAAATTGGGGCTGAAATTGGACCTGAAACGGTGAATGGAGATGCACCGGAACCCCTGCTGTGAGCTGCTGCATGTTCTAGTGTGAACCCAGCCTAAAGCCTTGTACACACGATCCGATTGTTGGCCAACAGAGCGTCAGACTTTTGTCTGAAGGGCGTGTGCCAGGAACTTATCTTGCATACAAAAGGCACACAATTGTCGGCCAACAAACACAAACGTAGTGACATACTATGTGGAAATTCAGCTCTTGAGCGCCACCCTTTGGGCACCTTCTGCTAATTGTCATGTTTGGTGAGCATTGATTCCAAGCATGCGTGTTTGTACTTTGGACTTTTGTGTGACGGAATTGTGTACACACGATACGAAAATTGGACAAAAGACCGTTGTCTGCCAAAAATGTACTAGCCTGCCATCCAACATTTGTTGGTGGAAAGTTGGACAACAATTGTCTGAAGGAGCGTACTAACGGTCGGATTTTAGGCAATCTGTCATCACAAAATTTCCTGAGGAAACTTCGATTGTGTGTACGAGGCTTTAGTCAACCTGTCAGTGAACAATGTACAGGCCGACAGCTTATGCCGCGTACACATGAGCGGACTTTACGGCGGACTTTGCCCGGCGCACTGGATTTCCTCGGACAATTCGATGTGTGTGGGCTCCAGCGGACTTTGTTTTCTCAAAAGTTGGACGGACTTAGATTTGAAACTTGTTTAAAATTTATCCGTTGAAATCGAGTCCGGTCGAAAAGTCCGCCGTCTGTATGCTAGTTCGACGGACTAAAAAGCCACGCTAGGGCAGCTATTGGCTACTGGCTATGAACTTCCTTGTTTTAGTCCGGTCGTACGTCATCACGTACGAATTCGACGGACTTTGGTGGATTGTGTGTAGGCAAGTCCGTTCATTCAGAAAGTCCGTCGTAAAGTACGTTGAAAAATCCGCCGGGCAAAGTCCACCGTAAAGTCCGCTCGTGTGTACGCGGCATTACACTCACAGTCTGCAGGAGTCCTGGATGGCACCAGTGATCTGCTAATCGCTGGTGCAATGCTTTTCAGGCAAAAGAAAAAGTAAAGGTAAATGCACTTTTTTTTTTTTTTACCTGCAAAAAAAAAAGTGCATTTTTTTAAAGGTAAACTTGCCCTGGTTCACACTGGAGCATTTTGACATGCGATTTGACATGTCAAATCGCATGTCAAATCGGTGACAATTAGAAATGGGCGGAAAAACTCTGGACAGCCGCACTCCGAGAAAAGTTTCTTTATGCCTTTTATTGTAAACCAGGACCACAAAGTACAAGGTACAAACCACAACAGAGTGATACAGAAAAAACTGACGCGTTTCACACTTATACTAAGTGCTTACTCATATAAGTAAGTACTTAGTATAAGTGTGAAACGCGTCAGCTTCTTTCCTGTATCACTCTGCTGTGGTTTCTACCTTGTACTTTGTAGTCCTGGTTTACAATAAAAGGCATAAAGAAACTTTTCTCTGAGTGCGGCTGTCCAGAGTTTTTCTGCCCATTTCTATCTGCACATGCATTAGCCAGCACCTGGGGCTCTTTTTTCTCTGGAGGCGAAGGATTCATTTCAGGGGATCTACCTGGAGCGGTGGTGTTTTTCTTGTCTCAAATCACTGATACATAATCACACACATAGGTTGGACTTGATGGACTTGTGTCTTTTTTCAACCTCACCTACTATGTAACTATGTAAATCGGTGGCAATTGTCGTCAATGGCACCGTCCTAGCAAAAAAAAAGAAAATTGAGGAGTTTCCCTGAGGGGTTTTTAAGCAGCGAAAACGTTTATGAGAAAAATAGTTGATTAAGAATCTTTTATTCAAACAAGGAATAAATACAATTGAACAGCAATAGTAAAAAATATGTTGTGGTTAGCGACACAGACAACAAACACCAAACAAGAGCCATCGCCAATGGTAAACAATACCCCAAGGAAAGAATGGTTTATCAAATACATAGTGACATTTCTATCTACATGAATTCCCTGATGCATTTCGACCCTTTCATTTCTGGTCTTGTCTTTAGGGGGATTTTTAATTCTAGAAGATATATCAAAAAGTTCTAATTTAAAAAAAAACGTTATTAACATTTTGCAGTATACAAAATATCATTGAACGCTTAATAATGTTAAATGTACATTTCCATATATATGGTAGTATATTTACCATTGCGGAGATGGGAAGTTGAGAATGTGTCGCACAACCAAAATGGCTAAAAACAGCTGCATACAATGGTCCCAGAATGTCCGCATGTTCCCTCCGCACCCTCCAGGAGAGTCCATAATCCACAGTCCACAGGGCTTGCAAAGAGCACCGCTTTTGGGCCTGGAGAGGAAGGTATGGGGCAAGACACCTGTAGTAGGGTATTGGGGAATCTCAATAAGTAATAAGCAAGTTTTCAAAAAGTACACAGTGCTACTGTGCGACCTAAGACTGGTCGATACTATGTCAAATAATAGAATTATATGGACTCATACTGCTATATGTGCAAAACCAAAAATGCTGGTGATTGCAAGGATGTGTGCAAGACTCGTATAAGTGAACATTTATTGCCTTGACTATTAAAAAATGAAATTGAATAGGGTGTTAAGTGAACGGGAATGAGATATCTAGTGCCAGACAGAGGAAAATGTGTGGTACCAAATAGTAAAGGTTCATAAGTGTTAGGGGTGAAACCGTGTCTATAAAGAGTTGGGGTATATTAGTTGAATTATAAAGAGCCTAAATAGTAGGAAAAATAAGTTAGTCGACATGTTACAAAGATCAGCCAGTCAGATGAATCCAAGAGTTGCACTTACTAAATGCTACGATCCTTCCTGTGTATATTCACAGCACTCCAGAGGTCACTTTAGGATCCTCTGGAGGCTGTGGATTTAAAGCGGGATTCCGTCATTAAAAAAAAAAAATTAAAAGTCAGCAGCTACAAACACTGTAGCTGCTGACTTTAAATAAGTACTTACCTGTCCTGGGTGCCCACGATGTCGGCCGCCCGAGGGCGACCTGTCCCTCGGCTCTCGGGTCCTGGCATCGCCAACATAAGTAAGGGAAACAGGCAGTGGAGCCTTACGGCTTCACTGCCAGTTTCCTACTGCGCATGCGCGAGCAACGCGGCGCTTTGTGAATGAGACGCGATGTGTTGTGGGACACACACAGTTCCCATAACACACCGCGCCCCATTCCCCAGAAGACAACGCGGGGAGCAGAAGACTGAAGATCACCGTGGTGTAGGAAGAGGCAGATTAGGAAGACTGCCTAGCAACAGCCATTTCACGCAAGTGAAAAAAATTTTTTTTTCTTTTTCTCCATTTTTTTAGGTATTTTTTGGTGCATTTTTTTTTCAGGGTGGACCTCCACTTTAAATAGTATTTAAATTTGTATCCATTGATGACAGGTGTAGATCTACTCCCCAGACTCCCCCCCCCCATTTACTACAGGTGTCTCGCCCCATACCTTCCTCTCCAGGCCCAAAAGCGTGGCTCTTTGCAAGCCCTGTGGACTGTGGATTATGGACTTTCCTGAAGGGTGCGGAGGGAACATGCGGACATTCTGGGACCATTGTATGCAGCTGTTTTTAGCAATTTTGGTTGTGTGATACATTCTCACCTTTCCATCTCCACAATGGTAAATATACTACCATATATATGGAAATGTACTTTTAACCTTATTAAGCATTCAATAATACTTTGTATACTGCAAAATGTTAATAACATTGTTTAAAAATAGAACTTTTTGATATATCTTCTAGAACTAAAAATCCCCCTGAAGAAGACCAGAAATGAAAAGGTTGAAATGCATCGGGGTATTCATGTTGATAGAAATGTCACTATGTATTTGATAAACCATTCTTTCCTTGGGGTATTGTTTACCATTGGCGATGGCTCTTGCTTGGTGTTTGTTGTCTGTGTCGCTAACCACAACATATTTTTTACATTTGCTGTTCAATTGTATTTATTCCTTGTTTGAATAAAAGATTCTTAATCAACTATTTTTCTCATAAACGTTTTACTCTCACGTGTCTTTTTCCATTTTGATATGGCACCATCCTAATCGGTGCGACGCCGCACCAATTTCAAAAAGCAGTTTCTGTACTACTTTTTGCAATTTCTGGCTGCAATTTACATTGACAATTGTCTAAAGTCGTTTCTGTAGTACTTTTGGCAACATCGGGGTGCGATTTCCATAGACATCTGTGCAGCAACACACACAGATGTCTCGGAAATCGCCCCCGTAGTCAGGACTGACATGCGGGAATGAAATCGTACGAGTTCAGATGAACTTGCACCATTTTCATTCCCCGTCAGTTTGAACCTGGGCACAGCCCAGGTTCACACTGAACTGCGGGAATGAAGCCATGCGAGTTCAGCTGAACTAGCACGATTTCACTCCCGCATGTCAGTCCCGATTTCAGAGACACCTGTGCAGGTTTCAATGTAAATCGCAGCCCGAAATCACAAAAAGTAGTACAAAAACTACTTTTTGAAATCGGTGCGGCGTCGCACCGATTAAGGACAGTGCCATTGATGGCAATTGCCGCCGATTTGATATGTCAAAACACTCAAGTGTGAACCAGGGCTGAAAATGAATGCTGGAAGCTGATTGAATACTATGTACGTGCTCCTTTACAATCCCATAGCTCCCAACTGTCCCTGATTTCGAGGGACTGTCCCTCATTTTGAACAAAGTCCCTCTTTTCTCTTCATTTGTCACTCATTTTGTGCTGATCTATATAATTGTATATAAAATGCACTTTTAATCTTTCAAAAAGTGTTTCCCAGTGCTAAACCTTTCATCCATATTCTAAATTGCTGCATTTGTAAATTGTAAAAGCCAATATAAAGGAATATTAGTGTTAAAAAAAAGCCCTTGTGGATTTAATTAACCTTTTTTTTTTGGGGGGGGGGGGGGGGTAATTCTCATTTAAAGGGGCGTGTCCTATGCCTGCATACATTTGCTAGTAGGTGTCCCTCATTCCCATTTCAAAATGTTGGGAAATATGTAATCCGGTGTATACACAGATGACAGCCTGTTGCTCATCATCACTGCTGCAACACATAATCGATGAATGTCTTAGGATCACTGTACTGGCAATATTCTCATCTAACCACCCTGTATAGATCTGCATCTTGTATTTGTCATTTCCCAGCCACATCCTGACGGATTCCATGGCCGGGATGATCATCTCACTAATCAGTTTCTGTTTACATCGCACAGCAGTTTCAGTAACGTAACCCATCCCTTTAAAGAGTCGCTGACGTCACGTGGCGCTCCCGCCCATCCTATGGAGATGGGCGGAGAATGCAGGGAGGGATTCGATGACGTTCACACTTGTCCGTCTTCCTAGGCACACAGCGCTAAGCTGGCTGGCAGGATACAGGGAGAGAGAAAGGCTGCGGCGCATGCGCTGAATAGCGGATCCTGAGGCTTCTCATCACACAGCTGCCTAATGAGTGTATGAGCTGCTTCTGGACCGCCTCTTCTACCTGGAGTCTATCAGGTGTCCTCGTCTGCTTCGGGCCCGAATGTCTGACGCTTCTACTGGAACTGGTAAGGAGGAGGAGGGCTTGTGTTAAATGTACGTTGTGCCCACGGAGGTTCGGTTTGTGTGGGCGCTGCTGATTGGCTGGCTCTCGGCGTACGACCTCTTGGCGCTCTTATTTGGGGTCTGGAGTCTCCGAGGTGCCTTGGATACTGGCCTGTGATTGGCTGAGGGGCCGCCTGTTGCTCCTGGATGTGGCTGGCCTAGTGTTCGGTCCCAGCTCTCCTCACCTCCCACTCTTCATGTACTGAGGGGGGTCACCTGTGTGTTCAGGAGGCGGACACCTTCACAGTGTGCTTCATGTCCTCAGTAGACAGTCACAGCCCTGGGCTCTTCTGTATGTTCCTGACAGGCTGAACACCACAAGGTAACACACTGGGCTGAGCTCTTACATCATCATATCTGCTGATTGTGATGGAGAATGGCAGTGCAGACCTGAGCTTGCCAGGCCCACATTCCCAGTACAGGTGCTGCTTGTTCCCTATAGGCCAGCTGCACACGGACCTAATCATTACAGATGGGAAGGCCATAGAAAACACATCCAGCCTACCTAAGGTTCACACTGACAGCGGGAATGAAATAGTGCGAGTACAGCTGAACTCACACCATTTCATTCCCACATGTCAGTCTCACCTTCGGGGCGATTTCAGAGACATCTGTGCGGGGTGCTGCACAGATGTCTGGAAATCACACCCCAAAGTCGCCAAAAGTAGTACATAAATTACTTTTGGGAATCGTGTGGCGCCGCACCGATACGGACATTGCCGCCGATTTGTCAGATCTCATGTTAAATCACTCCAATGTGAACTTAAGCTTACAATCTTTTTTTTTTTTTTTTTTTTTTTAATTGATCTGCGGCTCCCCTGTGTTCATTGGGGACATTTACACAGGTGTAACAAAAATCTGTGCCTGAGATGTGTCCATACACCTATACCACTGAGGACAGAAATAGGGGGAAAAAAAAACGTGTGTACTGATCATTCATGAAGGAACTTTTATTCCATGCCTAATGGCTGGTACACACGCTCCAAATATCTTCTGACAGATCGTACAACGTTTTTTGCTTAATAATCGCAAGTAGGAATTGAATAGGTAAAGTCACGAAAATTCTCGTACGACAGAAAAAAAAATCAGAAGAGATGTCATGTGTTGTAATGTATTTGTATTGTCTTTTCGGATGACAACTATACTGACTAAACGAAAATCGTACGAGGAAAATTTTCGTGCATGTCCGATCAAATAATATCGGATGAACTGTCGTGATCAGCTGTCGAAAGTAGTGTACACACAATCCCAAAATTGTACGATTCTTCCTCGGACGACAGTTTTTGTACGATATACGTATCATGTGTATGGGCCATAAGGCTGCATTCAAATGGCTGTAATCATTGTACTGATCACTAAAGTGAATGTATACCCCGCTTGGTCATTTTTACCTACAGGTAAGCCTACAATAAGGCCCCTTTCACACTGGGGCGGGAGGTGCGTCGGCGGTAAAGCGCCGCTTTTATTAGCGGCGCTTTACCTTCGTTTTAGCGGTGGTATTCGGCCGTTAGGGGGGGGGCAGTTTTACCCCCCCCCGCTAGCGGCCAAAAAAGGGTTAAAAGCGGCGCTATGCCGGCGGTAGAGCCGCGCTGCCCCATTGATTTCAATGGGCAGGAGCGGTGTATACACACTGCTCCTTCACCGCGACAAAGATGCTGTTTGCAGGAGTTTTTTTCCCTCCTGCCAGCACACCGCTCCAGTGTGAAAGCCCGAGCAGCGGCAGTTTCAGGTCGGTTTGCAGGCGCTATTTTTAGCGCAATAGTGCCTGCAATCCACCCCAGTATGAAAGGGGCCTAAGGCTTACCTGTTGGTAAAATGAATATCTCCTAAACTTCCACGGTTTAGGAGATATTCACCCTGCATGCTGACTGCATGCGCCCTGAGAGTCCGGCGGATCTTCAGTCACTCCCAGCATGTGCGGGAGTGACGTCAACATGGCTCTGGCGACCCACGGCGCCGGAGCCCGTGATCCAGAAAGAGCGGGAGCTTGGTTCTAAGGTATTTCAAAATGTGCTAGTATGCAATGCATACTAGCACATTATGCTATTGTCTTGCAGGGTATTTTTTTAGTGTTTTTACTACCGCTTTAAGTATGGAATACGTACGTCCTCGTGCACAGATTTTTGGATTTTGTGTTAAGGATATGAACGCAGTGCATGTTTACTTATCTGTATTAGGCTTCATTCACACAGCCGTAAAAATTTCACTGATGTTACTCCACATCTGTTTTCTAGGAGAAAAGTTCTTGCGTAGTTAGTGATCTTTAACCACTTCAATACAGGGCATTGTCACCCCCTTCCTGCCCAAGGCCAATTTTCAGCTTTCAGCGCTGTAACATTTTGAATGACAATTGCGCGGTCAACACTGTACCCATATGAAATTTTGATCATCTTTTTTTTTTTTTTTTTTTTTCCCCCCACAAATAGAACTTTCTTTTGGTGGTATTTGATCACCTCTGCAGTTTTTTTTTTTTTTTTGCGCTATAAACAAAAAAAAAGCGAAAATTTTGAAAAAACCCCACATTTTTTACTTTTTGCTATAATAAATATCCTGATTAAAAAAAAAAAAATTCTTCCTCTGTTTAGGCCGATATATATTCTTCTACATATCTTTGGTAAAAAAAATCGCAATAAGAGTATATTGATTGGTTTGTGCAAAAGTTATAACGCCTACAAAATAGGGGATAGATTTATGGCGTTATTAATAATAATAATAATAATATAATTATTTTTCTAGTAATGGCGGCGATCTGCGATTTCTCCCCCCCCCCCCCCCCCCACTGATTACTGTATAAATATCACTGGCAGGGAAGGGGTTAAATGTGTTACCTAGGGAGTGATTATAACTGTAGGGGACTGACTGGGGGAGGTGACCGCTCGGTGTTCCTTTTATACAAGGAACACACGATCGGTCTCCTCTCCCCTGACAGGACGTGGATCTGTGTGTATACGCACACAGATCCACGTCCCTGCTCTGCGACGAGCAATCGTGGGTGCCCGGCGGATATCCCAGCACTTTGCATCGGCTCCCGAGTGACACGGCGGGCGCGGCGTGCCCCCTAGACGGCTGGGAAGCCGAGGTTGACGTATGATGGCCGCACGGGATGGCAGAACCACCTTGCGGCCGTCATATTACTATGCGCAGGATGAGAAGTGAATAAAAAACTTGCAATATCGATGTATATGAGTATAAAATAGTCCCCCCCCCCCCCCCCCCCACTTTATGTAGTGGCTGTAAACCCTTACATATACCCAGTGACAAGACTTTCCTCAGGTGACATAGATGAAACAAATCCTTCTACATACGTTGTATCTGTCTATCTGCAGTCTTCTCTTCTCTATCTGTTCAGAGTCCAGAATTTATAAAACTTGTCTGAAAGTTCAGAAAAAAGGGGGGCGAGAGCTGAAGTTCCACTCTGTGGAGCGCTGATTGGAGGGAGGGGGCACCCCCCCTTCACACAGGAACAGAGCTGTGGCTGTCAATCAGCTGAAGCTCCCTCCCCTGTCACCTTTTTCCTCTGGGTGTCAGGTACAGCTGCACGATTTTGGCTAAAATGAGAATCACAATTTTTTTGTTTAGAATAAAGATCACAATTCTCTGCGTAACATCATCTTTCACGTTATACAAAAAATTTGGGTTAACTTTACTGTTTTAGTTTTTTTAATTTATTAAAGTGTATTTTTCCAAAAAAATGCTTTTGAAAGACTGCTGCGCAATTACAATGTCACATAAAATATTGCAAAGACCACCATTTTATTTTCTAGGGTCTCTGCCAAAAAAATATATACTGTATAATGTTTGAGGGTTCTAATTAATTTTCTAGCAAAAAATACTGATTTTTAACCTGTAAGCAAAAAGTGTTAGTAAAAGGCTTAGTCTTTAAAGTAGAGTTCCACCCAAAAATGGAACTTCCACTTTAAGGGAGGTGACCCTCTGACATGCCACATTTGGCATGTCATTTTTTTGGGGGGGGGGGGGGCCCTCTCTTCAGAGCGTCCCAGCTCCCATTTCCTCCCGGGGCACCGAAAGTGGGTTCACCTCTTCCATACCCCCCCCCCCCCTCCAATCATCTGGGACACGTCACAGGTCCCAGATGATTGCCCCGCTAGTCGTGGCGCAGCTCACGCATGCGCAGTGGGTGCCCGACTGTGAAGCCACAGCCGGGCGCCCACACTTACAAAAGCCGGCGCCACAAAGAGGAGGGGGAGAGGAGTGGGGCCGCCCGCTGGACCCTGGGACAGGTAAGTGTCCGATTATTATAAGTCAGCAGCTGCAGTATTTGTAGCCGCAGACTTTTTTTTTTAGCAGAATTCTGCTTTAAGTGGTTAAACTGACCTCATTTGCAGACCGTAGTTCATCCCTTTGATCTAAAAGAACTCCATTTTACAATGTTTCTTTTTATCTATATAGCGCTGAGGAATGTTGTGACAAATTTTACCAGCTGACTCTTTTTTTTCTTTTTTTTTCTGACAGATGTGAGTAGAGAACAGCTCTGCACTTGTTACATGAATCATGGAAATGCCAGGTTAGGATTGTGAGGGGGTTGAATCGAGATTGCAATTTTTTTTTTTTTAATTTTTTTTATGATTAATTGTTCAGCTCTAGTGTCAAGAAAACTTGTCAGAAGTGATTCCTACTTTTTGCAGAGGAACGAAGCAGCAGAAAGAAATGACAGTTGGTGCTTTTAACTGAGACAAGTACACGCTATAGAGAGAAATGCTGTGTTCATATTTCATGTCTGATGTTTACAACCACTTCAACTTGCATACTTATAAACACATGATTTTAGAGATGCACCGAAATTTCGGCGGCCAAAACATCGGCTGACACTGGAGTTATCAGCATTTTGTCGCTAAGAGAAAAAGGTGTTGATAATGGTGCAGAAAACTTGCATGATTTTACCACGATGTTACTATGCTTACGATGTGTTTTTCATTGGACATAACATGGGTTCTTGCTACGTTTTCAATGCACAGGGAGGTGTGTGTGGTGTTTTTTTGTTTAAAAAAAAAAACAAAAAAAAACATGTTCTTGCCTCCACTATGTAGTTCGTCTTGCACAGAGTGGCCCCAATCATAGTCTTCTGGGGGTCCTCCAATGGCGCTCGTGGCTCCCCCCCCCCCCCCCACATCGGTAAACCCCATAGGAGAAGCGCTCTCCCTGGTGGTTATCGTGTGGGCGTCCATAGACACATAATGCCGGACTTGGCCCCGGCGTCTGTCTCATTGGATTTGATTGACAGCAGTGGGAGCCAATGGATGCGCTGCTATCTATCCAATCAAGAGCCGAGAACCCTGGCCAGAGAGGTAGAGCGTGAGGAAACAAATGAGCTCAGGTGAGTAAAACGGGGAGGGGGGGGGCTGTTTAGTGATGCATTAAGGTGAAAAAACACGAGGGTTTACAACCCCTTTAACTGACCAGAAATGCAACAAGCATTAACACCACAATGGAAGCGCAAAGGATCATTGTGAAGATATACATAGACTTTAAAGGGATGCATTTTTCTTGAACTTTTTTTGCGCTAAAGGGGCCAAAAATAGCCGAAATAAATTCACGATATTAATTTAAAAGTTGGAAAAAAAAGAAAAAATATATATAATACTGAAACGATTAATCGATAAGTTGGTCCGCACCTTCCTCCCTGCCAGTCCGTTAGAATCCTCCTGTACAAGGCGGCGCCGTATGTGACCAGGCACGTCTGCGCCTCAGCTCCCCACTGATTCTCAGCCCCGCCCACTGCTGCCTCGAGGGAATAGACAGAGAGGCTAGAAGCAGCCTTCAGAGCAGAGCTGCACACTGAAGTGATAAGGTAGCGGCTAATGGCGATACAACTCAGTCAGTACGGTACATTTTCTAATTTTAATGACAAGTGCCCCATGATTCTAAGTATTTCTGGGAGGGGAGTGCCCCATCATTTGTGTTCTGGGGGTGGGTGGAATAGTGCCCCATCATTGGTTTTCCTGGGAGGGGGGGGAAATAGTGCCCCATTGGTGTTCCTGGGAGGGGGTTAATAGTGCCCCATCATTGGTGTTCCCGGGTGGACTAGTGCCCCATCATTGGTGTTCCCGGGTGAAATAGTGCCCCATCATTGGTGCACAAGCACAAAAAGCACATGTTCTTAGATGCAGATTTTTGGATTTTGTGTTGCAGATCTGAATGCAGATCATGTTTACACACCTGTGTGGCTCCATTAAAAACAGTGCAGCTGTGTTTAGATCCTTAATAAAAAAAAAAAACACAAATGATTTTTTTTTTTTTTACAGCTATGTGAATGAAGCCTAAAGGCCCGTACACAAAGTCCACAAATTGTACGAAAATCGTACTTCCTGTACCGGGCTCACATGGCGCAGCAGCTCACTCCCACTATATTATCCATCTAGAAGCACATTATGGCTGCAGCCTGACAGGAGACATTACACAGCCACAGTGCAGGTGAATCGCTCGGCATAGCCTAGCAACGTTGTGGATACCCACCCAAAGATCCCTGGCTGTTAACTATTAACAGACGGTCCTACAACTATACACCATCCCCACGGTGCTCAGTGCTGAGATGTGGAAGGATAACTTCTACAGTGGAAGAGAATCTGCTCGCAATGCTACACTAACTGTATAGTGTTATACTACCCATCCAGCTTCCTCTATCTATTTTTTACATTTAAAGCGGAGTTCCACCCAAAAATGGAACTTCCTCTTTTTGGACTCCACCCCCTCCGGTGTCACATTTGGCACCTTTCAGGGGAGCAGATACCTGTATAATCCAGGTATTTGCTCCCACTTCCGGGCATAGATAGCCGCAGTATCCGCGGCTATCTACGCCATGTCCGGCCTCCCCCCTGCTGTCTTCTGGGGGAGACACAGGTCCCAGAAGACAGCTTCAAATATTTTTCTCCAAGCGTCTTCCAGGACAGCCCATGAGACCTTGGGCTTCTCCTACCAGGACAGGAAACGCATCACCCCCACCAGATAAAGGGCTGTCCTCCAGGCCCATGTCAGTTATTTGTGTTTCCTCTGGACGGGGGGTAACATGTTCCTGGAACCTGGTTCCTAGGTCTCATGAGCAGGGGCTCTGTAGGGCTATTTGGGGAATTTCACTAACCTCTCCTCTGCCAGAAGCAGCACTCCGCTATGTGGTCTTTTATTAAACTCTCCAGTATCTTCCTGACTATAGAAGTTCAACTAATGGGTCTATAAAGACTTTGATCTCTTTTTAAATATGGGCACCACATTGGCCCTACGCCAATCCAGTGGTACTATTTCAGTCATTAATGAGTCCCTAAGGTACAGCAAATATCTCTTAAACGTGTACCGCTTAGGAGACACTTACATGTGAAGCAGCCGGTGACGTCATCGACACATGACGCTGTACTGCCATCCATTGACAGAGCTGTGCTGCGGAAGTGATGGCCGGAGACTGCAAACTGGGTGAAGACGGAATCCCTCTAAGCGGTGACAGGGTGCCGCTGGAGGGATCCATTTCACAGGCAAGTCTGTCATAATGTTCTAGTATGCTCCACATACTAGCACATTATTAGATTGCCCTCATAATACTGATTTTCAAATGTTTTTTTTTTTTTTTACCTTCATGCAAGTATAGCCTTGGCTTTATAACCACTTTAATGTCTCCATTGAAGACCATGCAGCTGCGTTCAGATCCGTAAATAAATAATTGTAAATGCGTTTTTTAAAAAACACATTCACAAGCATTTTTTATTTGTGAATCTGAACACAGCTGCATTGTTTTCAATTGAGACATTCCCACAGGTGTGTAAACATGCACTGTGTTCAGATGTGTAACACAGAATCCAAAAATCGGCATGTGAGGACATATGGATGCAAGTATGCCAGATGCAGGTACTGGAAATAAAACTGAAGAACTTTATGCAAGTATTTACGATCATTATGCAGGAACTTTTGTGCTAGAAAAAAAAACGCGTAATACGATTAGGAAAATTTTTATGCTCTTGTTTTTACAGCTCTGTACGCATCAATATATTTCAGATCTTTATACAGCTGTGTGCGTTGTTCCATAGATGACAATGTATGTATATGCAATTAGATCGGTAAAAAAGTGGCTTTTTTTTTTACGTTCATGTGCCGCCCTATGCCTAGTATTTTTTTTTTTTTTTTTTTGCTTGAACTAGATGGACTTTATTTTTTTCAACCTGACTAAAATTATGTAACTATAGTACACATGATTGGAAAATTGAACGAAAAAAAAATGCATTCAGAGCGATCGTCCGATTAATCTATTCATTAGTACACAGCTTTCAAAAGCCGAGCACGACTGTTTGTGCAAAAATTTCCAAAGGGACAAGCATGAAAAATTTTCTCAGAAGCTAACAGAACGAATGATTTTTGTGTAATAAGTATGAAAAAATTTGAGTGACAAAGACTGGCGCATGCTTGGAAACGAAAGAAAACATTACATCACTTCTGAAGCTGTATTCTGTCGTATGAGAATTTTTGTAACTTTAGTAACCCATTTGCTTTTGATATGAGACTAGCATGCAAAAAGATAACGGGCTATCATTCGTTCGATATTCTCATCGTGTGTACAAGGCTTTAGGCTCCCCATGTCCACTTCAGATCTAAGAAAACCGTGTATTATCAGGACCTGCATGAACCATCCAATCAGGTAGAGCCATGCACTACATAGTTCTTAAAGTTGGGTTCCACCCAAAAAAACCAAAAATACCTGAAAAATTAAAAAAAAAAAACAACAAAAAAACATTTGGATATTTTTTTTTTTTTCACTTACCTCCTAAATGCCTGTTGCTAGGTGGTCCCTCGTAGTCTGCCTGTTCCTTTGCCTGGGCTGGTGACATCACTTCCCCCTCAGCACAGGAAGGGCTCTGCTCCCTCCCTCCTGTCAATCATCTGGGACCCATTACAGGTCCCAGGTGATTGAGCGGCCAATCACGGTGTGCGGCGCCGCTCGCGCATGCGCAGTGGGTGCCAGGCTGTGAAGCCACAGCCCGGCGGCCACAGTTGCAATGCCGACGAGCGGAGGGGGGGGACGAGCGGGGTTTCGATCCCCCGCATCGCTGGACCCAGGGACAGGTAAGTGTCCAATTAAAAGTAAGCAGCTGTAGCTGCTGACTTTTTTAATTTCTTTTTTTTTTTTTTTTTTTTTTTTTTTTTTTTTTTTTACTGGAGCCCCTGGGTGGAACTCCTCTTTAAATCTGAAGAAGATTGTACACTCAGACAGTAACGTGTGGTAGCAGAGCATTGCGGCCTGTGGCTATTCATTTCAGTGGGCTTCCAAACGTGGCTGTCTGGAGACAGCCCCCCCCCCCCCCCCCCCCCAAACTTTGCTTTGTTGTTTTCCGAAATAGAAGACATCAGACACTGAGAGCCTCACAGCCTCCCTTACTTATCGGGAAGAAAGATTAATGTGCACCTGGTTTTACTGCAATATACCTTCTCCCCAGAATACAACTCTATGAATGATGCACACAATTAAGTTATTTTTTATGCCTGTTCTTTGATGTTTCCAACTTTTTAGACATGAGCTTGTTCCTCTACCCACTGTGTGTGTGTTTTTTTTTTTTTTTTTTTTTTCCTTCTTTCCTGCTCTATTTCCATCTTTTTATTTTGTATTTTGAAGTTCATGTTTTAGAACAGAGGGACTGACCAAATATTTTTATACTGTTGTATAACCTCATTAAAGTTTTGTGATCTTCATGGGCGGTTCATATTTGGAACTTGAGAAAAGTGCCTACTGTCTTTAACCTATCACCTGCACCTTTTCCCTGTCAAATCTCATGTTACATTGTCTTGTATCAATATATATCTTGTCTTTCACAATGTCACTTTGTAAAGAATGAAAATAAAGCGTGTTAAAAAAATTTTGTGCTGCACCAAATAGTACCATGTGTTTTAGTGGCCACAACAGTTGCATGTTTGTTAGGTGTGTTTGGGGTGCTATTAATGGCACCCGTACGTGTCTAACAAGGGCAGCACTTTCCCGTGTGATGTGGGATATGCACGTTTCCTGCATCGCAATTTGTATAAATGAGCCCTCGCTCTTGTAATCAACTTTTGTGGAAAATGGTACAAGATGGGGTCAGTCTGTTTTGTGTGAGTGTCTGTAAAACTTTCTAAACTAATAAATGACTCCTGGAGTGGGGGTGATTCCAAATAATTCCATTTCATTCTTTTAGGCCTCGTTCATACCATGGTGCATATACGTCAGTTTTTCTGCATTTGTTCTGCAAGGGCTCAAAGAAAACATTGATTCTGTATGTGCCCTGTTCACACCACAACATGCAGATTTTTTTCTCAAATCGTCTTCCAGGGCAGCATCCAAGAGATAGGCTCCTCCCTGAAACGGGAAACGCAATAGTCCACCACTAATAAATTCCAGTCTTGCCTGCGTGTCTCAGTTGTTTGTGTTTCCTCCGAACGCACAGGAGCTGCAAAGAAACGTTTATTTTAATCTGGTCTCTGTGTTAGTTGCAGAAGACCCCCTGCCAGCATCCCATTCAGCCCAGCGGGCCTTGGGAGGGTGAGCAGGAGCGGAAATTTTGAAACCTAGAACATTTCCTGTGCACCAAACTCCTAAAGATATCATCAGAAAAGAGTGGAAAGACCCAGAGAGAAAACTCTTCATACCAGCTGCGGTCAAGCGCAGATATCCATTTGCAGAGACAGACACCAAAACCTGGGCTAAATGCCCCAAAGTCGATGCCTCTCTGGCAAAAGTCACAAATCTGACTTAGCCTTTGACAACACGGGCACCTTAAGCGACCCCATGGACAAGAAAATGGAAGCCCTTTTAAAGAGGGCCTGGGAAGCAGGGGCTGCGAATCTGAATCCAGCTATAGCTTCCACCTGCACAGCCCGCATCCTGCTAATCTGGTTAACCCAGCTTCAGGAACTACTGGAAAGTGACACACCTAGGGAAGAATTAATAAAAAACCATCCCTACACTAACCAGAGTGGCAGCTTTTCTAGCAGATACCTCAGCTGAAACCGTCAGAATATCTTCAAGGGCCACAGCACTACTCGACTCAGCCTGAAGAGCCCTGTGGCTGAAATCCTGGGAAGGTGATATCCTTTCTAAGAACAGACTGCGGAATTCCTTTCACTGGAGAAATACTGTTCTGCCCTGTACTAGAAACGGTACTAGACAGGACTGCAGCAAAGAACAAGGGTTTTCCCCAAGCCAAATAGAAAAAAGGGAAGAAGACGCCCTTTCGACAGTTCAAAGAAGCGCTAGGGACAACAAAACAAAAAAGGCAAGGATGAATTCATCCTCGAGCCCCCTAACCCAGAGAACAAAAAACAATGACTGTCATCAGGTGGGGTGCAGACTTGCAGCTCTTTCCCACCAGTGGATGGAAGCAACAAAAAACTAATTCATCATACGCCCCATAATGGATGGCTACGCGATAGAATTTTCCACCCGCCCCCCAACCAAGTACCTAGTAACCATGCTACCAAAGGACGAAGATTGAGCAAAGGCCTTTTTAGAGTCCCTGAAGAATCTACTAGACCAGAAAGTGATTCGCCAAGTACCTCAAGAAGAGGAACAAAGGTTTTATTCCCATATCTTTACAAAGAAAAAACCGTCAGGCAAACTAAGGCTCATACTGAACCTCAAGCCACTCAACAGAGGAATAAAATACAAGAAATTCAGACTAGAGTATTTACTCGATCAGAAACATCCTACCACGGGAGACATTTATGGCAACAATAGACCTACAGGATGCCTACCTACATGTCCCCATCATCAAAAATTCATTAGGTTCGCAATACAAGGGCCAGCAACCACTCTGCACCTGCAATACACAGCTCTCCCTTTCGGCATCTCTTCAGCACCTAGAATCTTCTCAAAGATAATGGCAGAAGCGCTTAAAGGTCTAAAACAACAAGGCAATAATACCATACCTAGACAATCTACTGTTCTTTGCAGAGACCCTAGAGAACAACCTGCGCACAAGTATGTCCTATCTGCAAAACCTGGGATAGATGGTGAATGCAGAAAAATCACAGATGACCCCAAGCCAGAGAGTGGTATATTTGGGCTATGTACTGGATAATGAAGTAGAATAGTAATTTATACAGTTTCTTACAATGCATGCATATTAGATATAAGTATTCTTATCCTCTAACCAAATTGAAACAATTGTGAAGTGTTCTCACCTTGAACCAGAATGGGTCTTTACTGCCAATTCTTGGGAACCTCTCACCTGATAGGGACCAGCCTGATCTGCCGGTGGTCTGGTCCCCTCACAGAGTTCTGGGTTCCAGCTCGACCAAGTTCTTGAGGGAAATTCACCTGAGACCACATTCTGGAACAAGTTAAGAAGTCTTCTCTGACTCGTACGAGGAGACAAGTTAGGACAGATACTTGCCCATTGGTTCTGACCTCTATGACCCATGCAATAGGGCAGCATACATAGAGTTCAGCCTTATGAGCTCCTATCTGACTTGTCTGTCTAACATTAGCAGAGCTTGCATTTATATACTCCTTTACAAGTCTTATCTCAACTATCTGTCTTATATATGATTGGTCGCTAAGATCTACGTCAAAGTAACTAACCATAAATCTGACACTTGTTCTACAACCAGATAAACTTAATTATTCCCAAAATTCCTATATGTTCATTAAAGTGATTTATAACTGGTTTTGTCCAATTAAAAACACCTGTATAGAGACAGTCTGGCACCCAGCTGTGTTATCAGACTCTCCTTATCTTGATACTAGCTTCAAGGATGACAGATTTACGACTATGAGACAATGAACTTTCAATAACCCCACCAGATGTGTGTTATGCTTTACTATACAATCCTATATGCAAAAGTACTGTATCAAATATATATACATACATACATACACATATATAAATATATACACATACACACATAGCCAATTACTAATTCAATATTGTCTAATTATTATATATATATATATATATACACACACACACGTGTATTTCCTTATTCAATGTACTTTAACAGTTTTAATGAGGGCTCAAAGACCTTTGTTTGACCCTGTCAAACTTAATTAATGTTCTGTACATAACTTTCCTGTATGCCACCTAATTATTTTAAACCACCTGTTTTCTTATCTGTCTGAGATAATTCTTCATAACTTGAATCTATTCTAATGAACTTTCATCCATTAGACTATCTTAATACATTTTCGAGAACACCTGTTTACAAGTATTTGTCATAAAGCAGAGGTCATTTAAAGTTCAACACTTAAAAATGAAGACTTTCTAAATCTGGAAAACACAGTATACATTATTAAAGATCAATAAATTATCAATAAATATATGCAAATCAATATATACAATATGAAATACATTGGCTAATATGAGATTCCAGAGTAACCAATTCCAGAGTAACCAAAACCTTCCTAACGGAAGAAAAGAATGAAAAAAAAATCACGCAGGCAGTAACCTCTCTGAGACCAACACCATTACAATCAGACAAGGAATGGCAGTCCTAGAACTGATGACTTCTTCAATCCCAGCCATTACATGGAAGCAGATTCACATGGGACCTCTACAGAATTACATTTTGTCCCAGTGGGATGGCAGCCACTCATTCCTAGACAAGTCCATCCCTGTTACAACCACAGTCAAACACTCCAATGGTGGCTCAATCCGCTTCGATATATCGAAGGGCGCAAATGGACTCAATCTGACCCAGTCAGGATCACCACTGATGCCAGCGCCCTAGGCTGGGGGGCACACATGGAGGGCCTCTACGCACAAGGAAAATGGAGTTCTAGATGGTCCCCAGTCTCCTCAAACATGAAAGAACTAAAAGATCTGGGGGAAGCATTAAAAGCATTCAAACCAGCAATACAGGGGAAAGGAGTGAGCGTACAATCAGACAACGCCACGACTGTGGCATACTTAAACAGGCAAGGAGGGACAAAGTCCCAGAGCTTGATGAAGATGACAGAAACAATTCTATGGTCAGAATCAAACATAAGGTCAATATCAGGCATCCACCTAAAAGGGACAGACAATACGCTGGCAGACTTCCTCAGTTGGAAGACCATAAAACAGACTGAGTGGTCACTGAACCAAACTACCTTCGCACAAATCACCCAAAAGTGGGGGGTACCCGAGGTTGATCTGCAAAATCGCCAACATTCTTCTCACTAGATCCCACAGATGGCAACAGCGGAGTAGATGCCTTCAGCCAAAGCTGGAATGCCAACTGTGTTATGCATTCCCTCCAACTGCCATAATACCAAGAGTGATTCAAAAAATAAAGGCGGAGAAAGCAACGGTGATACTAATAGCCCTGCACTGGCCCCAAAGGGCATGGTTCAGCCACTTGAAGAACCTCAGTATCCAACCTCAACTGACACTGACGGATCGGCCAGATCTCCTATCGCAGGGCCCAGTCAACCACCCGAATCACAGAATCCTGAATCTTTCGGCTTGCTTACTGAAAGTGTAAGACTTCAGTACAAAGGGGCTGTCAGACAAGGTGATCAATACCATTCTAGACAGCAGGAAGTCTGTGACTAGGGCAATCTACGAGAAAGTGATGAAAAAGTTTATCTCCTGGAACAAAAACAAGCCAAGTCCCAACAGAGGGATAATCCCCAACAATTCTGAATTTCTTGCAAGATGGAGCAGACAAAAAATATCTCCCAAAGCACACTGAAGGTACAAGTGGCAGAACTTTCCTCGTTCATGGACATCAGACTCGCAGAGGATCCGCTGATAATGTTATTCCTAATGTCACTCAAAAGAGCTCGACCAGCTAAAATGAATAGAACTCCAACTTGGGACATGTCCACGGTGCTTAGAGGGTTTCTCTCCCCTCCATTCGAACCAATGGAAGATAGCTCAGACAAAAACCTCACTCTAAAAACTGCACTTCTTGTGGCCCTAGTATCAGCCAGAAGAGTAAGCGAAATCCAAGCCCTGTCTACAATAGAACCATACTGTCTAATATATTTAGACAAAATAATTCTCTCGCCAGACCCGGCCTTTCTACCCAAGGTCTCTTCAAATGTTCCATAGAACCCAAAATATCATCATCCCTTCACTTCCAAAAACTATGGACAACAAAAAGACACTTACAACAAACTCTATGTAAGAAACACATACTTGTAACATACCTCGAAAGAACAAAGGATTGGTGAAGAACGACCTCTCTTTTTGTCCTCTATGCAGGAATTAACAAAGGGAAGCAGGCATCCAAGAATACCATTAGCAGATGGATAAGAATGGCCATACAAACGACCTATGAGGCACAAAATCTCACCCCACCAAGCGGGATCAGAGCACACACAACCAGAGCCTGGGCAACCTCGGTCACAGAGAAAGCAGGGGAAACTCCGGAGCAGATCTGCAGGGCAGCGACATGGTCAAGCTTCAGTACCTTTTGCAAGGCACTACCCCATAGACCAGCTGTCCGACCCAAGATCAGACATTTGGTCGCAAAGTGCTCCAGTCTCTATCCCCACCCTAGTAAGTATTGCTTGATACATCCTCTCGGATTTTGCCCTGGAAGACGATTCGAGAAAATAGAGTTAGGTACCTGGTAACACTTTTTTTTTTTTTTTTTTTTTTTTTTTCTCTAAGAAGTCTTCCAGGGCAGCACTAGTTCCCACCCTTAAACGACAAATACCAGGTACAATGGAGGAGCTTTAAGCTTACTGAGATTTCCTTCTGTGCTTTAATACAACTGAGGCACGCAGGTAAGACTGAAATTTATAATGGTGGACTATTGTGTTTTCAGGGAGGAGGAGCCTATCTCTCAGATGGTGCCCTGGAAGACTTCTTAGAAAAAGAGTTACCAGGTACCTAACTCTATTTTTTTTTTTTTTTTTTTTTCTGTGCAGGAATCTGCGACATGTATGCGGTTTTCTGCACGGGAAAAAAAACCTGACATGAAAGCAAAAAATTGGTGTGAACAGGGCACATAACAGATGTGCATAAAAACTCACTGAATCCTGCAACAGAACTGTTGTAGACTCATGTCTCTGCGCGTGAAATCTACAAATCTGTTTTCCCATCAGTTTTCATGCATGTGTGTTGTGATCGAGCCCTTGCAGTAAATGCTTTGTGATTTATTTTTTGTGTGTGTTTTGTTGTGGGTTTTTTTTTTTTTTTTTCAGATTTCATTAAAGCAGAACTACCCCCCCCCCCCCCCCCCATCCTTTACACTCCAAGGAAGCTGCCATCTTAGCCTCTGTTTGCTTTGCTGTTGCCATGGTGCTGCACATGTGATCAGTTATGACACCCGCCATTTGATGACTTGACAGGTTGACTGACCGCATGAGCAAATGCGACAGTTATCATTCACAGCATGCCTTGACTCTTTCACACTAGGGTGGTGCCGGTGTTGGGGGTAAAGTGCCGCTAGTGGGGTGCTTTTAACCCACGCTAGCAGGTGAATAATGGGTTAAAAACCCATGTTGTGAATGTGTACTGATTTATTTCAATGGGCAGGGTATATACCGCTCCTCCAACGCCCCAAAGTTGCTGCTTGCAGGACCTTTTTTTTTTTTTTTCCCATCCTGCAAGCGCACCACCCCAGCGTGAAAGCACTCGGTCGTGCGACGCTGTACCCAAACTTTATGTCTTCTTTTTTTCTTTTTTTTTTTTTTTTTTTTCCCCACAAATAGAGCTTTCTTTTGGTGGTATTTGATCACCTCTGCAGTTTTTTTTATTTTTTGGGCTATAAACAAAAAATAGAGGGACAATTTTGAAAAAAACACACTATTTTTTTACTTCTTGCTATAATATCCCTGATTTAAAAAAAAAAAAAGTCTTCCTCAGTTTAGGCCGATATGTATTCTACATATTTTTTGGTAAAAAAAAGCATATTGATTGGTTTGCACAAAATTTATAGCGTCTACAAAATAGGGGATAGATTTCTGGCATTTTTATTTTATTTTTATGTACTAGTAATGGCGACACTTTTGACACTATTTTGGGACCGTTGACATTTATACAGCAGTTAGTGCTTTAACCACTTACCGACCGCCGCGCAACGATGTACGTCCAAACTTTGAACGGGAATATCGTTGTTATGGCAGCAGCTAGCTGCCATAACCCCAGTATCCCCGTTTTCGTGCGGCGGCCGGCTTTCAGATAAAAGTGGTCCCTGCGGCGGATTCGCCGCAAGATCACTTTTATCGGTGGCGGGAGAGGGCCCCCCCCCTCCCGCTGCGATCCGGTGCCCTCCGCCGCTTACCGGAGCCGTCGGTAGCGGCGGAGGCGATCGCGTCCTTCCCTGTGGTGTGCCTGGAGACAAGTGAGGCCAAGATGGCGCCCACTCGTCTCCGTGACACTGCTGGGCGGAAGCGACGTCAAAACGTCACTTCCGTCCACGCCTCTTAAAGGCATATTTTTTTCAATGTCATTTTTTTAAATGACTTTTTTTTTTTTATTGCATTTTATTGTAAATATGAGATCTGAGGACTTTTTGACCCCAGATCTCATATTTAAGAGGACCTGTCATGCTTTTTTTCTATTACAAGGGATGTTTACATTCCTTGTAATAGGAATAAGTGACACAATTTTTTTTTTTTTTTTTAAAACAGTGTTAAAATAAATAAAATAATGTAAAATAAATAATTAAAAATTTAAAACTTTTTTTTTTAACCCCCCCCCCCCCGTCCCGACGAGCTCGTGCGCAGAAGCGAATACATACACGAGTAGCGCCTGCATATGAAAACAGTGGTCAAACCACACATGTGAGGTATCGCCGCGACCGGTAGAGCGAGAGCAATAATTCTAGCCCTAGACCTCCTCTGTACCGCAAAATATGCAACCTGTAGAATTTTTTAAACATTGCCTATGGAGATTTTTGAGGGTAAAAGTTTGACGCCATTCCACAAGCGGGCGCAGTTTTGAAGCGTGACATGTTTGGTATCAATTTACTTGGCGTAACATATTTCACAATATAAAAAAAATTGGGCTAACTTTACTGTTTTATTTTTTTTTTATTCAAAAAAGTGGATTTTTTCCAAGAAAAGTGCGCTTTTAAGACCGCTGTGCAAATACGGTGCAAAAAAAAGTATTGCAACGACCGCCATTTTATTCTCTAGGGTGTTAGAAGAAAAACCATATATAATGTTTGGGGGTTCTAAGTATTTTTCTAGCAGAAAAACCTGTTTTAAACATGTAAACACCTAAAATCCAAAACGAGGCTAGTCCTTAAGTGGTTAAATAGCCACTGATTTACTGTATAAATGTCATTTGCAGGGAAGGGGTTAACACTAGGGGGCGATCAAGGGGTTAAATGTTCCCTGTGTGTGTTCTAACTGTGGGGGGAGATGGGACTGATTAGGGAAGGAGACTGATCGGTTTTCCTATATACTAGGAACACACAATCGGTCTTCTCTCCCCTGACAGGACGTGGATGTGTGTTTTTTATACACACACACACATCCCCGTTCCTGCTCTGCCAGGAGCGATCGCTAGTGCGCCGGTGGACCTCAGGGCCGCCTGGCACGGGCTCCTTATTGACGCGGCAGGTGCGTGCGCCCCCTAATCCCCTTAAAGAGGCTGCTGTACAGCGATTGACGGCAGCAGAATGGCTCCCCTGTGCGAATCTAAGGCGGGCTGTCTGGAAGCTGTTAAAGTCTAAGGCCTCTTTCACATGGACGATCCGTATGTCCGTTTTTCATCCTTCTGTTTTCGGATGAAAAACGGACATACATTCATCTCTATGGAGCGTCGGATGTCAGCGGTGACATGTCCGCTGACATCCGGCCCGCTCCGATCCGAAAAGTGTAACGGAGGAAAAACCTACTTTTCCATCCATTTTTGGATCGGATCGGGTGACGACGGACACTACGGACCGTCATCATCCGATCCCCCCCATAGGGGAGAGCGGCGCTCTGACAGGTCCGTCGCTGCACAGTGTGCAGCGATGCACCTGTCATTTTCCTGCTCAGCGGGGATCGGCGGAGCGATCCCCGCTGAGCCAGCGGATGTTCACGGGGCGGATCATGACTGATCTGCCCCGTGTGAAAGAGCCCTAAAGCTTTTCTTGACACTTGTTTCTTACAAAGTTAAAATCTGTATTTTTTGCTAGAAAATTACTTGGAACCCCCAAACATAATAAAAAAAAAAATAAATATTTATTTAGCAGAGACCCATGGGCAGTGATGGCGAACCTTGGCACCCCAGATGTTTTGGAACTACATTTCCCATGATGCTCAACTACACTGCTGAGTGCATGAGCATCATGGGAAATGTAGTTCCAAAACATCTGGGGTGCCAAGGTTCACCGTCACTGCCCCAGGGGATAAAATGGCAATTGTTGCAATATTTTGTCAGGGCTTGACAAACCCCAGGCGCCAGGGCGCCAGGTCGCCATGGCGACCAGAAACCGCACCCTGGCGCCTAGGCTGCCACCAGCCCACTCACTGCAACTCCCAATGCCCCAGACATGCAGTGCTATAATATTTAACATTGACCGCCGTTCCTCCTTCCTTCTCCACACTCGGCGCGGTGCTTGATGCTTGCCAGGGCCGCTGAGTGTGTGAAACTGACACGTAACTGAGACAGGAGTGAGAAAGGATCTGTCAGATTTGAGCTTGATGTCGGAGGTGGACGGGACCCAGCAGCTATCAAACAGCCAATGGGATGGGATCTGGGCGGGCCGCTACGTGTAATATAGCCTCGCCCCTTTTCTTAAGCAGCCTAATCATTGGCTGGTGTTTGATAGCTGCTGGGTCCCACCCACCCCTGCTGATTCCCGCCCACCCCGACATTAAGCTCAATTCTGACAGCTTCTCTGTTGTCGGTTTCACACACAGTTACACTCGGCTCAGTGTAAAACCTGCCAGTGCCACCCGCCAGTGCCAATCGGTGCCATCTGTCAGTGCCACCGCCAACCAGTGCCACTTGCCAGTGCCAATACTGCCACCTGCCAGTTCCAAACCAGTGCCACCTGCCAGTGCCACTGCCAATCCGTGCCACCTGCCAGTTCCAAACCAGTGACACCTGCCACTGCCATCTGTCAGTGCCACCTGCCACTGCCAATCAGTGCCATGTGCCAGCGCCACCTGCCAGTGCCAACCAGTGCCATCTGTCAGTTCCAAACCAGTGCCACCTGCCAGTGCCAACCAGTGCCATCTCCGTTCCAAAGCAGGGCCACCTGCCTAAGTTAACCAGGGCCACCTGCCTAAGTTAACCAGGGCCACCTGCTGCCAGCCTTACTCTTTCTGGCCAGTCCATAACCCTGATGTAACAGCGTTACATTGGAGTTATTGACTGGGTGCTCCGTTGTGAGTTAGGGTTAGGGAGCGAAAATTACTGGCCTTACCCCAGGAGCTGACAATCCATACCACTCTAAAAAAAAAACAAAAAAAAACTGGCTCCTAGATTCAAAGCAAATTTGTCAAGCCCTGTTTTTATGTCACACCATATTTGCGCAATGGTATTTCAAACGCAGTTTTTTGGGGAAAAAAAACACTTCGATAAACAAAAAAACAGTAAAGTTTGCCCAATTTTTTGTATAATGTGAAAGATGTTGCGCTGCGAGAATTGTGATCTTTATTCTAAGAAAAAAAAAATTTGTGTTCTCATTTTAGCCATATTCGTGCAACTCTACTGTGCGGATTCATGCACAGATGTCTATTAAATCGCCCCTGAAGTCACCAAAAGTGGTGCAGGAAATACTTTTGGAAATCTGTGCGCGCTGCAAAGTCGACACTACATCGATTGGGATGCTCCTATTGCCAGGAATAGACTTCGATTTGACATGTTTACAGGCTTACAGGCATTTGATCTTTCTTGAGCTATTTCTCTGCGCTTTTTTGCATGATTTTATTGAGCTTATTTGACCAGCTTTTTTTTTTTTTTTTTTTTGTTTTTGTTTTTGTTTTTGCAATCCCTACCCTCTCATTTTTCCTAATTTGTGTTTTTTTTTTTTTTTTTTCTTTGGCATTTTTTCATGCATTTTTGGGCACTTGGGCATCTTTTCTACTACAGGCTTTTAAGCTTTTTTGAGCTCTTTTTTTTTTTTTTTTTCTGCCTGGAAACTCCCCTCTATATTATCCAATGGGTCCATGTGCACACTATGGCTTTTTCAGGAGTCTTACAGGCAGAAAAAAAACCTCCACCAAACTTGCGTTTTCGGAAGGCGTCTTTTCTGTTTAAGAGCTCCTAAGTGCCCAAAACACGCGAAAAAGCTCAAGCTCAAACGCACAAAGTAAAAATGATAGGAGGGTTTGTGTGTTTTTTTTTTTTTGCTCAAAAAAGCTCAATAAAAACATGCAAAAGAGCACAAAGAAGCACAAGCTTCTTCAATCTGAAATAAAGGCTCAAATGCCTGTAGCATAAGCTTTTTTAAAAATCCCTCCCCCTCAGCTAATTTTTTCCAAATAAAATATATATATCTAGATTTGCAAGACCAGTAAAATTTTTAAATACATTTTGACTGGATATACAAGCGATGTCATGTCACAACTATGTATAAAAGACAAGAGGGGTGCCTCTACGTGTAGCAATATGGTTACATTTAAAGTGGTTTTAAACCCTTACAGACCACTTTGTCCTACAGGTAAGCCTAGATTAAGGCTTACCTGTAGGTCCAAGAAATATCTCCTAAACCTACACAGTTTAGGAGATATTTGCTAAAAGACAGGCACCGCTGTATGCGCCATAGACAGCTTCTCACTGAGCGCGCCACTGCTAATGGCGATATGCCGTTGGTGGCGACTCCCGTGCGCATGCCCGGGAGTGACGTCATCGCGGCTCCGGCCAATCACAGCGCCGGAGCCATGATACCCGGAAGAAGATGGAAGCGCCTACCAGAGGGGACAGCGGTCACATCGCAGGCTGATGTGTTCAGGTAAGTGACATAATGGGCTACTATGCGATGCATAGTAGCCCATTATGCTTTACCTTTGCAGGGAAGCAGGACGTAAACCCTTCGGGGTTTACTTCCTCTTTTAATAAGGATTCAGCATTTAGCAACTCACATGGTCGATGATTAAAAAAGGCACATCTAAGTATGCAGGAACCCGGGGTAAAGCTGTACACATAGACGATCCTCCGCACCACCATCGACGTCGCCCCTGCCACACTGCGCGCCACGATCGATCCAAGCCTCGCTTTCAGGGTAGTCTTCCCGGTCACGATTGCAGACTGACAGTGGTGAGAGCCGGCGGTGCGGAGGATGGTCTATGTGGACAGCTTTAACCCCGGATGCCTGCATACTTAGATGTGCCTGTTTTAATCATCAACCATGTGAGTTGCTAAATGTTGTACCTTCATTAAATGTAACCATATTGCTACACTTAGAGGCGCATCTTTTCTTTTATATGCTGTAACTCCTGCTGGATATTGCAGCCAATCCCTCTGTGGATGGACATTTTATGCTTCCACAACCTAGAACATTGCTATAATATTTTTATGTGGATTATAAACTGAAAGATATACGAGTGCTTTGGATTAAAGCATGTTTCCGGAACGAATTATTCTCTATCTATCTATCTATCATGCTTCAGTCCATATAGCTCTATATTCAAGTGCATGTAGACTGTATAAAGTTGGGCCTCATTCACATGACCACGGAAGACTATACCCAATTAAGAAGGAGCGTGTTTCTGTGCCCAGAGGTCACAGGTGTTTGCTTACTGTTGTGGCCCACGGCTGTACGTATTTAATCACATATCCTGGATGCAAACTGGGCTGCTTATCCATCCCGGTGAACATGTATATGCTTGGATATGTGATTAAATGTGTACAGCGATGGCATCTATCAGCCTATCATTGACTTGTACTGGCTGCAGCTGTATGGGAGCGCCTGACACTCCCTGGTACTGAAATGTGCTCCTCCTTGATCGTATGCAACCCTCTGCAGTTGTGAGAATAAAGCCCTAAAAGCATGGACAAAAAAAAAAAAAAAAAAATCAGACCGGATGGGGGAACTGGATGTCATTTAAACCATCCATCAATCAAATGTAAAAGCACCAGCTTAGAAACATATGGCCAAAGAAATAATCATATTTTATTGGTCACCCGCTGAGCAGGATTAATAAGCAACCCTGTGTCTCAAGTAACCAAAAAACTAAACTCGCCTTCTGCTCTGGAGAATTTTATGCTTTAAAGTGATTGTAAAGTCTTGTTTAAAACAAAAAACAAAAAAAAAACTTATACTTGCCTCCTCTGAGCAGTTGGTTTTGCACAGAGCAAGCCCGGATCCTCCTCTTCTCAGGTCCCTCTTTGATGCTCCTGGCCCTTCCCTCCTATCTAGTGCCCCCACAGTCAGCAGCTTCCTATCGGGGCACTAGAGCCAAGTCACATCTCCCTGTATCCATTCAGAAACGGAGCTCTGACCGGGCCCCGCCCCCTCTCTCCCCTGATTGGCTGACTGACTTTGACAGCGGCGGACGTCATTGGCACTGCTGCTGTGTCTCAGCCAATCAGGAGTGTCCCGGACGGCTTAGACATTCATGGACATCGCTGGAGAGAGATGGGGCTCAGGTAAGTAATTAGGGGGTGCTGGGGTGGCTGCTACACACAAGGTTTTTTATCTTAATGCATAGAATGCATTAAAGCGGTTGTATACCCGCAATTTTTTTTTTTTTTTTTTAACCCTGTAAAGCAAAAGGTATAATGAGCTAGTATGCACCGCATACTAGCTCATTATGAAATACTTACCTTAGAACGAGGCGTCAGTATCTTACCTGGTCCACGCCAAGGGAGCTGTCATGTTGCCTCGGCGTCTCTTCCGGGTATCGCGGTTCCAGCGCTGAGTGGCTGGAGCCGCGATGTCATCACTCCCGCGCATGCGCGCGGGAGATTTCTTACTCGGCAAGGTCCGGCAGCTGCCGGGCTTCAGCCGAGAATCCCCTGTGCGCATGCGCCGCTGCAGTCAGCGGCACATAGCAAGGGGAATATCTCCTAAACCGTAAAGGTTTAGGAGATATTTTTTTTACCTACAGGTAAGCCTTATTATAGGCTTACCTGTAGGTAAAAGTTACCAAAAAGACTATACAACCGCTTTAAGGTAAAAAAAAACCTTCTGCTATTACAACTCCTTTATCTTCTGCTGTCTACTTGTGCTTGAATTATGAGCTACATAAACTGCAGTATTTTTTTTTAAATGTCCTTTTGTGCAGATGCCTTTTGAGATTCTGCAGTGAATATTTGGTGAACTTAAGATTCACTGGTTTATGTGCCCCATAGTGATGACATGCAAACACAGCAGGAGTAATGTTCTGGGGTCACACAAGGTAATCGCAGTGCCAGACTGCAACAATATAAATTTATCATTAGAAAGCAAGTCCCAGTGTAACATTAGTGTTACAGTTGTATACAATAAACATATATGTGTGTTTATCATTCAGGACCTTTAAAAGAACCAAAATAGAAAAATGGAAGCTGCCTTTGTTGACTTGCTTTCAAGAAGAGAGCCCTGGAGCTGTGATCCTCCATTCACCACTTTCTAACCTGGAAAGTAATAGGCACAACAGGCTTCCATCTTCACCTGGTTCTTCCTTCCAGGTTCACGGGCCCTGGTCGATTTGAATGGCCTAGCTGCAACAACGTCACTCCCGGCATTCTATCAGAGCGCAGTGTGCAAACGCTGGTGACATCACTGCCTGCAGTACATGCAAATGTCTCCTTAACTATACACATTTAGGAGATATTCATTTTACCCACTGGTAAACCTTTTTTTAAGCTTACCTGTAAGTATAAGTGACAAAGCGGGGTTTACTGCCATTTTAAGCTGTCCGTACACAACTCAAATCTTGTCCAGTTCATGCTGAATTGGCAGTACTTTGAGCCATGTGTGGGGCCATTTCAGCACCACCTGGCCTGACAAACTTTTGATCAAAATAATTAGAGGTCGGCCGATATATCGGCCAATATTTGGCGTTTTTTACTTAATCGGCATCGGCCGATTGTGCTGATAAAAAAGGCCGATTGTAACTTCAGCCATGACTTGCAAATAGAAGTCAATGCAAGTTTCCTGGAGTTATATGTGGAGAGGATTCTCTCCTCCTCCTGGGCAGCCTGCCAAGTCTGATAAGAAGATACATTGTATCTTTTCAGGTTCATTTTATCAATAGACTGAACTCCGAGTGTAGGAGTTCTCAGTTTAACCATTTAAAGACTAAATCTTTTCTGACACTTGTTGCTTACAGGTAAAAATCCTGTATTTTCTGCTAGAAAATCACTTAGAACCCCCGAACATTATATACATTTTTTTTAGCAGAGACCCTAGGGAATAAAATGGTGGTTGTTGTAATATTTTATGTCACACGGTATTTGTGCAGCGGTCTTTCAAACGCAATTTAAAAAAAAAAAAAATACATAAATGAATTAAAAAAAAAAAACTAAGCAATAAAGTTAGCCCATTTTTTTTCGTCCAAAAGTTTTGATTACCTGTTTTTGTGTATTTAATATTTAAGATAGGTTTTTTTTTTTTTCTTCTAAATTATACGTACAAGTGAACTGATTGGAGGTTTGTTTTGTTTAATGTTTAAATGTAAAAATTTTTCTGTATCACTTATTACTTAAGGCTGCTTTCACACTGGAGCAGGCATGCGTTGATGGTAAAACGCTGCTAGTTTTAGCGGCGCTTTACCGTCATTTTTTAGAGGCGCTATTCGGCTGCTAGCGGGGCGCTTATAACTCAGCTAGCGGCCGAGGAAGGGGTTAAATGCGCCCCTGAAGCGCCGCTGCCAAAACGCTTTGCAGGCGCTTCGGCAGCGGTGCGCATTCATTTCAATGGGCAGGAGTGGTGGAGCAGCGGTATACACCGCTCCAAAGATGCCGTTTGCAGGACTTTTTTTTACATCCTGCCAGCGCATCGCCTCAGTGTGAAAGCACTCAGGATATCACACTGAGACTGCAGGGGAGCCGTTTTACAGGCACTCTTTTTAGCCCAAAAGCGCCTGAAAAACGCCCCAGTGTGAAAGGGGTCTAACTGTTAGATTTTATGAGATGAAGGGAAAAAAAAAATCGGCCAAATATATCGGCCCAAAAAAAAACGGCATCACATATCGGCCATCAGCCACCGTGATTTCTAAGCATCGGCCAGAGAAAAACCCATATCGGTCGACCTCTAAAAATAATCAAAGGAGCCAGGTGGACAATTGTCAGCCGAAAAGTAACTGCATCCCACTGTTTAGTTATTCTGACAGTTGCAGGTGGCCGCTGTCTTAATACAATAGCCAGAAGCAAGCATTTATGGAGGCATCTGTTGGATTTCTTTTGTTTAGCCAGTGGAATGAATGAAAAATCTATGCATGACCAACATTTGTTATTCCATCAGATATTTATAAACAACTTAACACATAATTCTGAGAGCCGGTTCACATTAGAAGCGGCACGACTTGCAGGTCGCCTCACCGAGGCGACCTGCACACGACTGCCGCGGCGACTTGCAAGACGACTTCTGTATAGAAGTCTATGCAAGTCGCCCCCAAAGTAGTACAGGAACCTTCCTTCTAAGTCGGAGCGACTTGCGTCGCTCCGATTAGAACGCTTCCATTGTACAGAACGGGAGGCGACTTGTCAGGCGGCTAGGTCGCCTGACAAGTCGCCCCCGTGTGAACCGGCTCTTAGGTTTGTATGATTTCCAGGCACAAGAAAAACATTTCTACATATATTCAGTATTTCAAATTCTAAAGTGTTACTAAAACGTTTTTGACCCTAATGCATTGCCACCCCTTCCCTGTGTGAAGAGTAAGAGAGGGGTGAAGAGATCAGCGCTGTGCACGACTGCATCTTTTCTCCCCTTCCTCTTTACACTGCATTTGAGCAGCAGCAGGAGCCAATGGCTCTTGCTGCTGTCAATCAGGAAGTGGGAGGTGGGCCTAAGTCCAGTTGTGTAAGTCCTATAGAGGGTGGCTTCATAGACACACAGCTCAGGAGCCTGGGGACTACCTCTCCTCATAGCCAGCGGCTGGCTATGGTAGTCCCACAGAAGAAGAGGAGAAGCCGAGATCGCCGCCAGAGACCCGAGAAGAGGAGGATCGGGCCCACTCTGAGCAATACCACTGCACAGAGCGGGTAAGTAGAACATGAAAAATTGAGTTTAGAAACACTTTAATTTTTGTATCATTTAACTGCTATGACATCTAAGGCCCCTTTCACATGATCGGCTCGAATCCACCTGAGAAACAGACAGGCGGATCTAAGCGAGCCATCCATTGACTTGTATGGGCAGGCGGATGTCAGGGAAGATGTGTCTGCAGACGCCCATCTGCCATCTGATCCGATCTGACAAGATCTGCTCCAAACAGACGGATGGGATCGAATGATAACTGACAGGCTGTCCGTTTTTCATCCGATCTTCCCTTAGAGAACAGCGGGGCTCTGACAGTTTCGTCTCTGCACAGTGAGCAGAGACAGACCTGTCATCTGCCTGCTTAGCGGGGATCAACAGAGCGATCCCCCCGCTGAGCTAGCGGAGTCCGTCCAATGCATCCGCTCTGTGTGAACCCAGCCTAAATTATCCCTTGGGAATAAAACTTGAACACCTTGTTGGTGAGAAACATTATGGTTCAAGTTACTGATTTAAGACTTGTGGTGTCAGTTTTTCTTCTTTTTTTTTTTTTTCCTAGGTGCCACTTGCAGTTATTGGCCATAAGGCTCAAACGTTCACACCATAGTCATGGGCTCCTGATGGGCAGGCGTAAAAGCATCTGTTCGGAAAAGGCATCCCAAATGTGCTTCCTGTTTGCTTTGTGGCAAGTATAGGTGATCGTCTGATATCACAGGTAAAACCTTCAGTGGTTTCTTTATACATGCTTACTTATAGTAGTTAGTGTAACCAATTTGACAAAAGTAACATACTGTATGTCTTTTTGTAACTTTTCTGTGATTCTGCTGTATATGTAAGGCTTGCCTAAGCTATTTCAAGGCAGACAGATGTGCAGATATAATCTAAACATTTTATATAATTTTTAATATTGGCTTAGGCTCCTTTCAAACTTGTGCGTCTTGAAAGTTGCAAGTTTTTGCCGCAATTTTTTGCAGCGACTTTGATGCGATTTGCCGCGACTTGAAGCAATGCCTGTGTAATCTTGAGATCTATGGACCTCAAGTCGCATCAAAGTTGGACCAAAGTAGTGCAGGGACTACTTTGACTTCACTGCGACTTGAAGATGCACAAATATGAATGGTACGACTTGTCATGTGATTTTTGCAATCCCAAGTCGCAGGACAAGTCGCACAAGTGTGAAAGGGGCCTTAAACATGCACAGCAGATACAAATATCTATGGTGGCTGGATCTATCTTTATTTTCACCACAAATCAGTTGGCGGTGAATATCTGAAGCTTTTAGAGCTCATTTACACTTTCTTCAACTTCAACACACATTAAAGTGCCTACCGCTTCAACATGCTTTTTTTGATGCTTCGATGATGCTTTAATGAAGCTTGGTAAACGCCCTGTGTGTGCAGTGATTTTCTATTTGTTTTAAAGGGGCCCAGTAGAACCCCAGCTGATTGGCACCCTTGTTCAGCAGATCCCCCAGCTGATTGGCACCCTTGTTCAGCAGATCCCCCAGCTGATTGGCACCCTTGTTCAGAAGATGCCCCAGCTGATTGGTACCCTTGTTCAGCAGACCCCCCCAGCTCAGTATAGTACTCCCAGCTCTGTTGTTCCTCCTTTTTGGTCTCCTCTCGCCTCCTGCTATATTGCTCCCATGCTGCGCAGCACATGTGACCTTGCTCGTTTGTCCTGCTTCAGTCCCCCAGCTCTGCTGATCCTGTGCCGCTCAGTACTCTCTCTCCAGTTTCTGCTCACATTCTGCTATAGCGTTCCCATATTGCATAGCACACATGCCGTATGCTAGTTGCTCCAGTCTGGACCCCGCTCACCTTCCTGCTGCACACCAGATGTGACATCTGCACCAGACACTCCCAGAATATATGCACATAAACCAGAAGAGACTGCTGATGACGTCTTTCTGAGAGACAGTTGTTGTCATACCATATCAGAAACGCTCTAAAATCTCATGGTAGGCCTTCCCAGAAGAATGGATAGCCACAAAGCGGGAGGGGGAGGGGTTAGTGGCAACATGATATGAATGGTAAGGGACTGGGATCAAAAGTAAAATTTCTGTATTTGCAGATGACACCAAGCTATGCAGTGGAATAACGTCCTTACAGGATGTCTCCAATTTACAAGCCGACCTCAATGCACTGTCTAATTGGGCGACTATGTGGCAGATGAGGTTTAATGTTGAGAAATGTAAAGTTATGCACTTGGGGGCTAAGAATATGCATGCATCATACATGCTAGGGGGAGTACAACTGGGGGAATCCGTGGTGGAGAAGGATCTGGGGGTTTTGGTAGATCATAAGCTTAATAATAGCATGCAATGCCAGGCTGCGGTTTCCAAAGTGAGCAAAGTCCTTTCTTGTATTAAGAGAGGTATGGACTCTAGAGAGAGAGATATAATTTTGCCCCTCTACAAATCATTAGTAAGACCTCATCTGGAATATGCAGTTCAGTTTTGGGCACCAGTTCTCAAAAAGGATATGGGGGAACTGGAGAAAGTGCAGAGAAGGGCAACCAAACTGATAAGAGGCATGGAGGAGCTCAGCTATGAGGAAAGATTAGAGGAACTGAATTTATTCACTCTTGAGAATAGGAGAATAAGGGGGGATATGATCAACATGTTCAAATATCTAAGGGGTCCATATAGTGATCTTGGTGTTGAGTTATTCTCTTTACGGTCAACCCAGAGGACACGGGGCACTCTTTACGGCTAAAGGAAAAGAGATTTCATCTCCAAATATGCAAAGGTTTCTTCACAGTAAAAGCTGTGAAAATGTGGAATAGACTTCCGCCAGAGGTGGTTCTGGCCAGCTCAGTAGATTGCTTTAAGAAAGGCCTGGATACTTTCCTAAATGTACATAATATAACTGGGTACTAACATTTATAGGTAAAGTTGATCCAGGGAATATCCGATTGCCTCTTGGGGGATCAGGAAGGAATTTTTTTCCCCTGCTGTAGCAAATTGGAGCATGCTCTGCTGGGGTTTTTTGCCTTCCTCTGGATCAACTGAGGGTATAAAATTGGGTATATTGGATTGTGCGATTTTTTTTTTTTTTTTTTTTTTTTTTTTTTTTTAATTTTATTTATTTATTTATTGTTTTTAAGGTTGAACTGGATGGACTTGTGTCTTTTTTCAACCTGTCTAACTATGTAACTATGTAACATGCCTATGATTTGTAATGGGATGTCTAAAAAGTAGAGGTGCACCGAATGGAATGGTGCCGAAAATGCAGGATGCACTTGGCCAAAAACCGAAAATGACATTTAAAAAAAAATTATTTATATTTTTATATAGAATTGTGTTCAACTTTTTAATTAATATCATCACTTTAAATTAATATGAATTTATTGTCGGCCATTATTGGCACATTTTAGCCCAAGAAAAGCTCAGGGAAAATGTATGCCTTTTAAATTCTATGTATGTCTGCACACTGGTCCGTTGCGCTTTCATTGATGTGTTAAAAATCCAGCATGGTGCATTTTTAGTATTTTAAAAAAATGCACAGAAAAAGCCTCCCAGTTCAAATGCATTGAAAACACAGCAAGAACGCATCATTAACGCACCCCGTGATATGTTTTTGATGCGGTTTTTGAGTCACATGACCTATGAAAAACGCACCATAAGCACAGTAATCGTAGTAAAATCGGACAAATCGCGGCAAAATCACAGCGAATTGGCAGTAAAATCCCGGCACCTTTTCTCTTCTTTGCATTCTGCTGATAACACCATTTTTGCCCGAAAATTCGGTGCATCTCTACTAAAAAGCTCATCTAGGTATTATGGTCAGGTGATCACAAACCTTTAACTAAATGGTATGGGAGCTAGAAATATGCTTCTGGAAGCATAACCTGTTATCCAGTGAAAAGGTAGACGGAATACACAGACAGAATTGCATACCTCCCAACAGTCTCTGATTGGGTGGGACTTTCCCTCATTTTCACCTATTTGTTCTGCAGTCCCGGTGTACGGGGGCTTTGTCCCGCATTACTCCATTATATGCTAACAGCCGAGCAGGACCTGCAGCAGTGTAAACATCCAGCACAGCCAGGGATTGGCGGGCAAGCTGGCGAGGGTATGGCTGCAACGAGAGACGTGCAGCTGCCTAATCCAGCCTGTGATGTCTGGGATTGGTGGGTCCAATATGCGTTTCAGTGGCTCAGCCTCTTTTGTCAAGCAACCAGTGCATAGACAAACAGCCAGCATTTGGTGTATACATTGCTGGCTGGAGAAGATGTCAAGGGGCAGGACCAATTGGCACTACTGCATGTGCGCACACACCGGTGTATAATAAACCTGAATTATACAATGCTTCAGGTGCACATGCAATCGTTCCAATTGGTACTGCCCCTTGCCATCTTTTTCCTGGCTGGGACTATATAAATGCCAGATGTTTTCTTATGAATGTGTTGCCTGACAAAGGGGGCGGAGCCCCTGAAACTGATATCTACCCCACCCATCCCCGATATTAATGGTTAGATTTGACAGGTGCACTCTCTCTCATTGCGGCTGTACCACCGCTGGCTTGCCTGCCAATCCCTGGCTGTGCTGGATGTTCACACTGCTGAATGTCATGCTCAGCTGCACTCATTTGTTATCCATCTGATGCCTGCATTTTTGCCTTGGCTCCTGTATGCTGTTAATCAAGATTTTAGAAGGTAAATGTGCTATGTTTTAATTGGTGTCTCTTGCGATTTAACTTCTGAACCCTGCCCTCTGTCAGTAGCGCACTCCTAAATCCTTCCACACTTTGTGTAACATGCACTTCCGCAGTTTGTGCAAAATTACTTGACTGTGCTGGAGTTTGCGTCCATGAGACTCTTGTGGCACAGCAATCAAAGCATATTTTATAAGTGCAAAAAAGCCCGGGTTTTGTTTAACCACGACCCTTAAGCCCCTCCCACTGTTAATCATTTTGCCACACCCATTTTTTTGCCCAAGGACAATTCCTCCCTCAAGTGTCCCTCATTCCGAATTGCAAAAGTTGGGAGACATGGAATAGCTATTTATGTACAGTAATATATATATATACATATTGTATTTATTTACACTATATTTTTCCTCAGTAGTACATATATTTTAAAATGAAAAGTGCATCAGTGGCTCTATTAGCTTTAAAGAGTAATTTCACTTTTGAGAAAAAAACATTCTCCATTGGGTGATCTATGTAAATTTTGTGTAGATCTATGTAGAATTTTAACAAACTTTGTTGCAGATTTCTACCTTTTTGTTATGAAGAAATCTCTGTATGTCTGTGTCCATTTGGTAAGTATATCTAATGGGAGTTGTTTTATAATTCTAAATCGGCTGCTGCACCTGTAGGGCTCTAATAAGGCAAATTTCAGGGCTTGCATCCCTTTAGACATGATTTCCTGTTGGGAGCATCTCACCGAAAATTACATTTTTGTTGCAGGGGATGCCTGAAATCTGACTTATATCTTAGTGTAGACTTCTGGGAAAATCAGTAAGCCAATCACACAAGCAGAAACTGATGTTTCTGGGGACATTCTGTGAACAGAACACTACTGGGTAGCCATATTGCATTGCATTTTACAGAGGATTACAGAGCTGCAGATTGGAAAGGAAAGGTAATTTTTTAATAAGTTTTAATTACACTATGATGTGAGTTGCAGTTGTTTATACCAGTGCTTCCTTGGATATCTCATACCTGCAGTACCTCAAAGATAAAACAAAGCAAAGCTAAAGCTGAATAAAAGTCTATCAAAAGCTGCAGGCGCTATAAGCGAGTGTCATAGACTTCCATGGAGTCTTCAGAGACGCTTTGAAGCACCAAGAAAGCGACTTCGGGTTTAGTTGTTTAAGCAAAATGTAAATGGGACTGTAGGGTAACTATTTTATTTAGTGACTGGGCTTTGATTGGCATTCGGAGCGCTTTAAAAAGCATGTCTAATGGCACATTTTGAAGCAACAAGCCCTTAACCACTTCAGCCCGGAAGGATTTACCCCCTTCCTGACCAGAGCATTTTTTACAATTTGGCACTGCGTCGCTTTAACTGCTAATTGCGTGGTCATGCAATGCTGTACCCAAACAAAATTTGCGTCCTTTTCTTCCCACAAATAGAGCTTTCTTTTGATGGTATTTGATCACCTCTGTGGAAATTGCTGAGAGGCATGTTGAGCCCATTGAATATTAATTTTTTTTGTCCCAAGTGATTGAATAATGACAAAAAAAAAATTTTTACAAAAAGTTGTCACTAAATTATATATTGCTCACATAGGCCATGGGCTATGTGGAATTGCACCCCAAAATACATTTAGCTGCTTCTCCTGAGTATGGGGATACCACATGTGTGGGACTTTTTGGGAGCCTAACCGCGTACGGGGCCCCGAAAACCAAGCACCGCCTTCAGGATTCCTAAGGGCGTAGATGTTTGATTTCACTGCTCACTACCTATCAGTTTTGAAGGCCATAAAATGCCAAGATGGCACAAACACCCCCAAATGACCCCATTTTGGAAAGTAGACACCCCAAGCTATTTGAGAGGCATGTTGAGTCCATTAAATATTTTATATTTTGCCACAAGTTGCAAGAAAATTACAAACTTTTATTTTTTTTGCACAAAGTTGTCACTAAATGATATATTGCTCACACAGGCCATGGGCATATGTGGAATTGCACCCCAAAATACATTCTGCTGCTTCTCCTGAGTACGGGGATACCACATGTGTGGGACTTTTTGGGAGCCTAGCTGCATACGGGGCCCTGAAAACCAATCACCACCTTCAGGATTTCTATGGGCGTAAATTTTTGATTCACTCCTCACTACCTATCACAGTTTTGAAGGCCATAAAATGCGAAGATAGCACAACCCCCCCCCCCCCCCCAAATGACCCCATTTTGGAAAGTAGACACCCCAAGCTATTTACTGAGAGGCATGGTGAGTATTTTGCAGCTCTCATTTGTTTCTGAAAATGAAGAAAGACAAGAAAAAAAAAAAAATTTCTTTTCAAAACTTTGTGACAAAAAGTGAGGTATGCAAAATACTCACTATACCTTTCAGCAAATAGCTTGGGGTGTCTACTTTCCAAAATAGGGTCATTTGGGGGGGTTTGATGCCACCTGGGCATTCCATGGCCTCCGAAACTGTGATAGGCAGTGAAGAGTGAAATCAAAAATTTACGCTCTTAGAAAGCCTGAAGGCGGTGCTTGGTTTTTGGGGTCCCGTACGCGGCTAGGCTCCCAAAAAGTCTCACACATGTGGTATCCCCATACCCGGAGAAGCAACAGAATGTATTTTGGGGTGTAATTTCACATATTCCCATGGCATGTTTGAGCAATATATCATTTAGTGACAACTTTGTGCAAAAAAAAAATGTTGTCTCTTTCCCGCAACTTGTGTCACAATATAAAATATTCCATGGACTCGCCATGCCTCTCAGCAAATAGCTTGGGGTGTCTACTTTCCAAAATGGGGTCATTTGCACGGGGTTTTGAACTGTCCTGGCATTTTATGCACAACATTTTAGAAGCTTATGTCACACATCACCCACTCTTCTAACCACTTGAAGACAAAGCCTTTCTGACACTTTTTGTTTACATTAAAAAATTATTTTTTTTTTGCAAGAAAATTACTTTGAACCCCCAAACATATATTTTTTTTTAAAGCAAATGCCCTACAGATTAAAATGGTGGGTGTTTCATTTTCTTTTTTTTACACAGTATTTGCGCAGCGATTTTTCAAACGCATTTTTTTGGGAAAAAACACACTTTTTTAAATTGTAATGCACTAAAACACACTATATTGCCCAAATGTTTGATGATATAAAAAAGATGATCTTAGGCCGAGTACATGGTTACCAAACAGGACATGCTTTAAAATTGCGCACAAACGTGCAGTGGCGACAAACTACCGTATTTATCGGCGTATAACACGCACCCCAATTTAGGAGGGAATTTTAAGGAAAAATAAACTTTTAGGAGGGAAGTTGAAGGGAAAAAAACTTACATTTAAATGCCCATCATTGCAGCCTTCTCAGTGCAGCCTTGCCCCAGTGCGGCCTTGCCCCAGTGCAGCCTTCGATCCCCTGTCTCTGCCATCCTGGGCTTCAAAATCGCCGACCGCGATTTGAAAATGACACCGCCGGCGCCGAAATACACAGAGCCGGTCCTCGGCTCTTTCCGGCGGCTCTCTTTCACTTTCGGCTCCACTCGTAGTCCCGAGCGGAGCTATCCGAACCTAGCCGAGTAGGTTCGGATAGCTCCGCTCGGGACTACGAGTGGAGCCGAAAGTGAACGAGAGCCGCCGGAAAGAGCCGAGGACCGGCTCTGTGTATTTCGGCGCCGGCGGCGCCATTTTCAAATCGCGGTCGGCGATTTTGAAGTTGTGACAGCTCGGGATCGCAGGGGATCGGCATATAACACGCACCTGCGACTTTCCCCTGATTTTAAGGGGAAAAAAGTGCGTGTTATACGCCGATAAATACGGTAAATACATTTCTAAAAGCCTTTACAGGATACCTCACATGCATGATGCAATTGCTGTGTACATTTGACGCCAGACTGACGCTTGCATTTGCCTTTGCGAGAGCAGGGGGGGGGGGACAGGGGTGCTTTTTTTTTATCTTATTTTTAAACTGCTCCTTTCATTTTTTTATTTCTTAATCATTTTTATTGTTATCTCAGGGAATGTAAATATCCCCTATGATAGCAATAGGTAGTGACAGGCACTTTTTTTTTTTTTTTTTAAATTGGGGTCTATTAGACCCTAGATCTCTCCTCTGCCCTCAAAGCATCTGACCACACCAAGATCGGTGTGATAAAATGCTTTCCCAATTTCCCAATGGCGCTGTTTACATCCGGCGAAATCTAAGTCCTTAAATGCTCGTAGTTTCTTAGGCCATAGAGATGTTTGGAGCCATTCTGGTCTCTGATCAGCTCTATGGTCAGCTGGCTGAATCACCGGCTGCATTCTCAGGTTCCCTGTTGGGACAGGAGAGCCAGAGAAAAACATAGAAGACGGTGGGGGGGGGCATTCCCTCCCACTGTTTGTAAAAGCAGTCTAGAGGCTAATTAGCCACTAGGGTTGCTTTTACATGAAAGCCGACCGTTGCTGGTGTTGTTGGGCATATATTGTAAACTTTTTTTTTTTTTTCATGCAGCCTGTGGGCTGAAGATGAAAAGATTGATTGGTGGGTATGCCCACCCTTAGAATACCTTCCTTCATCCACCCACTTCTAATGATGGGCATACATGCACCGTTTATATATGCCGAAGCATGGGGGCATCCTCCCGCAAAAGGTAGGAACAAATCGCTCCTCCGCCCACTGCTGCCCCCACGCTTCGGCATATATGCTGAAGTATGTAACTGTGGTGGTGAAATCACCTCCGACAGCGCTGGAGTCAAAGCTTTATGTATCGTGGGAGCAAACGCTGTTGCTGTCAAGATAAATAAATCCGCGCTGCAACTGAATGGCATACCTGCTAAGCAAATGATGGTTAACAATAAAACACAGTAAACCGTAAAGTATAAAAAAATTGCATACCTATAAAGCAAACATGATAAAAACATAATAACAATAAAACATTGCAGAATAGAATACAGTAAAAAAGAGCAGAACAATAGAGAGAATAGAGAGAGAACAATAAAACAACTATTTTTGTTTTTTTTATTTTATATAATTTTTTGTTTTTTAAACTTTTTTTTTGTAACATTTATAACTGTAACCGTTTCCAGGTTCGGGTCTCTCAAAATGCGATGGCATCTTGGGAGACCCTGTGAAAGTGTGTCCTAGTCTGCAATGCTGTACCCTACGCTAAAACTCAACTAGTGTATGGTAGCGTTGAAAACGTTCACCAATGCAAAGACCAGGATTGTCAGGACAGGAGGAACGATAATAGCGGGTGTCACGCCTATATCCGCGCTTTCTGCAGACACAACATTTTCTTTGGGGGGCTTATTGGGTAGGGGTATGCGGGAGGGCATAATGAAGATGCCTCTCATGCAGCCAGCTTACTGCATTTGGATTGGGAAGGTGAGGTGGAGCACCGTCTGGAAACAGAAGGGCTCTGACTATCTCTTCCTAGAATTTAAGGAAGGATCCAGTCCGTCCTGAAGCTCTGTATAGCACATAAGCGTTCAGCAAAGCCAATTGAAATAAGTATACAGACCCTTTTTTATACCAGCGTCTGGCCTTATGGGCAACTAGGTACGGCGCCAACAACTGGTCGTTGAGGTCCACCCCTCCCATATTGAGGTTATATTCGTGGACACAGAGGAGTTTCTCCACAACACCAGTCGCTGTAGTAATTTGGACCGTCATGTCTGCATTAAGGGAGTTAAGAACGAAAAAATTCTTATCCCTCCACTTCATAGCGAGCAAATTATTGCACTGCAAGCAGGCTCTCTCCCCCAGCCTAAGACGGGAATCCAGAAGCCGCTGGGGAAAGCCCCGGCGATTAGGTCACACGGTGCCACATGCTCCAATTTGATGATCAAAAAGGTGACTAAAAAGTGGCACGCTCGTGTAATAATTGTCCACATATAAGTGGTACCCCTTTCCGAATAAGGGTGACATCAAGTCCCACACAATCTTGCCAGCGCTTCCTATGTAGTCAGGGCAGTTTGTCGGCTCTACGTGACTATTCTTTCCCTCGTAAACCATAAAACTACATGTATAGCCTGTGGCCCTGTCACAGAGCTTATACATCTTGACCCCGTATCTGGCACGCTTGCTGGGAAGGTACTGTTTGAATGACAAGCGGCCAGAAAACTTAATCAGGGACTCATCAACGCAGACAACTTGATGGGGAGTAAACAAGTCTGCAAAACGTTGGTTGAAGTGGTTTACGATGGGCCGAATTTTGTAGAGCCGATCGTATTCAGGGTCTCCACGAGGACGACAGAGTTCATTGTCATTGAAGTGCATGAACCGCAAGATCTGCTCGTATCGTGCCCTGGTCATGGAGGCAGAGAACAAGGGCATATGGTAAATTGGGTCCATGGACCAATATGACCGCAACTCACTCTTTTTAGTTATGCCCATGTTGAGGGAAAGGCCCAGAAAGAGCTTAAATTCGGAGACCGTAATTGGTCTCCAATCTCTGGCAAGGGAGGACTGGGGAATAGTGGTGATGTGTTGACCAGCGTATAAATTGCTTTGGTCCACAATAGATCTATAGAGATCTTTGGTGAAAAACAGCGAATAAAAATCAAGTGGCGTAAAAACAACTGTTTCCACATGAATGCCGGGTTGGCCAGTGAATAGGGGAAGTACGGGTGCTGCCAAAGTGGTGGGTTCCCAATTCGGATTGGCGAATGCAGCAGGAAGGGCACTATGGGCACAACGGGCCTGTGTTCGTCTTCTTGGTGGCAGCGGGACACTACTTGTGCTTGCAACCTCACCAGCTTGAACTGCACTTATGGGACTCGCCACGTCACCAAGTGTTACTGCAGTGCTGGATGTACGACCAGGGTGTACTAGGCCGCTGGTGCTTGCCAGTTCACCAGAAGGAATAGCGGCGCTAGTACTTCTCTGCTCCATACGAGAGCCCTGCGGTTCTTGCACCTCAACAGCAGAAGTTCGGGGTCTGGTACACCTGACCTTTTCAGGGACCACAACTCCGTCGTCAGAGCTATCTGTCATGGAGCTGCTGCTGTCTACAGGTTCGTATTCTGAGCCTGTATCTGACAGATGAGTGACTTCCTCTTCACTATCTGTCATGCTCAGAAACGTGTAGGCCTCTTCACTAGTGTACCTTCGATTTTGCCTTTTGGGCTCTAAATTTAGTGGTACACTAGTGAGACTCGCAGGCAAAAAAGCTCCTGACTGTTAGCGACTGATTCAAAACGCTACCAAAAAACTGTTAGCGATCGCAGGGATCAGGCCTGACTCTGCGAACGATGCAGTTATGTGTTTAGTGTTTTGTAAGTGACAGTAATCGATCGATACTGCACTTGGGTGGGCTGGACAGGGCTGGGCTGAGGGGCAAAACGCAGGTGCTAGCAGGTATCTGGGCTGATCCTGCTAACACTGCGTTTTTGGGGACCCTAAACTGCTGGGGGCGCTAGTATAGATCTGATCGGATCAGATATCGATCCGTTCAGATACTATACCGCTAAGGGAGGTGTATGCTGCGTGCGTGGGTGTTAGCGGTACAGGCACTAACCTGACGCTGCCTGGGGCGACGAAGACCCTATCTGACCCTAAAACTTAACTTATATCACCGCTGGGCAATTAGGGGGTTAAACCTTTATTAGGTAATAAACGGTGGGTGCCCTAAAACTATAATAAACAAACTAACCAGCGTCACCCGTGACACTTATACGGTGATCACTGGTGAAAGGGTTAACTAGGGGGCAATCGGGTATTAGGTAGTATATGGGGGTCCCTGTCTCTATAAAACACTGACGGCGAACCTATATACTTACCTCCCTAACTAGCGTCACCTGTGACATTAATACAGCGATCAGAAAAACGATCGCTTAGTGACACTGGCGACGGGGGGTGATCACGGGGTTAAAACTTTATTAGTGGGGGTTAGGGGGGTACCCTAGACCTAAAGGGGGCTAACCCTAACTGCCCTACCATTTATAACTGTCACAAACTGACACCAATGCAATAATCGGAAAAAAAAAACTGCTATTGGTGTCACTGTGACAGGGGGTACAGGGGGGTGATGGGGGGGGGGGGGGTGAAAAGTGTGCCTGCGTGTTCTACTGTAAGTGTAGTATTGTGCAAACTCACATTGATGTCTTCTCTCCTCGGCGCCGGAACGAAAAGACCGGCTCAAGGAGAGATGACATCACTTCCTCCGCTTCTGTTTACATTACAGAAGCCGAGGAAGCCTGTCATTCGCCAGGAGCGATCGCGAGGGGGTGGCCACGAATGAGTGGCTTCCCCCTCACCTCTGATCGCCCCTGACCTGATTCCGACTGCCGCAGGCACCGGGGGGTCCGATCGGGCAGGCAGGGACGTACAGGTAAGCCCTTATGCCTGCCCGTGCCATTGTGCCGACGTACATCGACATGCGGCGGTCGGCAACTGGTTAAAGTACCATTCAGCTCCAGTTTGTAAATGTTGAGCACAGATTCTGTGGGAGTGTTGATTGCCACTTGCAGAGTTGTATAAAGTACAAAACATAGCCTTTCCCCGCATCATAGCAGTACAAAACAAAAATCATAACTTTTACAGCTGCTCAGCGCTATAGAAAGGGTAAGATGATGGATTAAAAAAACAGACCATCTCTGAAACACTTCATGACTAGGAACAAGGTATCCAAAATACAGGATATGAGCACAGTGGATACTGTAAATAATTAACAATACAGATAGCAAAATATAAACAAACGCTCAGAGAACTCTGACTTCAGTATAAATTGCACAAATAAGAAACATAAGGGGAATACAAAGACACTGAATTTCAAAAGAGCCAACTTCCCTAAACTACGAACCTTGCTAGAAGGCATAAATTGTGATAAAATCTTAGGAACAAAGACCACCGAGGAGAGATGGGTTTGCTTTAAGAGCATAATAAATAAGGGCATTAGCCAATGCATCCCATCGGGTAATAAATTTTAAAAGAGCAAACAAAAGTCCTGGATGGCTTAACTTCAATGTAAAAATGCATATAAGAAAAACCGAAATGGAAGGCGCGCACACCTAGTGCATTACCAGAGATAATTTAATAATAAGAAATTTTTGTATAAAAGTGGGTACTCGCAAAATGCAACTGACAAAAGGACATCAACACAGTGCATGGACATGCACAGAACACAGGGTACAGCTAACGCGTTTCAGGGGCACACCCCTTTCCTCAGAGCTAGGCTGGCTCTGAGGAAGGGGTGCTCCCCCGAAACACGTTAGCTGTGCCCCGTGTTCTGTGCATGTCCATGCACTGTGTTGATGGCTTTTTGTCAGTTGCATTTTGTGAGTACCCACTTTTAATAATTTTTGTATAAATTATCACTAGTAATGCACTAGGTGTGCGCGCCTTCCATTTCTGTTTTTCTTGTAGCTCCTTTCGGATTACCCCATCTGAGGAAGGTAGCATCCACCTAGTTTTGGGATGCAATATATACCTTTCACACCACCATTTTGTCTGGCATTTGTTACTCCACACCTTGGAAGACCTATCAGCGCTGGAAGTGACTGTGTTAAAAATGCATATAAAGGCCTTCAAAAAAATACAAGGTTGAGGAATCATCTTTAGCATTTAGACTTTATAAAGAATGCAACAAGAAATGTAAGGGTGCAATTAGGGTGGCTAAGATAGAACACGAAAGACATAGCGGAGAAAAGCAAAAAAAAATCCCAAGAAATTCTTTAAGTATGTAAACAGTAAAAAAGAGGACAGACCATACTGGCCCCATAAAGAATGAGGAAGCGCAACTGGTTACAAAGGATGGGGAGATGGCAAACGTATTGAATTTAGTCTTCACAAGGGAATCGGGGGGGCTTCAGTAACCAAAACTGCAGTGTTTATCCTCATGACACATCACAGGAAGAACCTCTATGGTTAACAGAGGACAGAATTAAAATTAGACTTGGGAAACTTAACCTTAATAAATCACTGGGACCAGATGGCTTGCACCTGAGGGTACTTGGGGAACTTGGTCAAGTAATTGCCAGACCATCGTTCCTAATTTTTACTGACCGTCTACTGACTGGAATGTTACCAGGTGATTGGAGAAAAGCCAGTGTAGCACCAATATTTAAGAGGAGCCCAAAATCCATCCCTGGAAATTACAGACCAGTTAGCCTAACATCAATAGTATGCAAGCTAAGGGACTGTATAGAAGATTTTAGTAATGAGAACGGTATCATTAGCAGTAATCCAGCATGGATTCATGAACAATCGTTCTTGCCAAACCAATCTATTAACCTTCTATGAGAAGGTGAGTTGCCATCTAGATAAAGGAAAGCCCTTGGACTCAGTGTATCTGGATTTTGCAAAAGCATTTGACACAGTTCCCCATAAATGTTTACTGTACAAAATAAGGTCCGTTGGCATGGACCATAGGGTGAGTACATGGATTGAAAACTGGCTACAAGGGTGAGTTCAGAGGGTGATGATACATGGGGAGTACTCTGAATGGTAAGGGGTGGGAAGTGGGGTCCCCCAGGGTTCTGTGCTGGGACCAATCCTGTTTAACTTGTTCATAAACGACCTGGAGGATGGGGTAAACAGTTCAATCTCTGTATTTGCGGAAGATGCTAAGCAGGGCAATAACTTAGCAGGATGTGCAAACCTTGCAAAAAGATCTGAACAAATTAAAGGGGTGAGCAACTACATGGCAAATGAGGTTTAATGTAGGAAAATGTGAAATAATGCATTTGGGTGGCAAAAATATGAAAGCAATCTATACACTGGGGGGGAGAACCTCTGGGGAAATCAAGGATGGAAAAGGAGCTGGGGGTCCTAGTAGATGATAGCAGCAGCTTGGCATTGCATGTCAATTGCTGAGCTTAACAAAGCAAACATAATCTTGGCATGCATTAAAAAGGGGATCAACTCCAGAGATTGAAAAGATAATTCTCCCGCTTTACAAGACTCTGGTCTGGCTGCACCTGGAGTATGCTGTTCAGTTCTGGGCACCAGTCCTCAGGAAGGATGTATTGGAAATGGAGCGAGTACAAAGAAGGGCAACAAAGCTAATAAAGGGTCTGGAGGATAGTTATGAGGAAAGGTTGCGAGCACTGAGATTATTCTCTGGAGAAGAGACGCTCGAGAGGGGATATGATTTCAATTACCGTACTGGTGATCCCACAATAGTGACAAAAAAATTTCGCGGAAGGGAGTTTAATAAGACACGTGGCCACTCATTAAAATAGAAGAAAAGGGGTTTAACTTTAGGGTTTTTACTGTGAGAGAGTCAAGGATGTGGAATTCCCTTCCACAGGCGGTGGTCTCAGCGGGGGGCATCGATAGTTTAATAAAACTATTAGCTAAGCACCTGAACGACCACAACATACAGGGATATATACAATGTAATACTGACATATCACACACATAGGTTGGACTTGATGGACTTGTGTCTTTTTTTTTTTTTTTCAACCTCCCCTACTATGTAACTATATGTCACTATAGAGAAACTAGTACTTTTATGATGTGGCTATAGATGGGGAGTCAAGCCAAAGATCATCCCAGACTCTGTGGAACTTTTGAGGACACTCACGAGAGGTACATGTTGCTTTATACAAGGGGACCACCTTGTTAATCAAGGATTTCCAGAGGTCTAAAGTGGACTTCCATTTAAGGGTATTGGCCTTATGGGCATAAAAGAGCAATAAACTAATGAGAGTCCAGGGGGCCCTCATTTCATTTTCTCTAGTTTTTGAAAGTAGGCCCCTCTCTTCTTGTTCTTTGAAAGAATACATTGATAGACCTATGCTCCTAATCATTCTATGTTTTTACTCCATTGTTTGTTTTTCACAGTTCATTCTTTATTAAGGAGCTGGCTTAATTAGATGCTTGGGGTATTGTGACAGTATAATGCTAGCTTACCAGTAATTTGAAATTAGTTTCCCTCTGTATTTGACTTGCTTCAGTTTAAGCTCACCTGTCAGCTAATTGTCTGCCTGTAGCTTTTATTACCTGGCTGCCTTGGAGGTAATATGGAACAAGTCTAGATAAGTTACACCTCTGTTTTGTGTAAGCAGGGAGCATTCAGCTGTGACAGAACTAGAAAGAGATTCCTTGTTTAGTTAAGGTTTGGTGTGCATTTCTTTCATCCTATTTTCTGTGCGGATAGCGGTTTCAGTAGGCTTTAATCTACACCATTTTTGTATGCTCAATTTAATAAGAATTTATAAAAATGCACTTGTGGGTACTATAATAAACAAAATAAAGTATATATGGCATTGAATTTACTACTGATTGAAGAATACAAATTGGGAATTCTGGAACAGCTTTTTATGGGAATTTATCATGGTATAAACTCTGTATAGTTTGTACAGAATTGCATTATTATATTTAGGACTGCAAAATAAAATGTTAAAAATATACTATAAAAGGAACTATTGCATATGAATAATATGTACCGCTCTGTCCAGCCAGCTGCAGGTGCTTTTTAACATGTTTTCCTGTCTTTTTTTTTTTGAAAAAAATACGATTTACAGATTTCAATAGCTTAAAGTATTGCTTTGCTCTTGTTGGATAATCATGGTAAGCTAGGAATCTCTTGGTTAAATGTTTATTTGTGACTTTTAAACAACAGTTAAGCTTCATGCACATAGGCACATTTTCCATGCAGTATAAAGACAAATCATATTTCTGGTGCCCAGGCTGTCCTGGAGCTGCATACTGTCTCCCATAGACAAGAATGGGTGAAGGTGGTTGTAATTTACAGTGCATCCAGAAAGTGTTCGCTGCACTTCACTTTTTCTACATTTTGTTATGTTACAGCCTTATTCCAAAATTGATTAAATTCATTATTTTCCTCAAAATTCTACAAACAATACCCCATAATGACATAGTGAAAAAAGTCTGTTTTGAAATTTTTGCAAATTTAATTAAAAATGAAAAACAATCCCATACGTATTCACAGCCTTTGCCATGACACTCAAAATTGAGCTCAGGTGCATCCTGTTTCCACTGATCATCCTTGAGGTATTTCTACAACTTGATTGGAATCCACCTGTGGTAAATTTGGTTGATTGGACATGATTTGGAAAGGCACACATCCTGTCTATATAAGGTCCCACAGTTAACAGTGCAAGGCAGAGCACAAACCAAGCCATGAAGTCCAAGGAATTGTCTGTAGACCTCCATGACAGGATTGTATAGAGGCACAGATCTGGGGAAGAGTACAGAAAAAGTTCTACAGCATTGAAGGTCCCAATGAGCACAGTGGCCTCCATCATCCATAAATGGAAGAACTTTGGAACCACCAGAGACTCTTCCTAGTGCGGGCTACCCGGCCAAACTGAGCGATCGGGGAAGAAGGGCCTTAGTATTGCACATACATTAGACTTTCGCAGTGATGGGTTGATGCACATACTCTTCTAGTGTAAAACTGGCTAGAGAGCTCTGTGTATTAAAGGGACTTCTTACTGCTGGGCAGACTGATTGTACCCAAGTTGATCGATTGATCAGCTTGGGAGCAGCCAGACTGTCAGATATTCCATGTGATTTATTGCCTGCGGCTATAGCCGCTAGCAATAATTACTGTGTGTTCTCCTGGCCAGGATCCCCACCCCCCAGGAGGACACAATGGCTCCATGGGAGAGATTCCCCCATCGACACTTGACTGTGTTGATGGGGGTATCGAGATTCTTTCCTGCAACCTGTGGTTGCAGGAGAAATTTAAGATTGTGTGTGGCTATTAAAGTGACAGTAAAAATTAAATTAAATCTATACAGTTATGTATTCTTAACTTACCTTATATTGCTCTCCGCTGTGATCCAGCTTCCCGTTAGTGTGGTTATGTTTGTTCTCCATGGTCCTACTGTATGTAGGAATCTACCCTCTTACTCCCGAGATGGATTATGGGATGTGTTGTGTGCATAGAGCAGTGCACATGACCACAAATAACGTGCACTGCTTGTTCCAAACAAACTGGAGGGGTATAAAAGGAGAGGTTTGGGAGCTCACGGAGGTCATTTCAAGGTGGCAGAATAACACAGCAAGCAACAATTTCATGAAATATAGATTAGCGGGCTATTAAGTAGTGGATGTGTATGTATTATTTTTGGAGAATTTAAGTGTCGCTTTAAGTTTTACATTGTGAATTAACTTGCAGCTGATTGTAGGCTTTCCCTAAGGTACTATAAAACAGCAGCTGAGGATTACTAGCACCATGGGGCCTGTCGTGCAGCTCTATCAGTGCGAAGTGAGCTTGCTTTCATGCACCATAATATGTACAGTAGGCTGCGGTTGCTGGCTCCTTTTTAAATTTCAGTAATATTTTTTTTTTTTTTTTTAATTCAGGGAGAAAAAGATATAATTTACCACTCAACAGCGGTCCTTGCTAAATAAAAACATTCATAGTTTGCAGATACCCTTCTAGTCAGCATTGACACAGCTTTAAAATTAAGTATTTTTAAAAATAATGTGTTTTGTGTTTTTTTTTTTTTTTTTTAATTATTATGCCATACTTGTCAATACAAAACAAAATACTTGCTATTCATGTGACCTCTTTTCAGTACACTACTCTGGGGTTTGAGGCTAGGCTTCTGTGAGGGTTGGGAGTGGGAACTGCTTGTCTAGAACTAGACCAGTGTCTCTGGAAAGGGACCACTGTCACTGACTGCAGGGAGGGTTGGACTGTGGGCATGTCAGCCTGTGATGTCATAGGTTGATTATCGGACTGCGGGCAAGCTGTGCATTTGTATGGTCCCCTGCTATTATCCATCTACTCAAAATCTACGAATTGTAAGTAGAGCTACACAATTAATCGTCAAGAATCGTTATCGCAATTTTTTTTTTTTTCTCCCCCAGTTGCGATCTTGATAAGTGTTTGACAATTCTGTCTATGCAAAGAATTCTCTCTGCCCTTCTGAAGCTGACAGCCATCAAAAGAAAGAAAGAAAAAAAAATGGGCAGTCTGCCAAGAATCACAACATTCTTTAGCAGTGGAACTAAGTGTAAACATTGTAACAATTTGTCAATGGAATAGACAGGTTCACACAAAAGTTGAACCTCCGCTTTTCGGAACCCCCCCCCTCCGCTGTCACATTTGGCACCTTTCAGGGGGGAGGGGGTGCAGAAACCTGTTTAAGACAGGTATTTGCACCCACTTCCGGCATAGACTCCCACGGAGAATGGCGGCGGCAGCTGCCGAGGACCGGTTCGGCCTCGGGTGCTGACACCGCTGGATTCGGGGACAGGTGAGTGTCCTTATTTTAAAAGTCAGCAGCTGCAGTATTTGTAGCTGCTGACTTTAAAAAAAAACAATTTTCGCGGGACTCCCTCTTTAAACACTAAACCTTTTTTCTGACATTTGTTGGTTTCAAGTTAAAATCTTTTTTTTTTTTTGCTAGAAAACTACTTAGAACCCCCAAACATTATTATTTTTATATATATATATTTTTTTTTAGTAGAGACCCTAGAGAATAAAATGGTGGTTGTTGCAATATTTTATGTTGCGCTGTATTTGCGCAGCGGTCTTTCAAATGCAATTTTTTTGGAAAAAATTACCTTAATGAATTGAACAAAACACTAACGAGTAAAGTCAGCCCAATTTTTTTGTATAATATGAAAGATTTTACGTCGTGAGAATCGTGAGTATCATGATCTTTTTATCCTAAGCAAAAAAATTGTGATTCTCATTTTGGCCAGAATCGTGCAGCTCTAATTTGTAAGTAACTTAGGGCAAGGAATTGTGGGAAGCAAATAGTTGAATTACTTCAGAGCGCACCCATTAGTTGCTACACTACAAATTCTGGATGGACCCTCTGCACACTGCTATACCCTTCCAAGCAAACTTACCCCTTTAGCACCTGATAGTTCAAATGTACAAGCTATTGGGATTTGAGCACAGGTATATCTTTTCTTTGTTGTAACGCAGGTCAGTGACTAGATCTGGACTCTATTAGCTCTCCCCCCTACTTGGGTCTTTATACCCCATATTGGCATGGTATCCACCTTCGCATTTGCAGTGGCAAGGCAGTGTAGGACTGGCTAGAAGAGGGATTACTTTGACAAAGTTGGTCAGCTTAAACATGTATTGCAATATATGTGAACTAAATATCCCTATTTTTTCATTGCATAGTTTGCTTGGAAGGGTGTTTCAGTGTGCAGAGGGTCCATCCAGATGTTTTAGTGTTAAAATGTGGTCACACCCCTTTAGCACCTGGTGGTTCAGATACATGTACAAGCTATTGGGATTTGAGCTCAAGTATATCTGTTCTCCATTAGTTGCTAGATGCATGGCACCTGTTCAGTGATATTTGAACTGCTTGTTGGAGTTGGGGTGATCCTAAAGAGCTTTGTTGCTTGATAAGCTGCCCTCTTTACAGTGATTTTGCAGTCATCTCAAGGCAAGAGAGATATATAATTAGTAAAAAATAAAATAAAAATTGTATGTATGTATGTGTATTTAATTCTCTAAGGCATAATTTGGTTGCAGTGTAGCTGCCTTGTACAAATACCCTGTTTCCCCGAAAATAAGACCTAGCGTGATTGTCGGTGATGGCTGCAATATAAGCCCTACCCCCCCAAATAAGCCCTAGTTAAAGTCCTTGTAGGTCTTATTTTTAGGGTAGGGCTTATTTTCGGGGAAACAGGGTAGGGATTATTTGGGGGGTAGGGCTTATATTGCAGCCATCACAGACAATCACGCTAGGTCTTATTTTCGCGGAAACAGGGTAGTATCCTTGGACAGGAGATAGTGGTTGGAAGAACCAAAATGATCACGGTTTAGAACAGTCGGTGCATAAACATTCCAGCCTCTGAAGTCTACTGGGCTGTAAATGCATAAGGCAGAGTCCTTTGCTGTGATATCATCACGCTAGGCAGGTGTGTCCTGCTGAGCGGAAAGATACAAGTTTCTGGATGTACTCCCGTTGCTGATCTGGTTACCTGGTGTAAGAGGCTTGAGGAGCTGCTTTATTCCCACTATTTGTCAGCGTCATATGGAAAACATCAGCTTTTTGAACGTTTGACCATCACCACACCAAGTGATTCCACTCCCTTAGGAGCTGGACTCCCCTGGACTCCCAATTAACAAGCGCCTTTGCATATATTATGCCTTTACGATTGCTGCCTAAAGGACATCTGCCTGGATCTCCAATAACGATCAACCAAAGGATATTGGACATTCTGGTCCTATGATTCGCTCAGTTTAAGCAAGCCAAAACCTTTTAATCAGCTCGGGCATAAGGAAGGAGAAGAATCCTCATAGTGTGAAACTGTAAAACTTTTATTCATAAAAAAAAAACCCTTTCCTTATGCCAATGCACTTACAAACATAATATCAAAAGTGTTCAGTATAAAATATTGCACTGTGTAATCGGGTCCGATACTCTCACCACCGCTTGTGGAAAAACGATCGTCCGTGGTGGTTCCCGGGAGGGGGTTGGAGCCAGTGACAGATGTCCCAAGCCGTGTGGTCACGCCTAGATGCGTTTCGTCATTCCGTCTTTGTCAATAGGCGTGGCCCACACGACACGCGGACTTGCAACTTTATAGCCTACCAATATTGAACATTAACCCCTTCTACACATCGGTGCAAGATCCTCAGTGATTCCCACCACGAAACAATCGGACCCACACTGTACAGCCGTATTGGTGTTCTCTCCACCAAGGGTCGAGGCATTTTCATAATCTGTGGGGATGGTGGCTACAAGAACCCGCAAATCAACATGTCAGTGCTTGTTCAGAAGAAGCAGTTGTAACCACTGACCCCCAGAATTACTAAAATGAGATCCATGCCCATACATATGAAGGGTTCCACATATTCGTGATTAATACAATGTATTTTGTAGACTTTAAACAATAAAAACTGTATTAGAGGACATCTACACAGTAAGAAACTATCAATTTAACATATATCTGTTTGATAATGTAAACAATTAATGACCTCTAATGGCTTTATATATATATATATATATATATATATATATATATATATATATATATATATATATATATATATATATATATATATATATATATATATACATTATTCATTCTGTGAACATCATTATTTCAAATTATTTCAGCACCATGGAAAAAATTAGATCCTAATATGACCCACATCCTAAACTATTCCAAGAATAAACCAATGGAAAAAAAAATATTTGTTTTGAAAAATGTAAACATACAAAGTGTGAGGTGACACATGGCCTATACAGCCATGTCATTCATTCAGAGAGCTGTGAATGTATAAAATGCAAGTCCCATCTTTCACCACCATTGATACTTACTTCCTGTAGCTCAGTAACTGAAAGCCTGTACAGAGGTACGAGCAGAGAGCTGTAGGAAGTGTTTTGCAGGAGCCAGACACTGCTCCTGCAATTTACTGATCACTGTGCAATGCTTTGCAGGCTCCTATATAATAAATGCATTTGTATGTTTTGTATTTGTATGCATTTTGCAAGTGTAGCGCTTATAATAAAACTATACAAAAGTGCAATATAACCAATAAAGTGCAATTCATCATATGAATAAATATATGTAAAATGTGCAATTCATCCACCAATAGTCCAATTCCTTAAAGTGACAGATCCTCAATTCCATGTATAACCAGTAATACAAATCCGAAGTGTGTGAAGGGTAGAGAAGTTTATAATATCGCACCTTCCATGGGTATCATCCCTATTACAGAATTGAAAATAAAAATATATGGTGGAAATTTTGAATATACCTTCAATGGTTAACTACAACAAACTAAATTTGTAAAAAAAATGTACAGGATTATGATAACAAATTTAAGACCTACAAGTTAAAATTCTTCTTCTTTTTTTTTTTTTTTTTTTTTAAATCAACAAAAAAGGTTTTTATTAATGAAAAGGCACTACACGGTATATTATCACGAGTATACACACAATGTTTGTTACAATCCAAACAAACAGATTATGTAATTCAATCAATCTATAAATACATGAAAGTGCATACCCATTCTGTCAATGCCATATCATAAAGACCCTTGCATAATACCCAGTGCCTTCTGTGCATCCCCAGCCGATGGGAGCACCGCAAAAAGAAAGAACAGGAAAAGGGAAAAACCTAACATAAAATACAAGCAAGCGACTCTCTTTAGTCTCACTGTTGGTACCAAAATTATTAGGAACATACATTTTCCAGTAAGCACCCTCCACCAAGCCTTCTTCACCGCCTTTTTATTTCCCAGGAGTTCACACACCAAAGTTACTGTCCTAACAGCAATCTATCTAGTACCAGTTGTGGCGGTGCCACGTCTGGTGAGACCAGCCAGCATTGCCATATACCATAGATTTTAGTTGCTGATTTCCTATGTTGGTATGTATTTTTTTCCCTAATAAGGGTGGTATTAACCTGTTGAATCCATTGTTTCATTGTAGGTGCAGTGGCTGAGAGCCACATGCGGCCAATCAATTTTCTAGCTATGTATAGGAGCCTTGTCAGTGCGATGCACACCAATGGGGTGTACAGGGCCTCATTTAGACTCCCCAATAGGCACGTCAGCGGGTCCGCATCCAACTGCACCTGAAAAATACGATTTATTTTGTTTACAATGGAACTCTAATACCTCACCAATTTAGGACATCTCCAGAGCATATGAATAAGGTCACCAGGTTGGGCTTGACACTTCCGACATATAGGGGTGTCCCTTCTACCCCATTTGAGCAATTGCACCGGCGTGCGATATAAACGATGCAATATGAACAGATGGCATAGCCTCTGTGCTGCAGATACTGACACCAGTGGACCCACCTCCAAAATCTGTGCCCATTGCTCTCCATCTATAGGGCCAATATCTCTTTCCCATTTTTCCCTACATGGTAAAAGGTCAGGGGCCTGTATATGTGATAGTAGATGGATATACCGTATTTATCGGCGTATAACACGCACCCCAATTTAGGAGGGAATTTTAAGGAAAAAAAAACTTTTAGGAGGGAAGTTGAAGGGAAAAAAACTTACATTTAAATGCCCATCATTGCAGCCTTGTCAGTGCAGCCTTGCCCCAGTGCAGCCTTGTCAGTGCAGCCTTCCCCAGTGGAGCCTTGTCAGTGCAGCATTCCCCAGTGGAGCCTTGTCAGTGCAGCCTTCCCCAGTGGAGCCTTGTCAGTGCAGCCTTCCCCAGTGGAGCCTTGTCAGTGCAGCCTTCCCCAGTGGAGCCTTGTCAGTGCAGCCTTCCCCAGTGGAGCCTTGTCAGTGCAGCCTTCCCCAGTGGAGCCTTGTCAGTGCAGCCTTGTCAGTGCAGCCTTCCCCAGTGCAGCCTTGCCCCAGTGCAGCCTTCGATCCTCTATCCCTGCCATCCTGGGCTTCAAAATCGCTGACCGCGATTTGAAAATGGTGCCGCCGGCGCCGAAATACACAGCCAGTCCTCGGCTCTTCCCGGCGGCTCTCGTTCACTTTCGGCTCCACTCGTAGTCCCGAGCGGAGCTATCCGAACCTTGCTCCGCTCGGGACTACGAGTGGAGCCGAAAGTGAACGAGAGATGCCGAGAAGAGCCGAGGACCGGCTCTGTGTATTTCGGCGCCGGCGGCGCCATTTTCAAATCGCGGTCGGCGATTTTGAAGATGTGACAGCTCGGGATCGCAGGGGATTGGCGTATAACACGCACCTGCGATTTTTCCTCTGATTTTAAGGGGAAAAAAGTGTGTGTTATACGCCGATAAATACGGTATATTCTTGAGATAGCCCCTTTCTTCTCGGGTTCAACAAATATAGAATTCAAAAACTCAGAATTATCCAGGTGCAAATTAGAGTGTTTTATTCTGGGATCTTAAAGCATGCTGTAATTGAATATATTGAAAGTGTTGGCCCTTAAGCTCAGGGAATTCTATTACTAGTTGAGAGTATGGCTTCAATCTAGAGTCAACTACAATCTGAGATATGAATCTAATCCTCGCTCTCTCCCAAATTGGATGTTTTGGGATCTTGGCAAGGTCTAAGTAGCTGCGATTGTGCCAGATGGGAGTTTGACGCATATACTCTGATTCCAAGTGTATTCCTGACTCCCTTCCATAATTTCATTAGTAGTTAGGTCGTGGGGCAATTAGAAGGTGTATTAGGGAATCCCATCTCCATATGGGAGAAGCGGTATAAGCTACGTCAGGACCAACAAGGAGCCTCCTAGAGGGGTCCTTGCTTGTCTCTAGGTCCCACCCCGTAAAGTGCTGTAACTGGGCCGCAAAATAGTACATTTGTGGATGCGGAACAGCCATTCCACCCTGATCCTTCGACAGCTGTAGAGTGGCCAGCTTAATATGTGCCACTCCACCTCTCCATATAAGGGCCCTGAATTGTGAATCAATCCGTCGGAACCAGCATTGTGGTATCCAGACTGGTGCATTATGTAGGATGTATAAAAGTTGTGGAAGTTAAAATTCTTTAACTGGCTGCCGCCCGCCCACCGTCAAATGACGGCGAGGCGGTGTGGCTCTTGTTCTGGAAGGACGTCCTATAACGGCATCCCAGAATGACGCGGCGGGCGCGCCATGTTGCTAGGACATCTCTGTAAAGAGCCGCGTCCATGGCTCTGGACACAGCCGGTCACATGTTAACAAGGAAGTGCCGGTAATGGGCGCTCCTCGCCTCACACTGACAGTGTGTGGCGAGGAGAGCCGATCAGCGGCATCTCTATGCAGGGGTACATGTAGGAATGTAATCAGGGCACTGATCATCAGTGCCCTGATTACAATATAGATATAGTGTCACCATACAGTGCCCACCAATGCCAGCAAACAGTGCCCACCAGTGGCAGCAATCGGTGCCCACAAGTGCTACTAATCAGTGCCCATTAGCGATGCCAGTCAGTGCTTGCAATCAGTGCCGCTGATCCGTAGTGCCCGTCAGTGCCGCCTACCAGTGCTGCCTATAAGTGCCCATCAGTGCTACCTCAGTGCTCATCAGTGCCCATAAGTGTCACCTCATCAATGCCCACCAGTTCAGCCTATCAGTGCCGCCTCATCAGCGCACATCAGTGAAGGCGAAAAATTACTTGGTTACAAAATTTACTGCCTGGAAAAAAAAGTAAAAATTTTTTTTTTTTTTTTTCCCCAAAATTTTTGGTCTTATTTCCAGCAGTGATGAAATACCACCAAAATAAGCTCTATTTGTGTGAAGAAAATGCTAAAAAAAAATTTTTTGGGTGCAGTGTAGCACGACCGCACAGTTGTCATTCAAAGTGCGACAGCGCTGAAAGCTGTAAAATGGCTTGGGCAGGAAGGGGGGGGGGGGGGTTGCAAGTGCCTGGTAGGCAAGTGGTTTACGATTGTCAACAATAGGTAATCTTACAATACCAAAGTGTGTAGTCTGCCAATTGTGCTAGTTGTCCGCAGACAGAATTGACAAAAGAACAAGTTTTCAATAGTCAAAGGAGATCACTGTAGGTAGATCAACGTGTTTTTCTGGATCATCCGCTTTTATCAGGTCCTTGAATATCAGCTGCATAGAACATAAACACCAGAATCATATTAAAAAGCTACATATTAGAAAAAAAATACAGAAAAACCATTTTTAAAAAAAAGCATTCTCATAGAATCATAAATATAACCTCAGCCCTCCAGAAAAGAGGAAGAATGACAAGTGAAATAACATGACTTTCCACGGTGACTGTTAACATATATTCTGTCTGAACGCAATGCATTTTTAACCACTTCAGCCCCGGAAGATATTTTACCCCCTTCCTGACCAGAGCACTTTTTGCGATTCGGCACTGCGTCACTTTAACTGACAATTGCGCGGTCTTGCGACGTTGCACCCAAACAAAATTGACATCCTTTTTTTTCCACAAATGGAGCTTTCTTTTGGTGGTATTTGATCACCTCTGCGGTTTTTATTTTTTGCGCTATAAAGAGCGACAATTTTGAAAAAAAAAAACACATTTTTTTTTAAACTTTTTGCTATATCCCCCAAAAATATATATAATTTTTTTTTCCCTCAGTTTAGGCCAATATGTATTCTACATATTTTTGGTAAAAAAATCGCAATAAACGTATATTGATTGGTTTGCGCAAAGTTATAGCATCTACAAAATAGGGGATAGTTTTATGGCATTTTTATTTATTTTTTTATTAGTAATGGCGGCGATTTGCGATTTTTATCGGGACTGTGACATTATGGCAGGCACATCGGACACTTTTGACACTATTTTGGGACCATTGTCATTTATACAGCGATCAGTGCTATAAAAATGCACTGATTACTGTGTAAATGACACTGGCAGGAAAGGGGTTAAACACTAGGGGGCGATCAAGGGGTTAAGTGTGTCCTAGGGAGTGATTCTAACTGTGGGGGAGGGTGGATCGGCTTCCACTTGCATGACATCGATCACTGCTCCCGATGACGGGGAGCAGTGATCTCTGTCATGTCACAAGGCAGGATGGGGAAATGCCTTGTTTACATAGGCACTTCCCCATTCTGCGGCTCCGTGATACGAACGCCGGGAGACCGGCGGACATCTAGTCTGCGGTCTCGCTGTACGCGGCGCGCGCGCCTGCTAGCCCCTCCATTTAAAGGCGACGTACGGGTGCACCCATTTGCCCACCACTGCCATTGTGCCAACGTATAATGGCGTGCAGCGGTCGGCAAGTGGTTAAAAAGGGTGCGTGTTTGTTGCGATTTGTAGTTTTCATCTCTATAGAGTCTAATGGAAACTCCCTAGAAAACGCATAAGTGTTCAAAGACTAAGCTATTCCAGTGTGATTTCTAGCAGACTATAGTGTCTTTCTGAGCTGATTACCAGAGAGAATCGCAGCTGTATCCAAATTGCTTTGGAATTGCACCTCAATCCACATGAAGTTGCAGTGGACATTATCCTTGAAATCGCACTAAAAACCTCAGTCAAATCGCACCACAAGTGTTAACCTAGGCTTATGGCCAAACTTTCTTTAGGCTGGGTTCACATATCTGTGGCCACGGTTCACAGCATGGGGTCCAGTCAGTTTTTGTACACCAGTTCAGATGCGATTCAGGTCTGAATTTTTGCCTGAATTTGCACCTGAATCAGACAAAAAGATGCACAGGACCCTTCTGCAATCCAGACCGGGGCCGCCACTGACCTGTGTGAACCAGCTCCATTGAGAACCTGGTCACATTTAGACAGAGGAACTTCATCTTTCAGCATGACAACGACCCAAAGCATACATCCAAATCAACAAAGGAATGGCTTCACCAGAAGAAGATTCAATTTTTGGAATGACCCAGGCAGAGCCCAGACCTGAAACCGATTTGAAAATCTGTGGGGTGATCTGAAGAGGGCTGTGCACAGTAGATACCCTCGCAATCTGACAGATTTGGAGAGGGCACATATTGCCAAGTCAAGATGTGCCATGCTGATGGACTCGAAAGGTGCTTCAAAAAAGTATTCGTTTAAGGGTGTGCACATTTATGCAACCATATTTTATTTATTTTTTTATTTTTACTTGCCTCCACCTAAAAGATGTGTTTGTTGTTCAACTGAGTTGTACAGTTTATAGGTCACATTAAAAGGTGAAAAACGTTCTGAAATGATTTATCTTTGTCTCATTTTTTTACATCACAGAAACCTGTAACTATGACATTTTAACAGGGGTGTGTAGACTTTTTATATCCACTGTACATAGTTACATAGTAGGTGAGGTTGAAAAAGACACAAGTCTATCAAGTCCAACCTATGTGTGTGATTATATGTCAGTATTACATCGAGGACTTTTGTTTGCTCATTTTTTAAATGTATTTCCCAATGGAATGGACTGGCTAATGCCGTTTTTTTTTTTTTTTTTTTTTTTTTGCAAAATCAAAATCTTTTTTTTATTGAATTTTTCATTAGCACACAAAATGAGCCCACGCAGGTGCCAAACCTTTGCCCACACCGGGGCGGTTCCTCTGATGCAGCCACAGGGCACAACATACAACATAAACAAACTGACTTTTACTATAACCCCAATGTGGGGAGAGGTTCAGTTCAGGAGAATCTGTGCTCAAATTGGTAACAGGATAATGCAACATGAGAATAGTTTGGTCAATATACTAACAGATTAGAGAGACATAATTAATCTAGGAATTGGTTACTGCATCATTTGCCGTGGTATTATCATCTAGCCAACAGGTCCATACCTTTTCAAATTTTTGTGGGAAACCCCTGCCTGAGTAGGTGCTTTATAAGGGGCAAACTGGCATTCACTAGGCTTTTCCATAATCTGACAGAGGGGGGAGACGATTGTTTCCAGTTCATCATAATGGCCTTACGAGCATAGTACAATAGCAGGGATATGAGTATTTTCCTGGCTCTGAGCATTGACATTTGTTCCACCAGCCCTAGCAGACAACATTTAGGATCATAAGGAATACGATTCTTAGTGACCTTGGTGATCACCTGGAGTACTTTTTTCCAATAATGTTCGATTGCTGGGCAAACCCTAAAAATGTGGAAAAAAGTCCCCCCGATTTGGTAGGTGCAATGCCAGCACGCCGGCGACATCTGGTGCAGCCTGTGAGGCATGTAGTGAGCCCTGTGCAGAATTTTTTGTATTGGACCAGTTTGTCCCTAGCTGAGACCCGAGGGGAGAAGGAAAAGTCCCAAATCTCCCTCCAGTCATCCTCGTCCAGCTCCGGTATGTCCTCCATCCATTTCCTGCGGAGGGAGGACAACTCTGGGCCAGGAGCAACCAGCAGGGACCCATAGAGCTGAGACGTGGGTTTCTCCAAGTCTTCCACCTGAAGGGTGGATTAGAGCTCCGAGTATGCAATACAACTGGTTAGCTCAAGAAATGACACCTGTAGGCATGAGCGATTTGAAAATACCTGAAATGGGCCCGTGCAGGCACATTAAATTTGGTGCATAAAACATGAAAGGGGGTGAGCTCTCTGTTGGTGATAACATGTTCCAGGGTCAGTATTTTGTATTTGGCCCAGGCCTGTGGATCCAGGATGGTACTGAACTGCGATAGGTTAGGGTTCAGCCATAGGGGGGTGTGAGGAGACCAGGAGTTCGGGTGGGGTGCCCTCAGCGCCACACCCACCTTCCATGCCCTCATAGTGGTACGCATAGAAGGGGTGAGATGGTGATGCGTTTTAGGCCCTCTGAATAACAACCCATTCAAGGCCTCCAGAGACCCCACTATAGCCGCCTCCAGCACCGTCGCAGAGTTGGTCAGGTCTGGCTGCAACCACCAATGGGCGGTCACAAGCTGAGTGGCTAAGAAATACTTATTCGCAATCGGGGAGAGCCAAGCCCCCACTGTCCACAGGCCTGGTCAGAGTGGTATATTTGAATCTAGGTGGCTTGGGCCCCCAAATAAAAAAGAGGAAGAGTTTTTTTTTAAGAGAATTAAAGAAAGTTTTGGTCAGCCATTGTTGGGAGTTCTGAAAAATGTACGTAAATTTAGGGAAGACTTTCATTTTGAGAAGATTGATGCTCCCAATGAGGGAAAGATTGCTCCACGCTTTGGTTTTAATTGCTACCAAGACAGGGTCAAGATTGAGCCGCGCCAAGTCCCTACTCCTCTCTTGAGATGATAATACCTAAATAGGTAAACTGATCAACCCACTGGAGTGGGAGAGAGGGGGATGAGGAGGACCTGGCCCCCTCATCCACTGGGAACAGCTGAGACTTGTGCCAGTTCACTCTCAATTCCGTGAAGGCGGAGAAGGCATCCATGGTACAGAGTGCGCTCTGCAGAGAGTCACCAGCGTCATTCAAAATAGCAGCAGATCATCCACGTAGAAAGGCACTCTCTCCTCCAGCCAGCCCACCCTAAGAACACATACAGTGTGCGTATCCAAGCAATAAATTTCAGTGGGAAACCCATTCTTCTAAGCACCTCCCACAGGTATACCCACTACACTGTGTCAAATGCCTTTTCCATATCTACGGTGGCAATGGTCCTAGTGCCCTGGTTAGTATGGGGCGCATGAATATTAGAAAATAGTCTACGTACTAATGTCTGTGGACCTACCGGGCATAAAACCCGTTTGATCAGAGTCAATCAGGGATTTTATTACTCTATTAAGTCTAGTGGCCAGTAACTTGGTTAGTATTTTTAGATCACAATTGAGAAGTGCTATTGGCCTGTAGGAGGCGCACAGCTTAGGGTCTTTATTAGGCTTTGGAATGAGAACGACATGGGCTTCCCTCATAGAGGACGGTAAGGAGCCCTGTTGCAAACAGGCTTGAAACATCTGAGTTAGTTTGGGGGCAAGTAGTTCAGTGTGGATTCTATAATGCTCTATGGGTAGGCCATCCGGCCCCGGGGTTTTACCTGCCGGGATAGACTTAATGGCCATTGTGACTTCTTCTGGAGTGATCTATGAGACAAGGAGTTGCCTCTCTGCATCATAGAGCCATACCAGTGCTAGCGTGTCCAACATGGAGATCATAGGTATAGGGTCAAAACCATCAGGGAGTGAGGAGACATACAGAGTGGTATAAAACTTGGTAAATGCAGACAGGATATCCTCCTGAGAGGTGACTAATACGCCATCTGTTGTAAGGATTTCCGATATAACTGCTAAGCGCCTATCTTACTGTGCTAGCAGCGCTAGTAGTTTGCTATTCTTGTCTCCATGCTTAAAGTATTCCTGTCTGCTATGTTGTATACCAAGCCTGGTGGTGTCTGAAACATGGAGATGCAGTTCTCGCCTAAGCGATGAAAGGTGCTCAAAGTTGGGGACCGTTGCCGAGGCCGAATATTGATTCAGAGCCTCTTAGACCTTGTCCCCAAGCTCTGCCTTCACCGCCGAGATATACTGACCCCTGCTGTGAGCTTTGGAAGTGTCCCATGTCATCTCCAGGGAGGCTGACCCCGCATTGTGCTCCCAATAGTCCTGCAAGGAAGGAGAAACTCTGTCATGGACTGCCTCCTTATTAATCCAATGGGGTTGTAACCTCCAAAGGGCTTTGCCTTGCGACCTGTTGGTCCTAATGGTCAATTTAAGTGGGTGGTGATCAGAGAGGCCAGAGGGAAGGTAACTTGCCTCCTGGATGCTGGCCAGCAGGGCAGCATTGGCAAAAGCCAGATCAATTTGGGAGGAGGTTTTAAATGTGGTTGAAAAGCAGGAGTACATTCTATCGTGCGGGTGAAGCCACTGCCATGTCTCCTGGAACTCTGTTGCCTGAGCCCACGTTCCGAGATCAGAATTAAAAGTAGATTGAGGGGAAGGCCTATCTAGGTCCCGGGACAGTGTAGCATTAAAATCCATGATCTGAACATATACTGGGCAATGCGGAGCCAGTATCTCATAGAGTGCGTACAAAATCTGTATCTGGTTCAGGGGAGGCAGATAGACATTCACAATGACATATTTCTTGTTATAAATGCTCAACACTACCATAACAAATTTCCCCTGGGGATCCAAATGAACATCATGAATTACACATGGAACTCGTTTGCTGATCAGTATAGACACCCCTCGAGAACACGAGGAATAGGTCGCATGGAGCGCCCTTTGCACCCAGGGCTTTTTCAGAGCCAGAACCTTGCTACCAGTTAAGTGCGTCTCCTACAACAGCACTATGTGGGGGTTATGCAGTTTTAAATATTGGAATAACAGTGATCGTTTGTATTTGGAGTTAAGCCCCCTGACGTTCCACGACAAAATGGTCAGTAGCTCAACATCTGAGGGAGCCATCATGGAATACCAGGGGGGAATAGTGGCAGGATGAGCCTAACAACCCAACAGATGTAAGTAAACCCAATATTGGCACATACAGTGGGGACGGAAAGTATTCAAACCCCCTTAAATTTTTCACTCTTTGTTATATTGCAGCCATTTGCTAAAATCATTTAAGTTCATTTTTTTCCTCATTAATGTACACACAGCACCCCATATTGACAGAAAAACACAGAATTGTTGACATTTTTGCAGATTTATTAAAAAAGAAAAACTGAAATATCACATGGTCCTAAGTATTCAGACCCTTTGCTCAGTATTTAGTAGAAGCACCCTTTTGATCTAATACAGCCATGAGTCTTTTTGGGAAAGATGCAACAAGTTTTTTACACCTGGATTTGGGGATCCTCTGCCATTCCTCCTTGCAGATCCTCTCCAGTTCTGTCAGGTTGGATGGTAAACGTTGGTGGACAGCCATTTTTAGGTCTCTCCAGAGATGCTCAATTGGGTTTAAGTCAGGGCTCTGGCTGAGTCATTCAAGAACAGTCACAGAGTCGTTGTGAAGCCACTCCTTTGTTATTTTAGCTGTGTGCTTGGGGTCATTGTCTTGTTGGAAGGTAAACCTTCGGCCCAGTCTGAGGTCCTGAGCACTCTGGAGAAGGTTTTCATCCAGGATATCCCTGTGTATATATATATATTTTCTTTAATTTTCTTTACGCGGAATCAAGGCATGCTTTGTCCATCTTGTTTGAATGTCTGTGACAAAAAATTCTCTAAATAAAATCTGATTGTAAAAAAAAAAAATAGTATGACGCAACGCCTGCAATTTATAAATTCATTCAGTCACTTGTACCATCACGTCTAATGTAAACATTAGTGCAGAAGCTCCTATTGAGAGCTGTGTAGCAAGATCAGAAGCCCAAAGCTGATCATTCAGTGTGCTGGATGACAGCCCAATGACAGTTCCAACCCATATGCTGACAAGGACACACACAAGCTGCAGATTCTCAGTACTGCTGTCTCTGTGCCTTTTGTGAAAGGCTTTGGGTTATCAGGTGGTTCATGATGCTTTTGCAATTTCTGTAAAGGACAAGCCATTATAAAAGTTGTCACCTTTTATTTACAAATACCACAGCCCTGTTCTTCACATTAAAAGCTTCAGATAAATCTCCCTGAAGGATTAATTAATAGCAAACCAGAATGTCTCCGTTGCATTTCTGTTGTATTAATCTCTGAAGATTGAGTAACCTTTCTAGATCATTGATTATTCCTTTTTCTGAAATGGTATTGTCGTAATCTCTTTAACGCTGGCTTTATCTTGCAAAATTTATGAGATTATTAACATTACTCATGATTTCATGCAGCAGCACATAATTGGTCAGTTTTTTTATTTATTTTTTTATTTTTTTAATAGCATAAAAGATGATCTCAAAACACCAGACTTGTCAGAAAACATTTTTCAGGTTATTGGCTCAAAATATATTGGGATAAATTATTGCTGAGACCTTTTAGTTTACTGTGCATGAAATGTTTTGCAGCTCAGTTGTAGAAGCTTTTCAGACTGCCTGTTTATCAAATTTAGCATTCAGTAAAACCGCTGTTTTTTGAAATTGTATATCAAAGCTTATGTGTAACTGGGCTAATTAACCACTTCAATTCAGGTCTCACACTTGTTTAAACCTGGACCTGAACAATTTTACATGTATGCTATCGGCCTGTTTATTTGGCCATCACGTTGTCATAACTTTTAAAGTGGTTGTAAACCTCCATCATGAAATAACAAAGCATATCCTTTTATAGTGTGTACTTGTCTCAATTAAGAGCACTAAGTGTCATTTCTGTCTGCTGCTTCCTTTGCTATCAGCATGAATCACTTCTGACAAGTTTTCCTGACACCAAGAGAAAAATGGTGGCGGGGAGGGAGCGCCATCTGATTGACAGCCTCTGCTCTTTTCCTGTGTGCTGTCCGAAGGGGGATTGTCCCTTCCCTCCAATCAGCTCTCCTTACTGAGCTATGAGGGGCCAATGGCTCCTGCTGCTATTAATCTATCCAATGAGGAGAGAGACAGTGGCTGGAGCCGCTGCGCTTGTGCACATCGCTAGATCGAATCGGGCTCAGGTAAGAAAAAGGGGGGGAGCTGTAGCACAGAAGTTTTTTCATATTAATACATAGAATGCATTAGGATGAAAACCCTTAAGGCTTTAGAACCACTTTAAGGTTGTAAGACATGTATAGGAGGAAATTTTATTTTCACTATTGTGGTATATAAGAGCAGTGCTACACCAACTTTATTTATTAGTAGTATTTAGTATTGTAGTTTTATTTAGTATCTACCTCCTGGTCAAACCAGGATCCTCTTATTATCCTTCTCCAATCTAACTTTCATGGCTACAAGATCACATTGACGTCTGAATCACAGATAGGCGATGAGTCCTATTGCTTTGATATAGCTTTGCATTTTTAACCGCCTCAATACTGGGCACTTTCACCCCCTTCCTTCCCAGACCAATTTTCAGCTTTCAGTGCTCTCTCACTTTGAATGACAATTACTGTCATGCTACACTGTACCCAAATGAAATTTTTATCATTTTGTTCACACAAATAGAGCTTTCTTTTGGTGGTATTTATTCACAACTTCATTTTTTATTTTTTGTGATATAAGCGAAAAAAGAGCGACTATTTTGAAAAAAACCCCAAAATTTTCTACTTTCTCTTTTAAAAGAAACCAAAAAAATTTAATTTTGTCAAATTTAGGCAAAAATGTATTCTACCACATGTCTTTGGTAAAAAAATCCTGATAATTGTATGATCATTGGTTTGTGTGAAAGTTAGAGTCTACAAGCCATAGTAAGGTAATAGGTACTTGTGCGCACACCAAAGAATAAATAATCCAGCAATAAAAGTATAAAAATATAAAACTCATCTACTAAAAAACGAATAGCAGCCGCAAATATTAGTGTTCACACACCTAAAGACAATTAATAAAAGGGTTAGATCTGCGGCGCTAATCTAAATAAGTGGATTCCTGGGACGCCAAGGAGATAAAAACTAATGGAAAAAATGCCACTAAAAACTCAAAAAAATGACAATAGTTCTAAGGTGCGTGGATAACCAATAATAGAAGGAATATGCTATGTACCAAAGCCAAATAAAGAACAATAATGTACACCAAACTCATCCAAGGAGGAAAAGATAGCGACCACAGATGATAGTGTTCACAAACCTAAAAACAAATAGGGGGGTAAAACTGCGGCGTAAAACTAAATGGGTATATTCCTGGGATGCCAAAGGAAAAAAAACAATGGACACCGCGGGAATATAAGCCAGAGAGGAAGATGCAGGTAGCAATTCAGAAAATTCCTATGATGCGTGAATAACTGGTAATTCCTCGAGCGGGATATGCTATGTGACAAAAAACTAATGACCACACCAAGAAGGGGAATCCAGGCACGGAACTAGTTCATGTAAATTAATATTCCACCATTTTTTGCAACCAAGAGTACTACCAAATCAATGTTGCATCAAAAGAGTGCGGCTAATTAGGGAACTAAATGACTGGGATCCAGATAATTGGTGGCCTCTTTAACCTTAATTGTGTAAATAATAAATTCTACTCGTGACTCCAACAACACAGTGTTCCTAAATATAAATAAGTGCAAACAATAATTCGGTGCAACATCCAAGGTCAGGGCAAGTGAATAAATAAATACATAATTACATTTAAATAGACAAAGGTCCTAATGATCGAAAACCAAATACAAATAATTAATTAATGTTAGAATAAACCTTAAATAGAAAAAACGGTGAATAAAAACTAATTAAAAATATAATAGCTGAATTAAACTCTATAAAGAACACTCTAAAAATTATAAGTGCAAATGTTTGTGCAGCATCCAAAAATAAATAAATAAAAATGAGTGTCCAGTTAAACGAAAAAAGTGTATCAAATCGGACAATTGTTTCTACTAAGCATAAAATGTATCTTCCAAAAAAATATAAATAATAACACACCAGCAAATCCCAAAGCCAGTGTTCAGCACAAATGACAAATGAATGTGGAAAAAAAAGGGGTTAAATTCCCAAAGTGAATAAAAGTCGTTCCTCAACTGAAAAAATGAAGAAATAGATTTAACAAGACATCCTATTCATATCTCCTTCGTGATGAATGAAAAAAACACAATCCTTCACATATCCCCAGTGAAGGCAGACAAGTGTAAAGATAAATATACCGGTTCCCCCAGCCTCTCACCTCCCGGCTGAGCGATAACAGCCCAAAAAATAGCCTCAAGCTGTCTGTGCTTGCAGGTGGTTTTGAACGCTGTCAGCTCCCAGCAGGATGATATCAGCCTTTAGTGTAGATGATAAAGCATCTCCCGATCTCCAAGTTTCTCAAGCAGTGTTCGCTTAATACAGCACGACTCCAACAGCGGCACCCCCAGGACCAATCCCCCTACAGGTCTCTAAAAATCCACAAATGGTTTACTCGCCACATCCCGGACAATCCGAACCCTCTGGACTCTGTCTCCCAACTCACGGATCTGACGATTCACGCCTGCTTCCACCTGTTTGATACCCTCCACCAGTTTGTGTTCTTTTTCTTGAGCCTCGACCGCTTTGTTATCCCCGATCAGATGTCCTAGAAAGTTGAGATAAGATAAACGAGCGTAACAGAAATGCTGCTTCCCGATCGGCCTAATGCACTGATCTCATTTCTTGAGGCCCTAAAATGTCAGGACAGTACAATAACCCCCCAAAAGACCCCTTTTGGGAAAGAAGACAGTCTGAGGTATTTAGTAAGAGGCATAGTGAATTTGTGAAAGTTAGTTAGTGAAGTTGAATTTTTTTCCCCACAATGCTTTGGAAAATTAAGAAATATAGATTTTTTTTTTTCTTCACTAAATTGTCATATTTAGGTTATTTCTCACACACGGTGCAGGCATAATTGCAATTACACTCCAAAATACATTCTGCTATTCGTCCTGAGTATGGCAATACCCATATGTGTGAGACTTTTCCATAGCCTGGCCACATACAGAGGCCCAACATCCATATAGCACCATCAGGCGTTCTAAAGGCATAAATTACACATTTCATTTCCTGAGTACCTATCACATTTTTGAAGGCCCTGGAGCACCAGGACAATGGAATTACCCACAAAATGACCCCATTTTGGAAAGAAAACAACCCAATGTATATTCTATGAGGCATACGGAGTCTTTTGAACATGTCATTTCTTTCCACAAGTTTTTGGAAAATGTGGAAAAAAAATGAAAACCTATTTTTTTTCTCACAAAGTTGTCAATTTATAAGATCTTTCTAACACATAGCATGTACATAGCCAAAATGACACCCCAAAATACATTCTGCTACTCGTCCTGAGTATGGCGATACCCCATGTGTGAGACTTTTCCACTACCTGGCCACATACAGAGGCCCAACATGCAAGTAGCACCTCCAGGCTTCTAACACATAGCATGTACACACCAAGAATTACACCCCAAAATACATTCTGATGAGCAAAAGGTAAAAAAAAAAAGCTAATCTGTGGTTTTAGCAGGCAGGAATACCGTTCCAGAGCAGCCAAAGCATTTGTCCAGACAGCCAAAGGAAATGTCCAGGAATTGTCCAGGCAGCAGACAGATATGGAAAGTGAACATGGTTCAGTACAGTCCAAGGTTTAGCAGGCAGTTCAGGTAACAGGCATAGGCATGGCCAGTCCAGGTGGCAGGCAAAGGCATGGCAAGGTCATGTGGCAGGCAAAGGCATGGCCAGTTCAGGTGGCAGCAGGCAGCACTTTGTACATTGGGCCTTGGTCAGGTAAGACCTGAGGACAGGGGTAGAGGCTTCTTCCCACCCAAATCTCTACGAAGCCTCCGAGTCTCCAGACCCTAATCCGAGAAAACTAAAAACCCGGAGAAAAATGTTTTCTCCACTCGGAAAACCTTTTCTGGAGCGCCTCACATATGTGAGAACCCTGTGCTGTACAGTGGCAGGGCAAATGATCAGTTCAGGAGGCAGGCAAAAATCATGGTCATTTAACAGTCCGGGTCAATTTACGTTGAGGGCAGAAACATGTTTGGCAGAGGCATAGTCATTAACAGTCCGGGTCATTCACAGAAATGGCAGATAGTGGAAAAAAATCATCTTCACTGTACGAAGTGTAGTGAAGTATGATAGCTCCGATAGCACGTTCCAATACAGGACATTGGGGACAGTAGTATCGGGTGTCACGGCGAATTCCTCTACTTGCACATACACGACATTTTTTTGGGGGTTTGCGACCTGTTTTGGGTAAGAGGGAGGATTTCGGGAAAGTGCCTTTCATGGAGTCTGGCTAACGAATCGGAGCGAATTAGTTGAGGGGCTTGGCCTTGGGGATAGAGAAGGGCTGTGACAACGTCTTCTTGGAATTTTAGATAGGGTAGGGAACTTTGGGTGCACTTAGAAAAAATGATATAGGAATTAAATAGGGCAAGTTGCATCAAATAAATGGCGACTTTCTTGTACCAAAATAGTGATCTCCTGGTGGCCAAGTAGGGCTGCATCATCTGGTCGTTCATATCCACCCCCCCCCCCCCCCATGTATAGGTTGTACTCATGCACACATTTTGGCTTCTGTATGGGGCCTCCTCTTCTTCTCTGAAGTTCCACCAAGGTGTCGTCATGTATTGTTGAAAGGATGTAGACATCCTTTTTTTATCTCTCCACTTCACCGCTAGTACTTCTTCAGTTCGCATACTGGCCATTTCACCCTGCTACAATTTCTTGGCGACCAATCTTTGTGGGAAGCCTTTGCGGTTGGTCCGTGCTGTCCCACAGGCCACAGTGTTCTTTAGGTACAGATGGCAGAAAAGTGGGAGACTAGTGTAGAAATTGTCTACGTAAAAGTGGTAACCTTTCCCAAGTAATGGTTGGATCAGCTGCCAGACAATTTTGCCACTTGTTCCCATGTAGGTAGGGCATCCAGGGGGGTTTAGCTGTCTGTCTTTTCCCTCATAAATGATAAAATCATATGTGTAACCCGTGGCCCTGTCACACACCTTATAAAATTTTACCCCATGTCTGGCTCTTTTACTGGGGAGGTATTGTTTTATTGCCAGTCTTCCGGTGAAGTGCACCAGGGATTCATCCACACATATGGTTCTATCAGGGGTAAACATCTCCTTGAAGCTGGCGCAAAAAAAATTGATTAGGGGCCGAATTTTGAATAACTTATCGTAACTGGGATGATTTCGAGGGAGGCATCGAGCATTGTTATTGAAGTGTAAAAATCTCATGATCATCTCATAACGGGTTCTGGGCATCAATGACGAATAGATCGGCATGTGGTGGATAGGTTGGGTAGACCAGTAGGAATGGAGTTCATTTTTTTTTGTCAGCCCCATGTTGAGAGTTAGGCCAAGGAAAATTTTAAATTCTTCTACGGTGAGGGGTTTCCAAACAAAAGGACGGGCATATGAGGAACTGGGATTATTGGCTATATGTTGGCTGGCGTATAGATTACATTGCTCCACAATGTAGGTTAGGAGATCATTGGTAAAAGATAAATGAAAATAATAAAGTGGGGTTACATTTTCCGTCTGCATCTGAGGGCCTGGCTGGGCTGTGAAAAGGGGTATTACAGGTTCTACTGATGTATCGGGCAGCCATGTTGGATACAGTAGAACATCTGGGAGGCTAGTATGGGCACTGCCTCGTTGATGGGATCCATTGCTAGCATCTGGCCTATCTTCTAGGAAGGTTGCAGAACTGCTGGTGGATGCCCGCCTATCCCGGAGTGCTGCGCTGCTGGTGGATGCCTGCTGGTGGATGCCCTGGAGTGCTGCGCTACTGGTGGATGCCTGCATATCATCCTGGAGTGCTGGGCTGCTGGTGGATGCCTGCATATCATCCTGGAGTGCTGCGCTGCTGGTGGATGCCTGCTGGTGGATGCCCTGGAGTGCTGCGCTGCTGGTGAATGCCTCCTCCTGCTCATTTCTCCTGATTCTCCTTGTTAGGATTCTATCTTCCTCTGTTTCCAACTCGGAGCCACTGCTTTCTACTGGCTCATAGTCACTATCCGAGTCTTGACGGAGAGAATTCCCCGCTATTCTCGTCCGACATACTCTGGAGTATTTGGAGAGCCTCCTCTGCGCTGTAAGACCTTTTTGTCATGTTGGCGGGCAGATGTGTCAGATGGCAGGCGGCAGATGTGCCAGATGGTGGGCGGCTAGATGTGCCTGATGTTGGCGGGCAGATGTGCCTGATCGTGGGCAGATGGCGGCTGGCAGATGTGCCTCATGGCGGGCGGGCAGATGTGCCTGATGATGGTGGGCGGCTTATGTGTCAGCTGTTGACGGGCTGATGTGTCAGCTGATGACAGGCTGATGTTGGCTGTTGATGGTGTCAGATGGCGGGCGGCAGATGTGCCTGATGGCGGGCGGCAGATGTGCCTGATGGCGGGCGGCAGATGTGCCTGATGGCGGGCGGCAGATGTGCCTGATGGCGGGCGGCAGATGTGCCTGATGGCGGGCGGCAGATGTGCCTGATGGCGGGCGGCAGATGTGCCTGATGGCGAGCGGGCAGATGTGCCTGATGGCGGGCGGGCAGATGTGCCGGCTGTTGGCGGGCAGATGTTATCGGACAGGGGTTTGAGATGCGCTCTGACGCTCTGAGATGCGGCGTGTCCGAGTGACACGCGCGCATCGGGATCGCGCGGCTGCGCGGGAGCGCGCCCGCGTGATCCCGCTCTTTCTGAAGGACGTTCGGGAACGTCCAGTCAGAAGGAGGGAGCTCCCACCCGGCCGTATATGTGCAGTGGCCGGGTGGGAAGTGGTTAAAACTATTTTAAAACAAAGCTAAAGACTCCTCCCCTTCTATAAACTGAGCAGCCTACAAGGCCTCAGTCAGAGGGTTTCTTATCCAACTCTCGTTGAGATTAAAAAAAGGGAATAACAAACTGATGGTAAAACTAGGGAATATAATGCTCTAGTCAATCGGCATAAACGATTGTCTGATCCTGCACTATTAGGCAAATTAGAATAGACGTGTACTAGTGGTGCACGGAAGTGAAAATTCTGGACCGAGACTGAAAATTTAGAATGCGCGTAGCCGAAAACCAAAATGGACAGTTTAAAAAAAAAAAAAAAAAAAAATATATATATATATATATATATATATATATATATATATATATATATATATATATATAATATAGCATGCGGCTCTGTCCCTATAAAATTGGATGTACAAGGCACACAGCGTATCTGTGGATTGCAAGATTACAGAGTGTAAATTTGAAATGGAGAAAACTGTTCCGGCAGTTTTCTCCAGGTTTTGCTAGTCCCGGATGGGACTCTGTAGTTTGGAGATCCCTAATGGGGCGTACACACAGTCGGACTTTCTAGAAAGCTAGGTCCGACGTACTTGCCGGCGGACTAACGCCGGACTTTCTGAACGGCCGGACTTGCCTACACACGGCCGGACTTTCCGAAATCCGGACTTCCCGACGGACTTTCAGAATGAACGGACTTTCCCACACATGGACAAGTCCGTTCATTTTGAACGTGACTCGGGTACGACGGGACTAGAAAAGGAATTCAATCTCGCCGCTTTTTTTGGCGAGATTGAAACCTTGCGAGCCCCGTCGCAGGCATCCCAGGCCCTTAGGTCTGGTATGGAACTTTAAGGGGAACCCCCTACACCGAAAAACCGGCGTGGGGTCCCCCAAAATCCATACCAGACCCCGATCCGAGCACGCAGCCCGGCCGGTCAGGAAAGGGGGTGGGGACGAGCGAGCGCCCCCCCCCCCTCCAGAACCGTACCAGGCCGCATGCCCTCAACATGGGGGGGTGCTTTGGGGGAGGGGGCGCCTTGCGGTGCCCCCCCTCCACAAAGCACCTTGTCCCCATGTTGATGAGGACAAGGGCCTCTTCCCGACAACCCTGGCCGTTAGTTGTCGGGGTCTGCGGGCGGGGGGCTTATCGGAATCCGGGAGCCCCCTATAATAAGAGGGCCCCCAGATCCCGGCCCCCCCACCCTATGTGAATGAGTATGGGGTACATGGTACCCCTACCCATTCATCTAGGTAAAAAGTGTCAATAATAAAACACAACACAGGTTTTTAAAATATTTTATTAAACAGCTCCGGGGGGGGGGGGGGATCTTCCTCCAGCTTCAGGGGTCTTCTTCCGGCTTCGGGGGTCCCTCTGGTTCATCTTCTCCCGGCGTCCGGTTGGTTCTTCTCCGCTCTCTCCGGCCTCTTCTCCCGGTGTTCCAGGTCTTCGGCCGGCCCCTCCGCTGTCTTCAGGTAGCTCTATTGCCAGCGGAGGTCCGGACTTCTGGGCTTCTTGGCTTCTGGCCATGTACCCCATACTCATTCACATAGGGTGGGGGGGCCGGGATCTTGGGGCCCTCTTATTATAGGGGGCTCCCGGATTCCGATAAGCCCCCCGCCCGCAGACCCCGACAACCAACGGCCAGGGTTGTCGGGAAGAGGCCCTTGTCCTCATCAACATGGGGACAAGGTGCTTTGTGGAGGGGGGGGCACCGCAAGGCGCCCCCTCCCCCAAAGCACCCCCCCATGTTGAGGGCATGCGGCCTGGTACGGTTCTGGAGGGGGGGGCGCTCGCTCGTCCCCACTCCCTTTCCTGACCGGCCGGGCTGCGTGCTCGGATCGGGGTCTGGTATGGATTTTGGGGGGACCCCCACGCTGGTTTTTTGGCATAGGGGGTTCCCCTTAAAGTTCCATACCAGACCTAAGGGCCTGGGATGCCCCCCGTGCTCGCCGCAATGGGAAAATTTGTTTTTCCTATTGCAGCGAGCGCGAGATGCAGTAACCTGCTCCTCCGTCGTATCTGGTCCATCGGACCAGCATACAGACGAACGGGCTTTCCGTCAGGAACTGAGTCCGGCGGAGTTACGACGTAAAGATTTGAAGCAAGTTTCAAATCTAAAGTATGTCGGATTTCCGACCGAAACGGTCCGTCGGAAGTCTGATGGAGACCACACACGGTCGGATTGTCCGTCGGACTTGGTCCGGCGGCGTCCGTCGGACTTTTGCAGGTGAAAAGTCCGACCGTGTGTACGCCCCATAAGAGTTTTGGATGGGACGGGATCTCCAACCCTGTGTCCGGTCTTGAGGATAGCCAACAGGGTGTGTTCCCAGGTGCACACAACCCATATAACAAGGGGCTAGTGAGAGCAGAAGGTGTAGTTGCAGCAGTGGCTGCTGTTGAGAGAATCTGTGTGTGGATAGACGCTGTGTGCGTCCAAGGAGCCAGAAGATGTCTGCATTGAGGGGCTTAAAGCTGTGTGTGTTTAAGGAGCCCAGAGCTGTGTGCATCCAAGACTGTGGGCCTGGCTACTGAAGAGTAGCCAGGTGGGCTAGTATTTTTAGTTATGTCTGAATGACGTTTAAACCCCTGCGTGGGATTCCTGGGTGGACTTTTTTTTCATTTAATAAACCTGGGCTTCCTGGTCTGATGTGGACTCACTACACAAAAATGCATCTATCACTGAGCTGAACAATCCCCCTTTTCATACAAAAAAATAAAAATAAAAATGTATTTTACTTGAATTCTACTGTGATATGAATGGTGAATGAGCTGTTGGCTCATGGCTCCAATATTACCTACAGCAGTTCGGCGGTCAACCTAGAACACAAAACGTCCATTTGTGGTATGACTGACTGCAATTTGACTTTGGTATAGCTACGTTGAATGTGATTTTTGTTTAGATAAAATGTTTTCCTCCATGGGACAACATTTTGTTATCTTTAACATCTATACCTTTTTTGTTTTATCCTAAAAACAGAATAAAAAGATTGGGGGAAAAATGGTTTCTATACAGAGGCACTCTGCCTATAAAGGCACAACATAGAAAGAAACATAATTTTAGGTGTTTTCAGGTTGACTGTCCTAATGTGCTTCTTCAACTGAATGTCCTAAAAGGAGAGCTAAAAGAACCCCCAAACATATCCATGTCAAAGTAGAAACGTGTATTTGTGAATTACGTATGTTTACCTGTAACTAAAATACCATCTTTGGGTAAAGTCAGCTGTGTCCCCTTAACCACTTGCTGGCTACGCTATAGCAAAATGACGGCTACAGCGTGGTCGGCCAGTTCTGGTAGGATGTCATATGACGTCCTCCCATGATCGTGCCAGCTGTGACATGCACCGGGTGTGCTCTGTGATGTGAGTAAAGAGCCAATCACAGTGGCTCTTTACCACGTTATCATCTGTGTCCAACCACTGATCACAATGTAAACACCCTTGTCAGTGATTGCCGTTCCTTTCCTCACACTGTCACAGCGTCAGAGAGCCAGTAACTGGTTGGTGTGAGAGGGGACATCTGCACTGTTAATCAGGGCACTGATCATCAGTGTCTTGATTATCAGTGCACCCCCAACAGTGCCTCATGAGTGCTGCCTATTAGTGCCCATTAGTGTTGCCTCATCAGTGCAGCCCTTTTAGTGCCCATCAAAAAAATTAAAATTGCCCATCTGCAAAGTTTTTTTTTTTTTAATAACTAAAACGTGTTTGTTTTTTGTTTTTTTGTTTTTTTTTCCTTGTTTGTTTTGCAAAAAATAAAAAAGCCAGTGGTGATTAAATACCACCAAAAGAAAGCTCTATTTGTGTAAAAAAAAAAAAAAAAAATTCCATATGCATATTGCTGCATGACCATGCAATTGTCATGCAAAGTGCAGCAGTGCTGAAATCAGAAAATTGGCCTGGGCAGGAAAGGGGTAAAAGTGCCCAGTAGGCAAGTGGTTAAGCAAGCCATACATTTTACAACCTTCTTTCCTTCTATAGAGCGTGTAGAAGGTGTCTCTGAGTGCAGTGTTAGGTAGTGTATTCAGTAAACAAGATGTGTAACACTTACAAGATAGAATTAAAAACGGGCTCATCTGACCATTGCAGTGATTACTGGTGTTTAACCGCTTAGCAACTGGCCCATGCACATATACTGCCACAGGGCAGCCGCTCTGTTCCAGATCACGCACCTAGTACATGATCTGAGACTTTTGGGTCTGGGGTGCGTGCCGCCGGCAACCCGCTCCTGCTGTGATTATACCCAATGGAGCCACAGCGGACTCTATGTCCGCTGGCTCCCACCAATTAGACAGTACAGAGGCAGAAGGACACACTATGTAAACAAGGCAGATTGTCATTTTGTCATTTTGTCAGAGGGGAAGGTACTGATCCTGTTTATTTGCTAAGCAGGCACACGGGTCTCTGCCTTCCCCTAGTCAAAGCACATTTCCCACAAGTACATGCTTATTGGCCTAAATTGATGAGGAAATCTGAATTTGTTAGATTTTATTTTATTTTTTCATTGGGTATGTTTTATAGCAGAAAGTAAAAAAAAAAAAAATCTCACAAAAGTGAGTACACCCCACACATTTTAGTAAATGATTTATTCTATCTTTTCATGTGAACACTGAAGAAATGACACTTTGCTACAATGTAAAGTAGTGAGTGTACAGCTTGTATAAGGCCCCTTTCACACGATCGGACCGTTCAGGTCCGCCTGTCAGTTTTGACGGCAGACCTGAACGGGCGCTCCATGTTAGCCTATGGAGCAACAGATGTCAGTCGAGACATGTCCGCTGACATCCGACTCGGTCCGATCCGCTAAAAGCAGATGGATGGCCCTACGTCCAGGTCCGTCACTGGCGGATTGGATTGGGTGAGATCTGATGAAAACGGACATGCTGTCCGTTTTCATCCAATCCCTCCATAGGAGGCAGCGGCGCCTGACAAGCCCCTCCCCGCTCAGTGAGCAGAGAGGAACCTGTCATCTCCGGCTCAGTGGAGATCAACGGACTGAGCCGGACCGCGGAAGCGGAGTCCGCCTCGTGTGAAAGGGGCCTAACAGTGTAAATTTGCTGTCCCCTCAAAATAAACTGAACTCACACAATTTCATTCATACTGAGGCGTTTTACAGGTGCTATAGCGCTAAAAATAGCGACTGTAAAGATCCTCTCCTCTCACTCCAGTGTGAAAGCCCGAGTGCTTTCACACTGGAGCGGTGTGCTTGCAGGAAGGTAAATAAAGTCCTGCACCAGCATCTTTGCAGCGCTGTAGGAGGGGTGTATACACCCCTCCTAAAGCGCCCCTGCCCATTGAAATCAATGGGTAGCGCCGCCAAACCGCCGCTGCAGTGGCACTTTGCGGGCGGTTTTAACCCTTTTCCGGCCGCTAGTGGGGGTTAAAAATGGCCCGCTAGCAGCCGAATAGTGCCGCTAAAACAACGGTAAAGCGCCGCTAAAAATAGCGGCGCTTTACCGCCAACCCCCCCTCAACGCTCCAGTGTTAAGGTAGCCTTACTGTGATCCTAGGCTAAATTCAAAATTCCAGTGGGGACAGTGAGTCCTGCTAGTAATGTCTGAGACAGGTGTACAGATTTGGGACCTCTAGTGGTAATTTCACTGCTGAAACTTTTAAGAGCTAGAAGAAACCATTAGGTGGTTAACATGCCATCTACCAAAAGCTGAAATTCATTTTGGGTAGACCATCCGGCATAAACAAGTTTTTAAAGACCATGCAGCAAAGCACATTATATATTAAAGTGATTGTAAACGATCACCTTGTAAAACAACCCATATATATTATAATATACACCCACCTTCATTCCTTCTCTCTGTTCTCAGCTGCATAAGAGCTGGGGGGAGGGTAAACAGTAATACACTGATCTTGTCAGTGAAAGGCTGTGCAGAGGGGTCATGTCCGGACAAGTCTGATCATTGGGGGAGAGTACAAAGAGTTCCCCGCATAGCTAGAGAACTGACCACAGTGTGTTCTTCTGCTTAGTGTTGTCAGTTTTTAATAGGAAACCAGAGGGACTAGCAGGAATGCCAGTGATTTCACACAAAGGAAGCCATACAAAGAGAACAGGATACTTTCTCATATAAGTGCATGGTACAGCAGACACATATCAGGAATATGAAATGTTGGGGTAACAAACGCTTTAAAATGGCTGTAAAGGTTTTTTAAATAACAAACATCTCTATACTTACCTTTTTTGTGCAGAGTGACCCTGAACCTCCTTTTCTTGGGTCCCCCGCCCCTGGCTCCTTCTCTGTCGAGTGCCCCCATGGGAAGCCGCTTCCCATGGGGGCCTTTGTGCCTGCTCGCTCCCGAGCTTGCCCTCCTGCATCAATTGACACACAGCAGGACCTGTCCTTGCTACCTTGTCACTGGCTTTTTCTGACAGCAGAGGGTGCCAATGGCTCCCAGTGCTCCAGCAAAGCCAGTGAGACCTGGAAGTGAGGGGAGAGAAGAGCTGCATATGTGTAGAGCGCTGGATCCAATGAGGAATCGGTTAAGTAAAGGGGGGGGGGGCTGGTTACTGGTGCCTAAACGTTTTTACCTTTTTAAAAGCAAGGAATGCATTGGGGTAAATGTGTTTAGGCTTTAGAACCACTTTACCACTTTAGGTCAAAGCGGTTGATTTACTATAGAAAGATTGATAGCAAAGTGAAAATTCACTTAGCTTTGTAAATAACGTGAAGCCATGTTCACTTTAACACAATATTGTTCCAGCAAAAATTCTGTGTATTTATTTTTTTCTTAATTACTCTCCTGGCATATGATTGATTAGGTATTCAGAGTGTAGAGGGTGAACACAGGTTCACCCTTTTTACTGCCAGTCACTTTACTTAACGCAGCCCCATTGAATCAATAGACTGACCTGAATACCTAACTAGTTACTGTGTACACATTATTTAGTTATATCTGCTAAAAGTTATGAATGTTTTAAATAGAATGTCTTTATTTACATTCATAGTCATTGTTTAAAAAAAAATATTTTAGATGTGTCACCAAACATTAAGCTTTAGATAAGAGACGCATGTAAATGATTCCACGATGTATTGATTATACCAGGCTGAAATTATGTTGGCTTCCCTCTGTCTACTGGAAACAATGTGAGATGTAACTTGCATTAATATGTATCCATACCGTAGGTGTGTAATGTGAAACTTATATGTTTTTTTTAAATTTAACTATTTACTAGATGGAAACAGAATAGTTACCTTAGGTGGTTGAGACCGTTAATCAAACTACTGTTGCTTTTTTGTTGAAGGCCCCATTCACCTCAGAACACAGTTAAGGAAACCTGCGTTCTGTGCGTGTTTCCTTCACCATGTTCAGAACACACTGCAAGTTGCAATCTGGAGTGGGTGTCAATGTTAATTTAATGACATCCCAAATGCAGGCCACTTGCCTGTACCGGATTGCTTGGTACAGAAGATTTGGTTGCAGCATATTTCCAAAAGTTGTACATGCCTTACACATTCATGTGTGATTCCTAGTGTGAACCAGCCCTCCATGCGCTATTATACAGCGGGTCCAACCACAACATACTGGTTATAGTAGTTAAAGAGTACCAAAAGTTTTTCAATATATGCTATGTTCATAGTCCTAGTTCAGTGATGCCTTTCGAAATAGATGTACACATCCAGGAGTAGAGTATATAGGAGTGTTTTATGGCATGGTCTGTAACAAAGTTGACTACTTCCAAATTTTTTGTCCTGGCCCCTTGGCTAAAATGATTATTATTATTATTATACGAGATTTATATAGCGCCAACAGTTTACTCAGCGCTTTAAAATGTATAAGGGGGACAACACAATTACAGTACAGTTCAATACAAAAGGTACAGGAGGGCCCTGCTCGTAGAGCTTACATTCTAAAGGGAGGGGGTGGTGGTACAAAAGGTAATAGCTGCAAAAAATGATTTGATGGGGGTGGCTCAGGGACAGTTATGTGGGTTTGGGATAGGCTTATTAATAGGATTAATAGGATTATTAAACATCAGTTGTTCTTTAAAGACATAAGAAAAGGCAGGTTAACCCTATATGTTGTGCCTAAAAAAAGGCAAAATGTATTTTTTGAGGCTAAACCATTTGCTTGGCTTGACAATCTGATGACTAGTTTTCTTGTCAAATGTGGCCTTTATTGCAATGACTGTATTCATTATGCATATGATTTGTTAGGTTTGCTCTAGGACATTTACCGTTTTTAAATTTGTCAGAAGTAAAGGAGTATACCTTGGATAATTTCACAAGTTTGACCTCATATCCGACACATTTTGAAATTGTTTTTAGTACCACAAAAAAGTATGATTTTGTTGACAGCATGAAAAATTCACGTTTGTACTCTGAGCAGTAATCATTGCATTAGTAAAAGCATGGATTTAGTTAACTACAGACTTTTTTTTTTTTTTTTTTTTTTTTTGCATTTAAATGAGTATTCTAACTAGGTTTGGTAGTAAATTATAAATGCTATACTTATTGGTGTTTTTTATTATTATTTTTTTTTTTTCTTTTTTGTTCTTGTAGGACATGATGTCCAGTTTAGGTGACCTCTCTCAGGAGAGCACAGGTATGGTTGCTGAACAGCCTGTTGCCACACTTCCAGGCACTACATCTCCTACCAGTCCAAACTTTTCTAGGATACCAGAAGAGAAGCCTTTCACTCTAGAACAGCCTATGTTCCTTATGACAACCACTGCTCAGGCCATCTCAGGATTCTTTGTCTGGACCGCACTACTTATAACCTGTCACCAGGTATGTGGCTCTCCTTTGCTAGTCTGTGCTGATTTATTGATTGGAAATGGAAGGATTACTTTGAGTGTGACTTTTTTTATGTGCATTTTAGTCGATTATCCTAATCGCTGCTTTAAATCTCAAATGATTTTGTCTTTTCCAAGTGCTTCAGTACTTAGGCAAAAGACACATAGGGGTGGATTTAATATGGAGTGCGGCTAAAGCTCTCTGCTAGATGCCACAGTATTACTACACATTATGGCTTTTTTGTGTCTTTCATGAAAGGCAGGCCATGGTATAGAGCCTGGGTGTCCCACAGAGTTTTCAAGCAGGGAGAACTCTGATTAAAGGGGGACTTCTCTTCTGCAATATTATGGTCCTGTGGCTCATCTCCCATTCAGTACTCTTTACATATGCTGTGCAGGTGTGCCACAGGCCCCCCCCCACTGCTGGCTTCTGATATCTGCGATATTGTCTACACTTGTGCCATGTATACGTATGTTTGAATACAGCTGTGCAAGTTTTTTGCCCCTTAGCAAAGCATCCCAGGAGGCAACAGGGGCCCTAGTGTCATTGACTGGATGAGAAAGCAGGTAGTGTTGAAAAGGGGGAAACTTTTTTTTTTTTTCTTTTTCTTCAGCTGGGGGGGGGGGGGGGGGGGGTTACCAGGACAGGAAATTACCATGGGAAAAGGTCTGTTTTAAGTCTGAGTTGTCACTCATGTGAGGCCATTTTACATTTAATTTGTCAGGTCATTTGACTGGACTTTCCCCCCCCCCCCCCCCTCTCTTCCTATTTATTTTAATAACCCTTTGCATGCTTCAAAATCCCAATTCAATCATTTACACATAGCTTATAACAGAGCGCTGTGAATTGTTTTTACTACAGAGCTCAGTATGGGGGCAGTCGTCAGTATTTCCACATCTTTGCATTTCTGTGCTACCTGTATTTACACAGGTGCATTTTCATCATATAATGTTGCGGCCTCCCTAACAACATGATCAGTACCCAGCAACAGAAGACAGGTGTGCAGAGGATGATGTGGCTTAACCCTTTTGTGCTCATTTCCAGTTCTTCTCTTCCAGAGTAGATTATGTAAACAAACATTCGGTATTGTATACAAATTCAGTTAGGTTCTTACTAGGTGGTTTATTTTATTTTAAATATGGTGAACACTCCATTACCAAACAGCCAGGCCAAGGATTACAGAGCCTGTGTAAGCTGCAGCAGAAACTGGTGGCTGTGGGGTAGGGGGGTGGTGTGAGCTAATGGGGCCAGAAATTAGAAGTTTACATCCCATTGTAACAGTCTTGCCTGCTGCAGGACCACTCTGGATGTGCTACCTGCTAGGTATGACTTTTGTGAATGGAACTATATATACAGTGCCTTGAAAAAGTTTTCATACCCCTTGATATTTTCGACATTTTGTCATGTTACAACCAAAAACGTGAATGTATTTTATTGGGAATTTTAGGTGATAGACCAACACAAAGTGCCACATAGTTGTAAAGTGGAAGGAAAATGATAAATGGTTTTCAATTTTTTTTTTTACAAATATATGAAAAGTATGGCGTGAGTTTGTATTCAGCCGCCTTTACTCTGATACCCCTAATTAAAATCTAGTGGAACCAATTGTCATCAGAAGTCACCTAATTAGTAAATAGTCTACCTGTGTGTAGTTTAATCTCAGTATAAATACAGCTGTTCTGTTAACCCCTCAGATGTTTGTTAGGGAACCTTTGTGAACAAACAGCATCGTGAAGGCCAAGGAACACTCCAGACAGGTCAGGGACAAAGTTAAGACGTTTAAAGCAGGGTTAGGTTTAAAAAAAAAAATTCCCAAACTTTGAAACCTCTCACGGAGCACTGTTCAATCCATCATCTGAAAATGAAGAGTATGGCACAACTGCAAACCTACCAAGACATGGCCGTCCACCTAAACTGACAGGCCGGGCAAGGAGAGCATTAATCTGAAGCAACCAAGAGGCCCATGGTAACTCTGGGAGAGCTGCAGAGATCCACAGCTCAGGTAGGAGAATTTGTCCACAGGACAACTATTAGTCATGAACTCCACAAATTGGGCCTTTATGGAAGAGTAGCAAGAAGAAAGCCAATGTTGAAAGAGAGTCATAAGAAGTCAGTTTGCAAGAAGCCATGTGGAGGACACAGCAAACATGTGGAAGAAAGTGCTCTGGTCAGATGAGACCAAAATGGAATGTTATATGTGGCAGAAAACTAACACTGCACATCACCCTGAACACACCATCCCCACCGTAAAACATGGTGGCGGCAGTGTCATGTTGTGGGAATGCTTTTCTTCAGCAGGGACAAAATAAGCTGGTCAGAGTTGATGGGAAGATGGATGGAGCCAAATACAGGGCAGTCTTAAGCCTCGTACACACTATCGGATTTTCCGACGGGAATTGTGTGTTGACAGACTGTTGGCCTAAAATCCGACCGTTTGTACGATCCATCGGACAATTGTCTGATTTTCTGCGAACAAATGTTGGATGCCAGGCTTATACATTTTCCACGGACAACGTTCTGTTGTCAGATTTTCCGATCATGTGTACACAAGTCCGTCAGACAAAAGTCCAAAATACAAACACGCATGCTCAGAATCGATGCTCACCAAACACAACATTAGCAGAAGGTGCCCAAAGGGTGGCGCTAAAGAGCTGAAAAGCCACGTAGTACGTCACTATGTTCGTCTTTGGCCGACAATTGTGTGCTGTTTTGTATGCAAGACAAGTTTATGGCCAACGCCCTTTGGACAAAAGTCTGGTGCTTTGTCTGCGGAAAATCCAATCGTGTGTACGAGGCTTTAGAAGAAAACCTGTTAGAGTCTGCAAAAGACTTGAGACTGGGGCGAAGGTTCACTTTCCAGCAGGACAACAACCCTAAACATATAGCCAGAGCTACAATGGAATGGTTTAAATTGAAGCATACCCCTGTGTTAGAATTGTCCAGTCAAAGTCCATACCTAAATCCAATTGAGAATCTGTGGCAAGACTTAAAATTGCTGTTTGCAGACGCTCTCTGTCCAATCTGACAGAGCTTGAGCTATTTTGCAAAGAAGAATGGGCAAAGAATTCACTCTCTAGCTATGCAAAGCTCATGGAGACATACCCAAAAAGCAGCTGTAATTGCAGCGACAGGTGGTTCTACAAAGTATTGACTCAGGGGGGCTGAATACAAATTGTCAGGGCTGGGCTCAGCCCTTCCTTCTCTGAGCTGGCCGCTCAGCTGTCGGCTAATTGCCAGCTCCCATCTCTCTCCACAGTTACTCAGCTGTTGATCCTGCTCGTCATCCATGCCTACTTAAGCCGTCCAGTCCGGAGGAGCTCTGCCTTCGCCTTGGTCACATCACAAGAAACTATCTCCTGCGTTCCTGTTTAAAGACTGGCTTTGCTGACATCCCTTCTGGCTACAGATCCTGCTTGCTGTTCCACAACTTTGATCCCTGACTCCTGGCTTGGCTGACTATCCGTTCTGGTTACTGAACTTTGGCTATGTTTTTACTACGTTTGTTCTTTTACTTTTATTATTAACCACTGGGCACTTAAACCCCCTTAATAACCAGACCAGCTTTCAGTGCTCTCACAATTTGAATGACAATTACTCAGTCATGCAACACTGTACCTATATGAAATTTTCGTCCTTTTTTCACACAAATAGAGCATTCTTTTGGTGGTATTTGATCTCCTCTGGGTTTTTTATTTTTTGTGCTATAAATGAAAAAAGACCGAAAATTTTGTAAAAAAGAAAAATGCATTTTTCTTCATTTCTATTAAAAATTTCTGCAAATAAGTAATTTTTCTTCATAAATTGGGCCAAAAATGTATACTGCTACATATCTTTGGTAAAAATAACCCAAATTAGTGCATATTATTTTAGTCTGTGTGAAAGTTATAGGGTCTACAAGCTATGGTGCCAATCACTGAAAATGTATCAATTTGATCACACCTGATGTGCTGACAGCCTATCATTTCTGAGACGCTAACAAGCCAGTAAAGTACAAATACCCCACAAATGACCCCTTTTTGCAAAGTAGATATTCCAAGGTAGTTAGTACGAGGCACAGTTAGTTTTTTGAAGTTGTAATTTTTTCCCACAATTCTTTGCAAAATGACGATTTTTTTTATTTTTATTTTTTTCACACCAAATTGTCATTATAATAGGGTATTTCTCTCACATGGCATGTACATTCCACAAATGAAACCCCAAAATATATTCTGCTGCTCCTCCTGAGTATGGCGATGCCACATGTGTGAGACTTTTACACAGCCTGGCCGCATACAGAGGCCCAACATTGAAGTAGCCCCTTCAGGCATTCTAGGAGCATAAACTACACATCTCATTTCTCAACCACCTATTACAATTTTGAAGGCCCTGGAGCACCAGGACAATGGAAACGCCCACAAAGTGACCCCATTTTGGAAAGCAAACACCCCAATGTATAATCTATGAGGCATAATGAGTCTTTTGAACGGTTCATTTTTTCCCAGAAGTTTTTGGAAAATGTGGAAAAAAATTAAAACGCATTATTTTTTTAATTTTTTTTTTACACAAAGTTGTCCATTTATAAGATATTTCCAACACATAGCATGTACATAGCAAAAATGACACCCCAAAATATATTCTGATATTCCTCCTGAGTATGGTGATACCACATGTGTGAGACTTTTACACAGCCTGGCCACATAGAGGCCCAACATTCAAGAAGCACCATCAGGTGTTCTAGGGACATAAATTACGCATCAAATTTCCTTACAATCTATCACATTTTTGAAGTCCCTTCATATTTCTAACACAGCATGTACATACCAAGAATTTACACCCTAAAATACATTCTGCTGAGTAAAGGGTAAACAAAAGATTACTTGTGCTTTTAGTAGTGCAATTGTCCACAGGAGGAGAGCCCTGATCCAGGCAGCAGGCAGGGGTGTGGTCAGCGACAGTGAATGGAATTGTCCAGGCAGCAGGCAGGAATATTGTCCATAGTCAGTACAGGCAGGGATACTGTCCATATACAGTCCAGGGTCAGTACAAGTAGAGACGTTGCCAGCAGTGCCAAAATATTGGTCCTGGAAGTAAGCAGGAACATGGTCCAAGTAGCAGGCCAGGAAAGAATGGGGACAGGGGTAGAGGCTTCTCCCACTCAAATCTCTTTGAAGCCTCCGAGTCTTCAGACCCTAATCTGGGAATGAGAAAACTAAAAAATGAGTTTTCTTCATCATCCAGAAAAACAATTCTTGAGCCCCTCACATATGAGACCCCTGTGTTCCCACTAGCATAGCAGGGTAAAAGATCAATCCAAGAGGCAGGCAAAAAATGTGGTCAAACAGTCCAGGGTCAGTTCCAGAGCAGGCAGAGGTAGGTACAGTTTAGCGTTAGGCAGAAGCGTGGTCGTATTACAGGCCAGGGTCAGTTCGGCAGAAGGCAGAGGTATGTACAGTTCAGTGCAGTGGCCTAAGGGGTGTGGAGGAAAATGACAGGAAATGAGAATTAAGTTTACCATACTTCCCTAGTAATGTATAGAAGTATGATAACGGTGGAAACATTCACCTGTACAGAGGCCTGGTTGGAAAGGACAATCGGGACAATAATACGTGGTGTCTCTTCTAATTCCTCCTCTGGAGCACACCCGGCATTTCTTCTGACGTCTGTGGCTTGTTTCATGGGGGGATTTTGTCAGGAAAGTGGCACTCGTGGAGTCTGCTCACGGAATCGGAGCGAATAATTGCTGGTGGGCTTTCAGGGTACAAAAGGGCGGAAATAACTTCTTCTTGGTAGTGCAGATAGGATACGGGGTTCTCTGTAGATTTTTGGTAAATAACATAAGTGTTATACATGGCCAAACCGAAAAAATAAATGGACATTTTTTTATACCAGTGGCGGGATTTTCTTGTGGGAAGGTAGGGTTCAATCTGATTGTTGAAGTCCACTCCCCCCCATAAAAAAATTATAGTCATAAACACAAGCTGGTTTCTGGATTGGGCCGTTTCTTCTGGAGACTTCCAGGTAGGTGTCATTATGGATTGTCGTAAACATGTGGATGTTTCGTCTGTCCCTCCACTTGACAGCCAATAGCTCCTGGTTCCGCAAAGATGCCATCTCCCCTCGTCGTAGCCTTTCATTGACGAGTTTTTGCGGGAAGCCCTTTCTATTGGCTCTTACTGTACCACATGCTGGAGTGTCTCTCTGGTGAAGATTGCAGAAGAGGGGCAAGCTAGTATAAAAATTATCCACATAAAAATGGTATCCCTTTCCAAAGAGTGGCTAGGCAAGCTCCCAGACCACTCTTCCGCTGGCTCCGATGTACTCTGGGCATTCAGGGGGACGCAGTTGGGAGTCCTTCCCTTCGTACACCAGGAAGCCGTAGATATCCCCTGTGGCTCGGTCACAAAGTTTGTACAGTTTTTAACCCTATATCGGCCCTTTTGCTGGGGATAAACTGTTTGATGCCCAGCCTGCCTGAGAATTTTACAAGGGACTCATCCACGGAAATATTCTGTTCGGGGTTATATAACTGGGGAAATTTTTCAGAGAAATAATTTAGGTGTAGCCAAGTTTTAAATAGTTTGTCAAAAGCTAGGTCATTTCGGGGAGGGCACTGGGTGTTGTCATTGTAGTGGAGGAACCGCATAATCATTAGGTATCTTGACCTTGGCATAAGGGATGAGAAGAGTGGCATGTGGTGGATGGGTTTGGTAGACCAATAGGAATAAAATTGTTTTTTTTGTGAGTCCCATAGTAAAAGTTCGACCTAAGAAAATTTTGAATTCCTCTACGGTTAGTTCTCCCCACTCAAAGGGACGGGCGTAACTAGAGCCAGGTTTGCTTACTATGTGCTGCTGTGCGTAGAGGTTGCACTGGGCCACAATGGACGATAGTAAGTCTTCGGTGAAAATCAAATGAAAAAAATCAAGCATGGCAAAATCATCGGTGTTCACCTGGACACCTGGCTGGGCGGTGAAAAGCGGGATATTTGCTGCCCTGGAATTGGGGGGAAGCCACAGGGGGTTTTGAAGGGCATAGGGAAGGCTGGCATGGCTCTTATCCCTTTGGGGCTGAGATGACACTCTACTGGTGCCTGGCCTTTGTTGTAGTGGCTCTACTCTCGAGGTAGACAGCTCTGCTCTCGAGGTGGACGGCCCTGCGCTGCTGGTAGTAGGCTGCTGCTCCACGCTAGAATGCCGCCTTTTCACAGGCACACATTTCTCTTCCGATTCTGTATCAGACCCGCTGCTTGTAACGGGTTCATCGTCCAAATCGGACTGAGACTCAGAGCTCCCCGCTGCACCCACCGGTCATGCTTAGAAGCTGGTAGGCCTCCTCGCTAGTAAAATATTTTTTTGCCATACTGGTGGCTGGTGAGGCTGCACTGCAGAGCACTGTCGTGGGCACAGGCGGCACTGATGTGGCACTGCAGTGACGCAGGTGGCACTCATGGGCACTGGTGTGCACTGTAGTGGCACTGGTGTGGCTCTGGTGGCACTGATTAGCACACAGACGGCACTGGTGGCACTGATGTGGCTCTGGTGGCACTGGTGTGGCACAGATGGTACTATTGGGCACTGCTAGATAAAATTAAACTCAGTTTGGCACACGATTGCTCTCCTCTCACGCTGCATCGGTGTGAGGAGAGTGATGAACTTGTGCTGACTCTGTGTGACTGTCTTTGTTGACATTTGTGATCGCTCTGTCATTGGACGGAGCGATCACGTGGTAAAGGGCCGCTGTCATTGGCCCTTTACCGCGATCCGTGTTGAGCCGGGTCCCGTGAACCCGGCCAGCACGGACGTTCCTGTGTGCGCGCAGGAACGATTCTCCGGGAGGACGTCACTATACGCCCTCCCAGAGTTAACAAAAACCGCCTTGTAGCCGTCATTCGGCTATGGGCCGGTTACGAAGTGGTTAAACAAGTGTGATTTAACTGTACTTCTGTCTCAGCCTGATTCATGGTTTCTAACACAAATGCACGCCACACTTTTCACATATTGATTTGTAAACATTTTTGAAAGCCATTTATCGTTTTCCTTCCACTTCACAATTCTGTGTCCCTTTGTGTTGGTCTATCACATAAAATCCCAATAAAATACATTTACATTTTTGGTTGTAACATGACAAAATGTGGACAATTTCAAGGGGTATGAATACTTTTTTCAAGTCACTGTATATAAATATCGATACTGCCACACATTATCCATTATACGTTATATCCTACTTGCCGCTACTACACATGCACCAGGTATTGGCAATATTATGAGTAAACCCAAAACTCTCCACACTCCTCTAACAGCAATCAGATCCCAGCAGAAGTCTCCAATCACGAATAACTTATTTGCAGCTTGCCACATGGTCTATTGAAGAGGGCTGCAAATAAGTTATTAGGTAAAGGAGACTTCCTGTGCCTGATTGCTAATGTGTGTGGGGATTACTGGAGATTTGAGAAGATCAGCAACAATGTAATCGACTGTAAGCAACTAGTATCGGGACATCGTCATCCAATGCCCAGGGAGACTAAGGCAAACTCATCAGGCTGCATTCAGATGTGTGGCTATCATTGCTGCCCCTCTGAAAAGCAATCTCAAATGGATTACTTTTCATATCAGTCGAGGACCGTCTGTTTTTATTCCTGAAAGTTTTGACCCACTGCAACACAGCTGCTTGCTTTGCACAAAGTTGTGTCTTGGTCACATTCACTTTAACCACTTGAGGTCCGGGCCATAGCCGAATGACTGCTACAGCGCGGACCTCAATCTCCGGGAGGACGTCATAGGACGTCATCCCCTGTACACGCGCACCGCGCGCTCCCTGCAGGGCGCGCGGTGTGCGCGATGTGATCACCGAGTCACGGAGACTCGGATGATCACAGATCCGAGTAAGGGGCCGGTCCCGGCCCCTTACCATGTGATCAGCTGTCAGCCAATGACAGCTGATCACATGATGTAAACAAGACTCGGTGATCGGTTTCGTTTTCTCCTCACGCTGAGAGCGTGAGGAGGAAAAAAAAGCCAATCACCGGCTTATGTGAAAGGGACATCGGTCCCGAAGAGGAAGGAGGCACAGATGCCTCATCTGTGCCTCCAAGTGCCATTTGTTATTGCCACCTGCCAGTGCCCACAAGTGCCACCAACAATGCCCCACAAGTGCCACCTATCAGTGCCACCTAGCAGTGCTGCCATCAATCAGTGCCCATCACCGCCACCCATCAGTGCCCATCACCGCCACCCATCAGTGCCCATCACTGCCACCTATCGGTGCCCATCAGTGCCGCCTCATCAGCGTACATCAACGAAGGAGAAAAATTACCTGTTTGCAAAAATTTATAACAAAATATAAAAAATATATAATTTTTTTTAAAAAAATTCTGTCTTTTTCAATTTTTTTAACAAAAAATAAAAAACGCAGAGGTGATCAAATACCATCAAAAGAAAGCTCTATTTGTGGGAAAAAAGTATAAAAATTTCATTTGGGTACAGTGTTGTATGACCGCGCAATTGTCATTCAAAGTGCGACAGCGCTAAAAGCTGAAAATTGGTCTGGACAGGAGGGGGGTTTAAGTGCCCAGTAAGCAAGTGGTTAATAGGACATGTTTGACAGCAGCCCTGCCTGCCAATTGTGACATGCTATATATTTTTGGCCATGTATGCTAATTATTCAGTCCTCCTTTCTCAGTGTGGAAATGAAGGCAGATGTGATATGTCCCGTGACAATGGGAAACTGGAAGATGAGCAGTCTGCCCTCACTCCCCAGAAGGCAGACATGTGTTCTTAGCTGTTGTCGGCTCTCTTCTGCCCACATCTATCGGGCCCCTGCTCCTACTGAGTGAAAGGTCTTTGAGGTTTTACTGCACATGCACAGGCAACCGGAAGTAGACGCCACTGACCACAGGTAAACATTGCTGCAGAATACCGGTGAATGTTTATCTTTGGCCAGCATTGTTAAAATGCAGCATATCAAAAAGCAGGGTTTGTTTTTTGTGATGTACTGTAGTGAGTCAGTTGGCACCTTGTGCATTGGGGTGCCCTTCTAAATTAATGGCACTGAAATGTACCATAGAGCGTGCCGTGTATTACCGCTGAGGTAAAATGCTCATTACTGCAATTCATAGGTCTGATGGAGGGCTAAAGGCTAAGTATACTTTAAAAAAGACTTATGTCTAAAGACCTTAGCCCTTTTCCATGTAAAGTAAACCACTCTGCAATTACCTTAAGTCAGCGGGCAAAGCATTGCAGGAGCCTACAACATATCGGGTGGTGTTCAGTCAGAGGAAACTCTTTGTAAGTTTACAAGTAAACCACTTTTTCATTCGGGCCTTTGCATTCTGCACCCTGTCACCCAGAACCCCTACTACAAACCCCCTGGACACCTGACCACTAATTTTCTTACCTCCCAGTACTCATGGCACTTGAACATGCAATCTCTATATCAGGCTTTAACTATAAGAGTTTTAAATTTTGAAGTTGCTGCATTTAAAAGCAACTTGACAGATATGGCCGCTGCAGTGCTTCACAGTTTTTATCTTCAAATTTGCCAGCTAGTTGGTGGGTCACCCTCCCAAAACATACATGTGCCTATCTGGCGTTCTTAAACTTGGTGCAAGAAGGAGGATTTTGGGTTCATGGAGAACTGGGCTGACTTTGCGGTCGGTTACAGGCTCTACAGCAGGGACATCCTTAAATGGACAGGGTGCAGCTCTCTTAGAGGAGAAGATGACAAGAATGTTGGAGGAACTTTTAAACTAGGAATTTGGGGGAGGGGGGGGGGGTTAGTGAAAGGTATACAGTGTGGTGAGCATGTTTCAAAGTGAGGAGGTGTGGGGGCAGGGGGGTGGGCCTCAAACCAGATAATACAGAAACTAGCGGAGGAGGATTTTTGACTTTGTGGGAATATTAGAAACCTGGTTTAATGGTTCACATGACTGGCTTGCGACTATGCAGGGGTACTCCGTGTGTAGGAGAGACAGGGCAGGTAGCAGAGGGGGAGGAGTGTTGCAGCACATCAAGAGTGAATTATGGGTGAATATGAGGGATGACATTGCTAATAAAGCTAGTGAGGAAGTAAAGTCTTTGTGGCTGGAGCTTCAAAGGGTCGAAGCAATGGTAAATTAATTGTGGGTGTATGGTTTAGGTCCCCTAACGTTGAGGAGGAAAAGACCAATTTACTTTAACAGTTGGAGAGGGTGGAGAATCGGGGCAATGTTATAATTTATGAGGGACTTCAACTATCCTGATACTTAGTGGGCAGACAAAGCTACATGCTCAACTAAGGCTCATTTCTTCAATGTGATGCAGGACAATTTCTTGAGTCAAATGGTGGAAGCCCCAACTAGAAAAAAAGGCTTTACCAGACCTGCTACTTGCCAACAACAGATTGCAGATGTGGAAGTAGGGCATTATGTAAGAAACAGTAATTATGTTAGCCATAAATGATAAGAAAAGGAGATGAGAATAGGAAAAGAATACCATTTCAAAAGAGCCAATTTTACTGAACTGCATTCCATACTACATGACACTAAATGGGACCAGGTTCTTGACACAAATAACACTGAAGAGAAGTGGCAGTGCTTTATGCACATATTAAACAATGGCATCAGTCAGTGCATTTCAATGGACAACAAATCTAAAAGAACAAATGTTAAACCTGGTTGGCTAAATACTACCGGGAAAAAAAAAAATGAATGAGAAAAAATGGTCCTTTAACCACTTGCTGACCGCCTCACGCCTATATACGTGAGCAGAATGGCACGGGCAGGCAAAATCACGTACCTTGTACGTGATTGCCTTCCCGCGGGCGGGGGGTTCGATCGGACCCCCCCCGGTGCCAGCTGCGGTCGGCATTTGGCTGGGAGAGTTGAGAGACGAGGGGAGGCCATCCGATCGTGGCCCCCCCCTCGCGATCGCTCCCAGCCAATGAGAAACATCCTCTGCCTCTGTATAGTACACAGAGGCAGAGGATGTGATGTCATCTCTCCTCGGCTCGGGAGTTTCCGTTCCGGCCCGAGGAGAGACGACATGTAAGTAAGTGCACCAACACAACACAACACAACACAGTAGAACATGCCAGGCACACTAAACACCCCCGATCCCCCCCCCGATCGCCCCCCGATCCCACCCCAATCACCCCCCCCCCCCCTGTCACAAACTGACACCAAGCAGGTTTTTTTTTTTTTTTTTCTGATTGCTGCATAGTGTCAGTTTGTGACAGTTACAGTGTTAGGACAATTAGGGTTAGCCCCCTGTAGGTCTAGGGTACCCCCCTAACCCCCCCTAATAAAGTTTTAACCCCTTGATCACCCCCTGTCACTAAGCGATCATTTTTCTGATCGCTGTATTAGTGTCGCTGGTGACGCTAGTTAGTGAGGTAAATATTTAGGTTCGCCGTCAGCGTTTTATAGCGACAGGGACCCCCATATACTACCTAATGTTTTAACCCCTTGATTGCCCCCTAGTTAACCCTTTCACCACTGATCACCGTATAACTGTTACGGGTGACGCTGGTTAGTTCGTTTATTTTTTATAGTGTCAGGGCACCCGCCGTTTATTACCGAATAAAGGTTTAGCCCCCTGATCGCCCGGCGGTGATATGCGTCGCCCCAGGCAGCGTCAGATTAGCGCCAGTACCGCTAACACCCACGCACGCAGCATACGCCTCCCTTAGTGGTATAGTATCTGAACGGATCAATATCTGATCCGATCAGATCTATACTAGCGTCCCCAGCAGTTTAGGGTTCCCAAAAACGCAGCGTTAGCGGGATCAGCCCAGATACCTGCTAGCACCTGCGTTTTGCCCCTCCGCCCAGCCTAGCCCAGCCCACCCAAGTGCAGTATCGATCGATCACTGTCGCTTACAAAACACTAAACGCATAACTGCAGCGTTCGCAGAGTCAGGCCTGATCCCTGCGATCGCTAACAGTTTTTTTGGTAGCGTTTTGGTGAACTGGCAAGCACCAGTGGCCTAGTACACCCCGGTCGTAGTCAAACCAGCACTGCAGTAACACTTGGTGACGTGGCGAGTCCCATAAGTGCAGTTCAAGCTGGTGAGGTGGCAAGCACAAGTAGTGTCCCGCTGCCACCAAAAAGACAAACACAGGCCCGTCGTGCCCATAATGCCCTTCCTACTGCATTCGCCAATCCTAATTGGGAACCCACCGCTTCTGCAGCGCCCGTACTTCCCCCATTCACATCCCCAACCAAATGCAGTCGGCTGCATGAGAGGCATTTTTATGTCCTCCCGAGTACCCCTACCCAACAAACCCCCCCAAAAAGATGTCGTGTCTGCAGCAAGCGCGGATATAGGCGTGACACCCGCTATTATTGTCCCTCCTGTCCTGACAATCCTGGTCTTTGCATTGGTGAATGTTTTGAACGCTACCATTCACTAGATGAGTATTAGCGTAGGGTACAGCATTGCACAGACTAGGCACACTTTCACAGGGTCTCCCAAGATGCCATCGCATTTTGAGAGACCCGAACCTGGAACCGGTTACAGTTATAAAAGTTACAAGTTTGCAAAAAAAACACAAACAAAAATAAAAAAAAAATAGTTGTTGTTTTATTCTCTCTCTCTATTCTCTCTCTATTGTTCTGCTCTTTTTTACTGTATTCTATTCTGCAATGTTTTATTGTTATTATGTTTTATCATGTTTGCTTTTCAGGTATGCAATTTTTTATACTTTACCGTTTTTACTGTGCTTTATTGTTAACCATTTTTTGGTCTTCAGGTACACCATTCACGACTTTGAGTGGTTATACCAGAATGATGCCTGCAGGTTTAGGTATCATCTTGGTATCATTCTTTTCAGCCAGCGGTCGGCTTTCATGTAAAAGCAATCCTAGCGGCTAATTAGCCTCTAGACTGCTTTTACAAGCAGTGGGAGGGAATGCCCCCCCCCCAGCGTCTTTCGTGTTTTTCTCTGGCTCTCCTGTCTCAACAGGGAACCTGAGAATGCAGCCAGTGATTCAGCCAGCTGACCATAGAGCTGATCAGAGACCAGAGTGGCTCCAAACATCTCTATGGCCTAAGAAACCGGAAGCTACGAGCATTTTATGACTTAGATTTCGCCGGATGTAAACAGCGCCATTGGGAAATTGGGGAAGCATTTTATCACACCGATCTTGGTGTGGTCAGATGCTTTGAGGGCAGAGGAGAGATCTAGGGTCTAATAGACCCCAATTTTTTCAAAAAAGAGTACCTGTCACTACCTATTGCTATCATAGGGGATATTTACATTCCCTGAGATAACAATAAAAATGATTTAAAAAAAATAAAAAATGAAAGAAACAGTTTAAAAATAAGATAAAAAAGCAAAAAAATAATAAAGAAAAAAAAAAAAAAAAAAAAAAAAAAAGCACCCCTGTCCCCCCTGCTCTCGCGCTAAGGCGAACGCAAGCGTCGGTCTGGCGTCAAATGTAAACAGCAATTGCACCATGCATGTGAGGTATCACCGCGAAGGTCAGATCGAGGGCAGTATTTTTAGCAGTAGACCTCCTCTGTAAATCTAAAGTGGTAACCTGTAAAGGCTTTTAAAGGCTTTTAAAAATGTATTAATTTTGTTGCCACTGCACGTTTGTGCGCAATTTTAAAGCATGTCATGTTTGGTATCCATGTACTCGGCTTAAGATCATCTTTTTTATTCCATCAAACATTTGGGCACTATAGTGTGTTTTAGTGCATTAAAATTTAAAAAAGTGTGTTTTTTCCACAAAAAATGCGTTTGAAAAATCGCTGCGCAAATACCGTGTGAAAAAAAAAAATGAAACACTCACCATTTTAATCTGTAGGGCATTTGCTTTAAAAAAATATATAATGTTTGGGTGTTCAAAGTCATTTTCTTGCAAAAAAAAATAATTTTTTCACGTAATCAAAAAGTGTCAGAAAGGGTTTTGCCTTCAAGTGGTTAGAAGAGTGGGTGATGTGTGACATAAGCTTCTAAATGTTGTGCATAAAATGCCAGGACAGTTCAAAACCCCCCTAAATGACCCCATTTTGGAAAGTAGACACCCCAAGCTATTTGCTGAGAGTCATGTCGAGTCCATGGAATATTTTATATTGTGACACAAGTTGCGGGAAAGAGACAAATTTTTTTTTTTTTTTGCACAAAGTTGTCACTAAATGATATATTGCTCAAACATGCCATGGGAATATGTGAAATTACACCCCAAAATACATTCTGCTGCTTCTCCTGAGTACGGGGATACCACATGTGTGGGACTTTTTGGGAGCCTAGCTGCGCACGGGACCCCGAAAACCAAGCACCGCCTTCAGGCTTTCTAAGGGCGTAAATTTTTGATTTCACTCTTCACTGCCTATCACAGTTTCGGAGGCCATGGAATGCCCAGGTGGCACAAACCCCCCAAAATGACCCCATTTTGGAAAGTAGACACCCCAAGCTATTTGCTGAGAGGTATAGTGAGTATTTTGCAGACCTCACTTTGTCACAAAGTTTTGAAAATTGAAAAAAGAAAATTTTTTTTTTTTTTTTCTGGTCTTTCTTCATTTTCAAAAACAAATGAGAGCTGCAAAATACTCACCATGCCTCTCAGCAAATAGCTTGGGGTGTCTACTTTCCAAAATGGGGTCATTTGGGGGGGTTTTGTGCCATCTTGGCATTTTATGGCCTTCAAAACTGTGATAGGTAGTGAGGCGTGAAATCAAAAATTTATGCCCTTAGAAATCCTGAAGGCGGTGCTTGGTTTTCGGGGCCCCGTACGCGGCTAGGCTCCCAAAAAGTCCCACACATGTGGTATCCCCATACTCGGGAGAAGCAGCTGAATGTATTTTGGGGTGCAATTCCACATATGCCCATGGCCTGTGTGAGCAATATATCATTTAGTGACAACTTTTTGTAATTTTTTTTTTTTTGTCATTATTCAATCACTTGGGACAAAAAAATAAATATTCAATGGGTTCAACATGCCTCTCAGCAATTTCCTTGGGGTGTCTACTTTCCAAAATGGGGTCATTTGGGGGGGTTTTGTACTGCCCTGCCATTTTAGCACCTCAAGAAATGACATAGGCAGTCATAAACTAAAAGCTGTGTAAATTACAGAAAATGTACCCTAGTTTGTAGACGCTATAACTTTTGCGCAAACCAATAAATATACGCTTATTGACATTTTTTTTACCAAAGACATGTGGCCGAATACATTTTGGCCTAAATGTATGACTAAAATTTAGTTTATTGGATTTTTTTTATAACAAAAAGTAGAAAATAGTAGAAAATATCTTTTTCCGTTTATAGTGCAAAAAATCAAAACGGCAGAGGTGATCAAATACCATCAAAAGAAAGCTCTATTTGTGGGAAGAAAAGGACGCAAATTTCATTTGGGTACAGCATTGCATGACCGCGCAATTAGCAGTTAAAGCGACGCAGTGCTGAATTGTAAAAAGTGCTCTGGTCAGGAAGGGGGTAAAATCTTCCGGGGCTGAGGTGGTTAAAAAAAAAAAAAAATCTAAGGCCAAGAGGTCACAATCAACATTCCAAAACTAAAAAGGATGCAATAAGAATTGCAAGAGGGCAGCTAAGGTAGATTACTAAAGACACATTGCTGAGCACATTAAAAATATCCCAAAATGTTTTTCAAATATTTTAATAGTAAATAGGCAAGATCAGAACATAACGAGAATAACAACAAGGCTGACATTTGGTAACTCGAACCTTCAGCTCCCTCCACATATTTTCTATGGACTTAGGGTCTGGAGACTGGCTAGGCCACTCCAGGACCTTAATGTGCTTCTTGAGCCACTCCTTTTGTTGCCTTGGCCGTGTGTTTTGGGTCATTGTTATGCTGATATACCCATCCACGACCCATTTTGAATGCCCTGGCTGAAGGAAGGAGGTTTTCACCCAAGATTTACAGTACATGGTCCCGTCCATCATCCCTTTTTGATGCAGTAATGTCCTGTGCCCTTAGCAGAGAAACACCCCCAAAGCATAATGTTTCTACCTCCATATTTGACAGTGGGGATGGTGGTCTTGGGGTCATAGGCAGCATTTCTCCTCCTCCAAACATGATGAGTTGAGGCCAAAGAGCTCGATTTTGGTCTCATCTGACCACAACACTTTCATCCAGTTCTCCTCTGAATCATTCAGATGTTCATTCACAAACTTCAGACTGGCCTGTACATGTGCTTTCTTGAGCAGGGGACCTTGCGGGCACTGCAGGATTTCAGTCCTTCATGATGTAGTGTGTTACCAATTGTTTTCTTGGTGACTATGGTCCCAGCTGCCTTGAGATCATTGACGAGATTCTCCTGTGTAGTTCTGGGCTGATTCCTCGCCATTCTCATTATCATTGAAACTCAACAAGGTGAGATCTTGCATGGAGCCCCAGACTGAGTCAGATTGACAGTTATTTTGTGTTTCTTCCAATTTGCGAATAATCGCACCAACTGTTATCACCCTCTCACCAAGCTGCTTGGCGATGGTCTTTTAGCCCATTCCAGCCTTGTGTAGGTCTACATTCTTATCCCTGGCATCCTTTGACAGCTCTTTGGTCTTGGCCATGGTGGAGAGATTGGAATCTGTTTTTGCTTCTGTGTACAGGTGTCTTTTTTTTTTTTTTTTTTTTTTTTTTTATATACAGGTAACAAACTGAGATTAGGAGCACTCCCTTTAACCCTTTCACTGCCAGAGCCGTTTTTGCACAAAAATTTAAAAAATAATTTTCGGCCTGAAGATTACACAAAACCCACAAATATTATTATATATTTTCTGAAAGTAGATACCCTAGAGCAGGGATCTCCAAACTACGGCCCTCAGCTGTTACGGAACTACACATCCCATGAGGCATTGTAAAACTCTGACATTCACGGACATGACTAGGCATTATGGGAATTGTAGTTCCTGAACATCCGGAGGGCCATAGTTTGGAGACACCTGCTCTAGAGAATAAAAAAGTGGTAGTCCTAATTTTTTATGTCACACGATATTACTGCAAAGGTCAGTAAAGTAAAGTAAAAAAACATACTAACGTGTTTACGGCAAACAAACACAATAAATTACCCAAATTTTGGTAAAATATAAAAGAGGTTGCACAAAGTAAATGGATACCCAACATGCCAAACCTTACATTTTTGTGCACCTGTGAAATGGCGTCAAACTTCAGTACCCTATATATTTTCTACAGGCGACGCTTTAAAAGCCCCCTATAGGTGTCAGTTTAGTGTTACGGAGAAGGTCTTGTGTTAGAATTATTGTCTAAAAGACCCTGCATATCTCCCCTGCGCTCCACTAAATGTTTTGCAATGCAGATCACACATTTCCCGGCTGAGCTAGCCAGATATATATATCCCTGGCTAGCTCAGCCGGGAAATGTTTTATTTTATTTGTTTATTTTATTATTATTTTATTTTATTTATATATAATTTGAGAACTACAGACCAGTCAACTTGATATCAATTGTAGGTAAACTATTGTAAGGATTCTCTTTTTAAGGTAAAAGTATTCCCGAGCGGCTGGGCTACCGCTGGAATACTTTTACAAAGGGCGGAAGGGGGTCACTTCACTTCCGTCTCTGTGTTTCTTTGTTGCTATGGGGCCAGTGAAGTGGCTGATCAGACCGATCTGTGTCTGATCAGCTGCATTGGAGCCCAAAGGAGAGATTGGGGGGTTTAATAGGTACTCTTTATGGAGAGATCGGGGGTCTTTTGACATTAATAAAAGTGATCAAAAAAATTGTTTTTATTTTTTTAAACTCTGCAAAAATAAATAAATAAAACAAAATAAATTCTAAAAAAAATTAAACATATTTTAAATGCCCCCGTCACCCCGTGTTCACACGTCTGTCCCTCACGCATATGTAAACAGATCGCAACACACGTGAGGTATCACTGCGATCATCAGAGCCAGAGCAATAATTCTAGCACCAGACCTCCTCTGTATCTCTAAGGCTGCATGCACACCTGAGCGTTTCTTTCGGCGTTTTGTCGCGCGTTTTTTTCGGGCATATTTGCGCGCAGTGTTGTCCGGCGTTTTTGAGCTTTGGCATTTTTTTTATTTTTTATTAGCCAATAGGAAAAATGATCATCTGTTTCATCATTTGTTGTTAGATTTTGTCATCTGCTTCCTGCTCCAAAAACGCCCAAATCTGCCAGATTCGCGCGACAAAAACGGGTCCAGAACTTGTTTGAGCTTCAGGCGTAGGGCTTCAGGTGACTTGGAGTGGAGATGTGAACCATCTCCATAGAGAATAATGGATTTTTTCCCCTCAAGCGTTTTGTAGCTTCAAGCTACAAAACGCTCAGGTGCGAATGGGCTCTTAACTGGTAACCTGCAAAGGCTTTTAAAGCGTCACCTACAGATAGTTAAAATTACTGTAGTTTGTCCCCATTCCGTGAAGGCATGCAATTTTAAAGCGTGACATGTTGGGTATCTATTTACGCGGCATAACCTCATCTTTCACATTATTCCAGAAAAATTGGGCTAACTTCACATTTTTTTTTTTTTTAAATTCATTAACCACTTCAATACCGGCATTTTTACCCTCTTCCTGCCCAAGCCAATTTTCAGTTTTCAGCGCTGTCGCATTTTGAATGACAATTGCGTGGTCGTGCTACACTGTACCCAAATGAAATATTTATAATTTTTTCCCCACAAATAGACCTTTCTTTTGGTGGGATTTGATCATCTCTGCGTTTTTTATTTTTTGCGCTATAAACAAAAGAATAACGACAAGCTTGAAAAAGAAGACAATATTTTTTACTTTTTGCTATAATATCCCAATTTACAAAAAAAAATAAAAAATTTCCTTAGTTTAGGTCGATATGTATTCTTCTACATATTTTTGGTAAAAATCACAATAAGCTTATATTTATTGGTTTGTGCAAAAGTTATAGCGTCTACAAAATAGGGGATAGTTTTATGGCATTTTTATTATTTATTTTTACTAGTAATGGCGGCGATCTGAGATTTTTATCGTGACTGTGACATTGCAGCGTGCAGATCAGACACTTTTGACACCATTTTGGGACCATTCACATTTATACAGCGATCAGTGCTATACAAATGCATTGATTACTGTATAAATGTCACTGGCAGTGAAGGGGTTAACTGTGTTACCTAGGGAGTGATTCTAACTGTAGGGGGAGGGGGGCCTCACAAGGGGAGGAGACCGATTGTTGTTCCTCTGTACTGGGAACACATGATTGGTCTCCTCTCACCTGACAGGACGTGGATCTGTGTGTTTACACACACAGATCCACGGTCCCGCTCGGTTAACGGGCAATCGCGGGTGCCCGGCAGACATTGCGGGCGCTGGGCACGCGCATCTGCTCCTGAGTCACGCGGGGGCGCCTGCGCCCCCCAGACGGCCGGGAAGCCCAGGACGTCGTATGATGCCTGCCCAAGATGGGAGATCCCTCCTGCGGACGTCATATGTACATTGGTGGGATGTGAAGTGGTTAAAGCAGGGGCGTCCAAACTTTTTTCAAAGAGGGCCAGATTTGATGGCCGACCATTTTGCCTGACATTCTTTGAACCATTAAAATTCGGTCTAAGTGTGTTCGTTCGAGCACTAGTACACTGCCCAACAAGAATTCTCTTGCCTTTGTCGCGCTCGTTCCCGACACACAGACGAATGCTTTGCTCTTTAGGGGTACCGTTAATTCTCAGTGCAATTCAAAAAAAAAAAAAAAGGTCGGGGACTTCTTTCCCTGCATTTTTGTGGGTAGAGAAGCCCATTGAAATGAATGGGCTGCCCTACACATAGCACGCAGCCACACAGATGTGAACCAAGGTCTTGTTCACATGTCAGGTTGGAGGGGCAGTAAAACCACATGATTAAGCTGTTTTTACCACCCCCAACTTCTCCCCCTTTAGCTGCAGAGAGAGAGCAGCTGGGGGTGTACACATGCTGTGGCTGCAGCTGGAGGTATGCGTGTGCATTGCACGGTTGCGGTATAATGATGCTGCATTTACGGGCTTAAAACAGGTGGTGAGGAGGCAACATAATGCCTCTTTACCGCCTGTCAAATGCCTCTGAAAAGCGATCTGTGCATGGATTGCTTTTCAGAGGAGCAGCAGTCCTGGCTGCTATCACAAATAAGCCCTACAAAAGCAGTTCTGATGGTACAGGAAATGGGGGGGGGGGCAGATTAAAAGTAACACAGACACATGCACACACATACAGACACATGCATACACATACATACAGGCACATGCACATGCACACGCACATGCACACGCACATACAGACATACAGACATACATGCATACAGACACACATGCAGACATACATACATGCATACAGACACGCATACACACACACACACACGCGCGCACACATGCACACGCACACGCACACGCACATACATACAGACACATGCATACACACAGACATACAGACACATGCACACATACAGACACATGCACACATACAGACACATGCACACATACAGACACATGCACACATACAGACACATGCACACATACAGACACATGCGCGCACACACATGCGCGCACACACACACACACACATGCGCACACACACACACACACACACACATACAGACAGACACATGCGCACACACACACACATACAGACAGACACATGCGCACACACACACACATACAGACAGACACATGCATGCGCGCACACACACAGACATACAGACACATGCACACACACAGACAAACAGACATATATATATACACACACACACATGCACGCACATACAGAGACATGCACACACACATACATACACACAGACATACAGACACATGCGCGCACACACACAGATATACATACAGACACATGCGCACACACACAGACATACATACAGACACATGCGCGCGCACACACACAGACATACATACAGACACATGCACACACACACACATGCCCATACACACACATACACACACATACACATACATACAGACATACATACAGACACATGCACACACATACAGACACATGCACACACACATACATACAGACACATGCACGCACACACACACATACATACATACACATGCACACACACACACACACACACACACACATACATACACATACAGACACATGCACACACACAGACAGACAGACATATATATATATATATATATATATATATATATATATATATATATATATATATATATATATATACACACACACACACACACACACACACACACACACACACACATATGCACGCACATACAGAGACATGCACACACACATACATACACACATACACACACACAGACATACATACAGACACATGCGCACAGACATACATACACACACACACACACACACACACACACACACACACACACACACACACACAGACATACAGACATACATGCGCACACACACACACACACACACACAGACAGACAGACATACATGCGCGCACACACACACACACAGACAGACATACAGACACATGCGCGCGCACACACACACACACAGACAGACATACAGACACATGCGCGCGCGCACACACACACACAGACATACATACAGACACATGCGCACACACACACACACACACACACAGACATACATACAGACACATGCGCGCACACACACACATGCCCATACACGCACATACACATACATACAGACATACATACAGACACATGCACACACACACATACAGACACATGCACACATACAGACACATGCACACACACATACAGACACATGCACACACACACATACGCACTAGAGCTGCACGATTAATCGTACATAGATTAGCGATTTCGATTCACCCCCCCCCCCCCCCCCCCGCGATCTACAGTCTGGATTATCTCGATTTTTTTTAATAGCCTGAACAGGCTGATCGGAGGAGAAGCCGCCGGGAACCAGCGTTTTGAAAATGGTGCCGCCGGCGCCGAAGTACACAGAGCCAGTCCTCGGCTCTTTCCGGCGGCTCTCGTTTACTTTCGGCTCCACTCGTAGTCCCGAGCGGAGCTATCTGAACCTACTCGGATAGCTCCGCTCGGGACTACGAGTGGAGCCGAAATTGAACGGGAGCCGCCGGAAAGAGCTGAGCACCGGCTCTGTGTACTTCGGCGCCGGCGGCGCCATTTTCAAATCGCGGTCGGCGATTTTGAAGCCCTGGAAGCAAGTACAGGGGATCCAAGGCTGCACTGGGGCAAGGCTGCACTGGGGCAAGGCTGCACTGGGGCAAGGCTGCACTGATATGGATGCACTGACAAGGCTTTATCTTTAAAATAAAATTATTTTTTTGAGAATCGTGATCTTTATTCCAAGCAAAAGAATCGTGATTCTCATTTTTCCCAGAATCGTGCAGCTCTAATACAGACACATGCGCGCGCGCACACACACACACACACACACACATACAGACACATGCACGCACACACACATGCACACACATACACACACATACACACACACACATACACACATACACACATGCACACATATAGAAACATGCACATGCACACGCATACAGACACATGCACGCACACGCATACAGACACATGCACACACACACACACACACATACAGGCACATGCACACACACGCATACAGGCACATGCGCACACACGCATACAGGCACATGCGCACACACGCATACAGACACATGCGCACACACGCATACAGACACATGCGCACACACGCATACAGGCACATGCGCACACACGCATACAGGCACATGCGCACACACGCATACAGGCACATGCGCACACACGCATACAGGCACATGCGCACACACGCATACAGGCACATGCGCACACACGCATACAGGCACATGCGCACACACGCATACAGGCACATGCGCACACACGCATACAGGCACATGCGCGCACACACGCATACAGGCACATGCGCACACACACGCATACAGGCACATGCGCACACACACGCATACAGGCACATGCGCACACACACGCATACAGGCACATGCGCACACACACGCATACAGGCACATGCGCACACACACGCATACAGGCACATGCGCACACACACGCATACAGGCACATGCACACACGCATACAGGCACATGCACACACACGCATACAGGCACATGCACACACACGCATACAGGCACATGCACACACACACACATATGCACACTTGCGCATGCACACATGCGCACACACACTTGCGCGCGTGCGCGCAAACATGCGCGCACACATGCGCACACACATGCGCGCGCACACATGCGCGAACACATGCGCGCGCGCACACATGCGCGAACACATGCGCGCGCGCACACATGCGCGAACACATGCGCGCGCGCACACACATGCGCGCACACACATGCGCGCACACACATGCGCGCACACACATGCGCGAACACATGCGCGCGCGCGCGCACACACATGCGCACACATGCGCGCGTACACGCGCGCACACATGCACAGACACACATGCACAGACACACATGCACAGACACACATGCACAGACACACATGCACAGACACACATGCACAGACACACATGCACAGACACACATGCACAGACACACATGCACAGACACACATGCACAGACACACATGCACAGACACACATGCACAGACACACATGCACAGACACACATGCACAGACACACATGCACAGACACACATGCACAGACACACATGCACAGACACACATGCACAGACACACATGCACAGACACACATGCACAGACACACATGCACAGACACACATGCACAGACACATGAATAAAGCCCTTTTAAAACGAATCTAGCGCCTAGCACAGTACTGTACCTTTCCAACTTCCTCATTCAGCCGGGTACTGCACTGTAGGGGGAAGCAGAGAGCACAGCACACTCCCCTGCACTTTACTTTCACTTTTGAGGCTGACGGAGCTTCTCACAGTGGCGATGTACAGTTCGGCAGGGGATCGGGCTCATCTGATAGCCCTGATCCTGCGGCACACTGGCTGAGAAAGGCTGGTTTAGATAACCAGGCGGGCCGTTCAAAACCGGACCGCGGGCCGGACTTTGGACATGTCTGGGTTAAAGTGTATCTTATATATAAATATTTGGGGGTTCTATGTAATTTTCTACGGAAAAAAAGTAGATTTTTACATGTATATGAGAAATGTCAGAATTGGGCCCAGTATTGAGGTAGTTAAAATGGTCAGCTTTTATTTATTCGTACAAAACCTTTCTTCCAAAAGGAGCTGCTTATAAAGTGTGAGCTTATATAAAGTTTGGCTACAATGTGTTAGTGGTTTTAAATCTGCTAATACATTTAGCGCTACCCTCCCCCCAGACTGACAATGCTGCTGTCTGCTGTGCCTCCTCTGCTCATTCCTCCAGAACGGTCTCACTAATACAGGAGGTGTGTTACTGGCCAGATCACCAGGTGAAAACAGATGGGGAAAAGCCAAAGAATACTGATGAAGCCACCACATCTAATGATTGGTAATCTACAATAGAATACTTTTTTATTTTTGGGTTAATACCGCTTTAGGTTGAAGACTTAGAGCCCTTGCACACTGGGGCGGTTTGCAGGCGCTATTGCGCTAATAATAGCGCCTGCAAACCGCCCCGAAAGTGCCGCTGCTTTCATTCCAGTGTGAAAGCCCCGAGGGCTTGCACACTGGAGCGATGCGCTGGCAGGGCGGTAAAAAAAGTCCTGCCAGCAGCATCTTCGGAGCGGTGAAGGAGCGGTGTGTATACCGTTCCTTTACCGCTCCTGCCCATTGAAATCAATGGGACGGCGCGGCTATACCGCCGGCAAAGCGCCTCTGCAGAGGCGCTTTGCGGTGGCATTTAACCCTTTCTCGGCCGCTAGCGGGGGGTAAAACCGCCCCGCTAGCGGCCGCATACCGACGGTAAAACGCCGCTAATAATAGCGGCGTTTTATCGCCGACGTCGCCCCCCGCCCCAGTGTGCAAGGGCTCTAAGGTACAAACCTTCAAATTCAAGACAGTAGAGATATTGTTATTTTGTTGGACCAATAAAAATGTATTTCGGCTTTGTTGTTGGCTACCTTTTTTATGATGTAAATCTTAATAAGCCCTCGTTCTCTAAAGAACTGCAGTCTACCTGTCCAGTATGTGAACAAGATTATTAGAATTTGTAACCGTGCCGTCAACATTTCAACTGGTTATGTTTTATCAGAATACGAATGATGGAAGACTGATGTGGTTAAAGGACATTTTATAATGAAAGCAGCTTGAGGAAGCTCTTCTGGATTCTAGGCTTGAAGGCTTCTAATTTTAAAATCCATGTGATCAAGGTCACTTGATCTCTTTATTCACAAATTTGATTTACTTCTTTAATGAGAGCAGGCAGCTGTTTGCTAAAACATACTCTATTCAGTGCTTTATATGTAGGTCATAAAGGGCAAAATTAAATTTCCCTAAACAGGATGTAATTTTCTGTAATGTACAAACCAAGGTCCTGTAATTTTTTTTTTTACCAATAGAACATATTTTATACATACTATTCTTTCCTCTACTATCCTGTTTAGGGGTGTAAAAGCAAATAAAGATAAGGAGCATTAATAAGGATACTCTAGCCTTAGATTAGCTTAGAAGACCTCTACACATTATTTACTCTTGTTACTCTTGTCCACTCACCCATCAGGCTGAAATGACGTTCACTAAGCCCTCATTCACACGAGGCGGACTCCGTTTTCACGGAGCCCGGCTCGGTCCGCCGGCTCAGCGGGAAATCAGTCCGTTGATCTCCGCTGAGCCAGCGGATGACGGGTCCCTCTCTGCTCACTGAGAGGGGAGGGGCTTGTCAGGCGCCGCTGCTGCCTATGGAGGGATCGGATGAAAACGGACAGCATGTCCGTTTTCGTCAGATCTCACCCGATCCGATCCGCCAGCAACGGATCTGGACGTCTGACCCTCCGATCCCCGCCAGCAACGGATCTGGACGTAGGGCCATCTTGTGGTCGGATGTCAGCGGGACGTCTCCACTGACATCCGTCGCTCCATAGGCAGCTTCAGCCGCCGTCAAACTGACAGGCGACCTGAACGTGTGAATGGGGCCTTACTGCCTCCCTTCTCATTTAGAAGAGCGAGGACAAACTAGGTGGCATGGAGAATTTCTGAAAGTTAAAAAAGGGCTGTGTGCGATAGTTGGAAGCCAGATAGCCTATGAAAAATTTCAGGGGCAATTTGAGGTTTGGAAACACCTAAGGCCCCTTTCACACTTATACGACTTCAAAGTCGCGCGATTTTACCGCGATTTGGGAGCAGTACTACTTTGTGCGACTTTGCCACGTTTTTGGCATTAACAAATGAAAACATACAGTAGTTGGCATGAATCATAAGGGGGAACTCCACGCCAAGTTTAAAAAAAAAAAAAACTGGCGTGGGTTCCCCCCCCAGGGGCATACCAGGCCCTTAGGTCTGGTATGGATTGTAAGGGGAACCCCCTACGCCGAAAAATCGGCATGGGGGTCCCCCCAAAATCCATATCAGACCCTTATCCGAGCACGCAGCCCGGCCGGTCAGGAATGGGGGTGGGGACGAGCTAGCGCCCCCCCTCCTGGACCGTACCAGGCCGCATGCCCTCAACATGGGGGGTGGGTGCTTTGGGGCATAGGGGGGCGCCCTGCGGCCCCCCCCACCCCAAAGCACCTTGTCCCCATGTTGATGAGGACAAGGGCCTCTTCCCGACAACCCTGGCCGTTGGTTGTCGGGGTCTGCGGGCGGGGGGCTTATCGGAATCCGGGAGCCCCCTTTAATAAGGGAGCCCCCAGATCCCGGCCCCCCACCCTATGTGAATGAGTATGGGGTACATGGTACCCCTACCCATTCACCTAGGGAAAAAAGCGTCCATAAAAAACACACTACACAGGTTTTTAAAATAATTTATTAGGCAGCTCCGGATCTTCTTCCGACTTCGGGGGTCCTCTTCCGACTTCGGGGGTCTCTCCGGAGTCTCCTCCCGGTGTCCTGATCTTCTGCCGTCTCCTCCGCTATCTTCTGCAGCTCAATTGCAAGCGGTGGTCCGGACTTCTGCCTTCTTCTTTTCTTCCAGAGATGTTGACACGACGCTCTCTCCAGCTGGAATGGTCTCTGAACGCTCCGCAACGGACTTATATAGGCGGTGACCCCGCCCCCTTATGAGGTCACTGTCCCGGGGCATGCTGGGACTGTGCCATCATAAGGGGGCGTAAGCATCACCCGGTGACCACGCCTCCTAAAACGTCAGTCCCAGCATGCCCAGGGACTGTGACGGCATAAGGGGGCGGGGTCACCGCCTATATAAGTCCGTTGCGGAGCGTTCAGAGACCATTCTAGCTGGAGAGAGCGTCGTGTCAACATCTCTGGAAGATAAGAAGAAGGCAGAAGTCCAGACCACCGTTTGCAATTGAGCTGCAGAAGATAGCGGAGGAGCCGGCAGAAGATCAGGACACCGGGAGGAGACTCCGAAGAGACCCCCGAAGTCGGAAAAGGACCCCCGAAGTCGGAAGAAGATCCCGGAGCTGCCTAATAAATTATTTTAAAAACCTGTGTATTGTGTTTTTTATTGACACTTTTTTCCCTAGGTGAATGGGTAGGGGTACCATGTACCCCATACTCATTCACATAGGGTGGGGGGGCCGGGATCTGGGGCTTCCTTATTAAAGGGGGCTCCCGGATTCCGATAAGCCCCCCGCCCGCAGACCCCGACAACCAACGGCCAGGGTTGTCGGGAAGAGGCCCTTGTCCTCATCAACATGGGGACAAGGTGCTTTGGGGTGGGGGGGCCCCGCAGGGTGCCCCCATGCCCTAAAGCACCCACCCCCCATGTTGAGGGCATGCGGCCTGGTACGGTCCAGGAGGGGGGGGGGGGCTCGCTCGTCCCCACCCCCATTCCTGACCGGCCGGGCTGCGTGCTCGGATAAGGGTCTGGTATGGATTTTGGCGTAGGGGGGCGATTTTTCGGCGTAGGGGGTTCCCCTTAGATCCATACCAGACCTAAGGGCCTGGTATGCCCCTGGGGGGGGAACCCACGCCGGTTTTTTCATTTAAAACTTGGCGTGGAGTTCCTCCTCTGGATTCATACCAGACAGCTGTCAGCACTGCCTGTCGCTCATCGGGAAAGGAAAAAAACGTTTTCCTTTCCCGATCAGCGAGCCAGGCTTGTGCTTACAAAGTCGTACTGAAGTCTATATTATTCAGGCACGATTTGCATGCTACTTCAGGGTTTAACATTGAGGTCTATGGAGTACAACTCGCATAGAAGTTGTACCAAAGTAGTGCAGGGACTACTTTCAAGTCGGCACGACTTAAAGTCGTGCCAATATGAATGGTAGTCATTGCAAATCATGGAGAATGACTTGTCATACGATTTTGCAGTACAAAATCGTAGGACAAGTCGTATAAGTGTGAAAGGGGCCTGATGCTTAGAACCCAAGGCCTAAGATGTCGTTAAGTGACACAGACGAATGCCTGGTACAGACGATAAGATTATCGGATGAATGATTGTCTGTTTTTTGTTGTTTTTTTTGCTAATCTCATATCGAAAATTAAGAGTTTACTAAAGTTATGAAAATTCTTGTATGACAGAATAAAAATTTAGTAATGTAATGTAATTTAGTAATGTAATGTGTTGTAGTGTGTTAGTATTGCATTTTTGACTGACAACTGTACTGATTAAACAAAAAAAATTGTGTTTGTCCCATCAGATAATGTCGCATGAATTGTCATGATCGGGTCACTTGAAAGTTGTGTACGAATGATCAAATTATTGTACGATCAATTCGTATTGAGCAGACAGTGTCAGGATGGAATGTGTGTGCAAAAGGCTCTGCTGCAAGGGTCCATATTACCAGCTATTGGGCAATTTTCTGCATCTACCCTTGCAGTGGGACCCCTGCACTGCAAGGGTTAAATGCTCATTAACCACTTCAGCTCTGGAAAGTTTTACCCCCTTCATGACCAGGGCATTTTTTTCTATTCGGCACTGACCTACATAACTGGCGATTGGGCGGTCATGCAATACTGTACACATTTGACTTTTTTATAATTTTTTTCACACAAATAGAGCTTTCTTTTGGTAGAATTTGATCACCACTGGGTTTGTAAAAAAAAACATTTTTTTTTACTTTGTCACAAAACATTAAAATAAAATTTTGTCATAAATGTATGCCAAATGTATTATGCTACATGTCTTTGATAAAAAAAATAAAATAAAATCTCAATTGGTGTGTATATTGTTTTGTGTGAAAGTATAGTCTACAAAGTATGGTGTATATGTGTGTGTATGCAGGGCCGCTGATAAGGCAGTACAGTCAGCCCTTATGTACCGGGCCCAGCCATCAGGGGGGGGGGGCCCGAGCAGATTTCTAGCTAAAAAAAACAAATTGGCTAAAGAACTTTATTACCTGCAGCTACTTGATTTGCAAAGTATATAGTACCTTCCTGGGCCCCATCAGGTTAATAGAGGGGCCCAGGAGGCGAGAGCAGAAGAGGGACTTTTTATCCATTTTCGGGTGGAAGTATACAATCCCTGCTCTGTATCAGTCAGTGTACCTTGTGCTCACTGTATGCTTTGTGGGTACAGTAGCTGCGTATGATGGGACAGTGGCAGCAATAGATGGGCACAGTAGCTGCGTTTGATGGCACAGTGGTGGCAATCGATGGGTACAGTGGCTGCATTTGATGGGCACAGTGGCAGCAATTGATTTTTTTTTTTTTTTCTGAATCTTTCAGTCTGTTTGCACCCTCCCCATAAATTTTGAGCACCAGCTGCCACTGATGTGGACCTAATTGAAAGCTCCATGTAGGTCTACAGGAGTCCAGATATAAATTGACTTGTGTCCATTCAGGTCAGCAAAAAAAAGGAAAAGAACATCCTTTTCTATTTTTCCAGACCTAAATGTGACAGATGTAGCCTGATGTAAATGGACACAAGTCTGTGGTGTATGGGGACACAAACTGAATGGGCACAGATGTCAAAACACTGATGTCTCTCCCATTCAGATCCAGTTATGATTGGTGGGGTGCTGTAAAGCTTCCTGGTGGTAAAGCTAAGGTGGGTTCAAATTATGGTCTGAACATGCCTGAGCTCATCCCTGTTAATTAGTTGTCAAAAAACTTCTTCTAAAATAAGACATCTCTGCTGCTTTATAATGGTGTAAAAAGTTTAGAATAATAATGGTTATTAAAGCGGAGTTGCACTTAAAAGTGGAACTTCTGCTCATCTTATTCCTCCCCCCCTCCGGTGCCACAATTGGCACCTTTTGGGGGGTGGAGGGACAAGGTATCAGCTATCCTCTTCCACTTCCGGGAGTCCCTGCCGCGGAGCTCCCTCCTCCTCCCTCAGCCAATAGGAGAAAGGAGCGGGGCCTCGCGCATGCGCAGCAGGGTTCCCGGCGTGAAGCCGAAAAGCTACACTGCTGGGTTCCCTTACTCGCAATGGTGGCGGAGCACCCGACAGCTGATGGAAACATCAGCTGCAGGTGCCGACATCGCTGGACTCCAGGACAGGTAAGTGTCCATTTATTAAAAACCAGCAGCTGCAGTATGCGTACCTGCTGGCTTTTAATGTTTATTTTTTTGGGGCGAAACACTGCTTTAAAGGTTCACCTTTTGGAACATGTTACATGTTTCAGCTCCTGCCACCATTCCCCCAGATTTTGTGACAGCATGGGGTCAGGGGCAGAGCCAGGGGTGGTGTTGTGGGCGGGGCCAAGGGGCCCTGTCAGTTACGCTGTACGGGGCCCCATGATTTCTAACAACGGTCCTGTGTGTATGTATGTGTGTATATATATATATATATATATATATATATATATATATAATATACACACACAGGGGGTCCCCGGGTTACGAACAGGATAGGGACTGTAGGTTTGTTCTTAAGTCGAATTTGTTTGTAAGTCGGAACAGTACCTTTTTTAAGTGCAAATCTAGTCTCAGAGACAGGATGTAAACCCAAATCAACAGAGAAAGGCAACCGGGTGGCATGGTTAGTTCAAATATGTTTTGTTTCGTTTTTACTTTTACTTTTTTTACTTTTTAATCACTTTTTTTTAATATTATTTTTCTTATTCTTGACTTTTTTTAAATAATTTTTTTTATTTTATTGTATTATATTTATATATTTATTAATTATTATTGTATTTCTTATTTTTATTTTTTTTATCAATTTTTTTTTCACTTAACTTTATTGCTATCACACAGGAGGAAACAATTCCCTGTGTGATAGCAATTGGAGGTGACAGGTTCTCTTTATTGACCCTGTCACTTCCAAAACAGGAGTCCAGGAGCGCAGCTGAGCACAGCTCTCCCCTCACTATTTTCATGGCGGCAGCGACAGGAGACAGCAGAGAGAGGTACACTGTACTGTACTGTACACTGTATGGCACAGCAGGGAGATGGATGGTGAAAGCAGCCATCAGAGGCCAGGCAGGCCGGCCTCGCGGGGCAGCGGCGTAGGAAAGACCGGGGATCCTGGAGGCTTCGTAGGCCGCACAAGGCCTCGGCCACAACGGGCAGTTTTAGCGGCCTGGCAGGCCACCGGACCATACCAGGCCTGTGGATGGGCAGGCAGGAGGATGAAGGGGACCCGCAGCCAAGCCAGGAACTGAGAAAAAGGCTCAGAAGAGGAAGATTCGGCCAGCAGTGACGTCATTCGGGCCCCGTTCGTAAGTAGGGGTTGTTCGTAACTCGGATGTTCGTAAGTCGGGGACCCCCTGTATATATATATGTATTTATGCATGTATGTGTGTGTGTATGTATGTATATGTATATATATATATATATATATATATATATATATATATATATAATATAGTATAAGCCGAGTTTTTCAGCCCATTTTTTTTAGGCTGAAAAACCTCCCCCTCGGCTTATACTCGAGTGAGCCATACGCAGTCTAATTGTGCCCATTTGTAGTCTCATTGTGCCCATTTGCAGCCATACCTTTCATTACTAAAACAGCATGTGTCTCCCGCTGTGTTATGCATTCTGCTCAGCCGTCCATTGTAACAAGGCCCCGCCTCCTCATCCGTCCGTGATAGAGGAACGCTGATACAATGCTGGGAAACTATCAGCGTTCCGTCTATCACAGACGAAGAGGCGGGGCTTTTGTTACAGTGGACGGCCGAACAGAATGCATAACACAGCGGGAGACACGCTGTTTTAGTAGTGAAAGGTATGGCTGCAAATTGGCACAGTGAGACTTTAGTAATGAAAGGTACGGCTGCAGATGGGCACAGTGAGATTACAAATCGGCACAATTAGACTGCTAATGGGCACAGTGAGGCTGCAGATAGGCATTGTTTACCCAGTAGCTACTGCATTTTCCCACCCTAGGCTTATACTCTATATGTTTTCCCAGTTTTTTGTGGTAAAATTAGGTGCCTCTGCTTATATTCGGGTAAGCCTATACTCGAGTATGTACGGTAATCATTTTCTGATGTACAGATGGCCTATCTCATTTCTTGGGGCCCTAAAATGCTAGGACAGTACAAATTTCCCCCAAATAACCCTTTTTTGGAAAGTAGACAGTCTGAGACATTTAGTAAGAGGCATGCTGAGCTCTTAGAATTTTTTTTGAAGATTAAGGCTGGCTATACACAGTCGAATTTCGAAAGAATTTTCTTTTGAAAATCGGAAAAGTTGTGCGTTCTGTGATCCGATGGTGCTACCATTGATTTTGAAATTCGACCAACCAAGCCTTCAGTTTCACCTCATGATGCTACAGAAAAGAATTTTCGTGGCTGGGAATCTTCTTTTCTTTCTGGGAATTTTCTTTTGTTGCACATGCGCATTTCTTTTTTGATTACATTTCTCGCATGATTCTCCCATCATTGATTAGAAAATCGTTTGTTTTTCAAAAAATTTCCAACATGTCCAATTACTCAAATTGGCCGCACGAAAATCGGCTGTTGCTGCAGCCCGCTAATGGTGCGAAATACGAACCAAAATTTCTAGATAAGATTTTCAAAAGAAAATTTATTTCGAAATTCAAACTTTTTTATTTTTTTTATTTTACATTTTGTTTGTTACAATGAGCAACAGGGTTATATATTCATGACAACTGTGATCACTAGATGGTACAGGGTACTGTGATTGGCCCAGGTACCACGTGATAGCTGTGGGCCAATCACAGCATAGGCAACACGGCCATTATGAATGAATTCATAACCGCTTATTGACCTTGTAATCATGTGACCGCATAGCGATTATATTTTCACCGGGATCCTCAATCTGCTGTGTCCAGGGGTGGGGGGGGGCACCGCCACAAACCCAGTGCGGGCACATGACGTACAGTTACATGATTGTGCCGACCTGCCGCATGTACTGAGGGAGGTCAGCAAGTGGTTAAGTTTGAAAGATGAAAAGGCCTTGGCATCAGGTTATTAATCCGGTATTGTGCATGGAGGAAGCAACTGTGTGACCAAGGCTGGGAGTGCCTTAGAAGGCTTCACGGATTGGTTACACTGGAGGGACCCGCTAGAATGCGGAAATAAGGTATTACTGCACCTCCTAGACTGAATGAGCAGTAAACTTTTGCAGTGTGGGGGTGCCCCCACTGCATGGGTAGGTTTTGACAATAGGCGCAATAGGATGCCATGCCTATTCCCTGAAATGCTAGTTCCATTATAACCTCTTGCTTACCACCCCACGTACATTTTCTGCAGGGTGGCGGCTCCTGTGCACAGAATCATTTACAAGTAGGTGGTTCTGCACTACCGGATCTGCCTCTGGCGACCCGCTCCCACTGTGATTGGATACAGTGGGAGCCAATCAGCGGGGTCTGCCGAACCGCTGATGGTTCCCGACAGAGGCAGAACGGCGGTCTGCCTATGTAAACCAGGCAGATCGCCGTTCTGTTAGTAGGAAAGATAGATATCCTGTGTTTTTGGTAAGCAGGAACATGAATCCCTGTCTTCCCACAGTTAAAGCACACCCCCCACAGTTAGCAAGCACCCCCTAGGGACACATTTAACCCTTTGATCTACCCTGGTGTTAACCCTTTTCCTGCCAGTGTCGGGACAGTGCATCTTTTTTTTTTTTTTCTTTTTTTTTTTAAGGAATGATCACTATTGGTGTCACTGGTCCCCAAAAAAGTATCAAAAGTGTCACTTGGTGTCTGATTTGTCCACCGCAATGTCGCAGTCCTGCTATAAGTCGCTGATCGTCACAATTACTAGTAAAAAATTAATTCAAATTCCATAAAAATATGATCCCATAGTTTGTAGACGCTATAACTTTTGCGCAAACCAATCTTATTGGAATTTTTTTTTTACCAAAAACATGTAGCAGAATACAGATTGGCCTAAATTGATAAAGAAATTTGAATTTTCTTAAACTTTTTTTTTTTTAGATGTTTTAATAGCAGAAAACATTTTATTTTTTTTTTTTCAAAATTATTGGTATTTTTTTGTTTATAGCGCAAAAAATAAAAAACGCAGAGGTGATCAAATACCACCAAAGGAAAGGTCTATTATTATTATGATGATGATTATTATTTGGGTACGGCGTCACATGACCGCGCAATTGTCAGTTAAAGTAACACAGTGCTGTATCACAAAAAATGGCCTGTTCATGAAGGGGGTAAACCTTCCGGAGCTGAAGCGGATAAAGAGCATTAAGGTACACACAGACAGCAAGCAACATGCTTCCTACTACTAAGAATCGTGCAGTAGTATCCAGCACTGATTGAAGCCCGTCCAGCTTTGTCTGTCATTCACAGGACTCTGTGAATTAATAAATCACAAGTCCCATCCGCAACCACAAAGAGGACAGTAGTATCAATGAACTGCGAGTGCTGATCAGCACGCTCATGGTTCATTCACACTGCCTTCAGCTCAAGAACTGTCTGCCCATACAGAGCTATAGGCAGCAGAGCTTAAGACAGTGTGTGCAGGAGTCTGACATTGCACCCGCAAACCACTTTTTTTATTTCTAATTTTTTTTACAAAAAGATGTGCCTTTTTATTTAATTTTTTTATTTTTGGAAAGGTGAACCTAGCCTTCATATGGGAAAAGAGGAAGGAAATCGGACTTCCAAGGGGGTCCGCAGTAAGTGAACACTACGGTTGAATTGATTAAATTTTAGGAAAGCAAATTAGCAAATCAATGAGTACAGTTGGCTCATGTTTTAGGCAGGATGGGGAGGAAAGAGAGAGATAATGAAAGTAAAAGAAAAAGGAAAAAAAAAATAATAAAAAGCATCAATAAAAATTAATAAATAATAATAAAGTAAGAAATAGTAATAATAAATTATGTCCCTGTTAGCCTCATCCTTTGAATTCAAAATTATTTTTCCAAAACCGGTTGCAAATTGCATTCATTGTTGAGGCCATGTGGTAATAAAGGATCCAAATAGTATATCTGCATTTTCGCTTTTTGTAAGAGCACTATGTCAAAATCGCCTCTTCTCATGGACAAATTAAGCACATACTTACCCTTAACTTTTAACCCCTTTGGGTTGCCCCATGGGACTGTGCAAAGTGTAACGACAGTAGAGAATCGTCATCTTTTTTTTCTTGATGCTTCCGATGTGCTCGCCAACTCCTGACCCGAAGTTGTCTTTTTGTTTTCCCAACATAAATCTTATTGCATGGGCAGTTCAGCATGTATACTACTCTAGTTGTAGAGCAGTTAACAAATTGTTTGATCTTAAATTCTTTCGTTCCGTCAGAGTTGGCGAACACATCGGTTTTATGCACATATTCGCAGATTCTACAATGGCCACATGCATGCATCCCCACGATCAGCTTGAAATTGCTCAACCAGTGTTTATTCTGAGTCCTCTGATACTCAGAATGTACTAGTATATCCTTCCGATTTCGCACCCTTCTTGCCGTCATAAGGGGTCTCAATCCTACGATGTCGGAAATCATAGGAGTCAACTCAGGATGTGCCAATGTTTTGCTAAAATATCCCTGACCCGACTCCACTGTGTCCCAAATTTGGTGATGATCCTCGGGTAGGTTTTTTAGTCTTTTTTAATTCATGATTTTGTAAAAGCTTCTCTCGTTTACACTTTATGGCCTTAATTTTTTGCCTTCCTAAGAGGTTTATGGGGGTATCCTTTCTCTCTGAAACGCCTATACATATCATCAGCTTCTTCTGAGAAGTGATGATCTTCGGAGCAGTTCCTCCTAATCCTTAGGAACTGTCCCGTAGGAATTCCATGGATCAATGATTTGGGGTGATGGCTTTGTGCCAATAATAAAGTATTCGCTGCAGTTTCTTTGCGATATGTCCGTGTAGTAATTTTATTGCCAACTCTGGTAAGTTGTAAATCAAGGAAAGGCAGTGTTGTCTCGTGGTATGCATAGGTAAGCTTGATATTCCTATTGTTAACATTAAGCTGTGACAGAAAATCCTTCAGCTGTTCTGCAGTATACCGTTCCACACCACCAGGACATCATCGATGTACCTCAGCCACAGTAGACAGTTTAAATCGTTTATTAATGTGACCTGAGGACAACTACCTAGTATCTTTTTTTAGGCTCCTGAGTCTCCCACTTATCTGATTCCTTGTCTCTTCTGTTTCGTTTCCTTTTCCGTCTGTGATGGTTTTTTCCTCCTTCCTTCCCCTTTCTTTTTTTGGTTAAAAATGGTTTGGGGTCCAAAGCAATCATTTTCCCCTCTAGTTCCTCACCAAAGGTGACAGATTTACCTCCAGTTTTTTTTGTTTTTGTTTTTTTGCGAAAATTTTGAAAAAAAAAAAGTTTTTCTTTGTTTTTTGGTGTAAAGTAAGTTTTTTTCTTCAATTACGGGCACTGATATGGCTGCACTGACTGGCACTGATGATGGGCTCTGATAGGTGGCACTGATGGGCACTGATAGGTGGCACTGGTATGCGGCACTGATGGGCACTCATAGGCGGCACTGATAGGTGGTACGGATGGTCACTGATAAATGGCGCGGATGGGCACTGATAGGTGGCATGGATGGACACTGATGGGTGGCACTGATTACACTGGTGGTTGGCATTGCTGGGTATCACTTATTTTTTTTCTCTGTAATGGTGCTAGTCAGTGCCCATTTGTGGGCACTGGTTGGCATGTATTGGGCATTTTTATTTAAATGTAGATGGCCATAGGATACATACCTGGCCATCCACATGCTGGGGGCTTCCCTGGTGGTCTAATGTGGGCATCCGAGGGGGGGGGCTGCGCTGATAAACAATCAGCTCAGACCCCCCTGTCAGGAGAGCCGCCGATCGGCTCTCCTCTACTCACGTCTGTCAGACTTGAATGAGGAAAAGCCGATCAATGACTTTTCCTGTTTACATCGTGAGATCAGCTGTGTACATACTGACACACCGCACCACCGATCGCTGCGATGCGTGCCCCTACGAGTGCGCGGCAGCTTTTATCCTGGAGGACGTCATATGACGCCCACTCAGGATAACTGAACCACCGCCCAGCTGTCATTCTGCTATAGGCCGGGCGGGAAGTGGTTAAGAAACTCATTGTTCTTTTCAAATTCACTTTCATCTTTATAAGGTTCAAGTTGTTTGGCATTGCTTTCAAGTTCCTCCTTGTAGTTGCTGCAACTGTTTTTCTTCCTCCGCTACAATAAGTCGTATTACATTCAAGCCCCTATTAACACACTCCTCCTTTCAGATTTGTAAAAATCTGGATGTGTGGAGGTGTTCAGCTTCCCTCAACCTCCTTGGTATAACTTTATTAGCAATATGCGAGTTTAGGGATGAAATATCCCATTTCCTGTTTTTTAATAGTTTTTTATGATTCCTAAAACGTTTTTTAAAAGGTTCTTTATCAGTATCTGCATTTTCCCCATCCCTGTATTTCATGATCAAAATTGGCATCAATCAGGTATGCCATAATGTACTCAGTGTAACCTGGAAGGAATAATACTCAGTTACTACTCAACAAATAGCGATTTGGTGCTTAGCGGGATCCCAGGGCAGTGAACAGATCTGCTGGATCCAAAAGGAGACAAAAATGAAAGAATATTTTGGTGCCGGATCTACCGCTCTATTAGTATACAACTAACTTAATTAATATTTATATAATAATTAGTTCAACCTTTCACCATGTAGTAACAACTGCATGGCGCAGTCCATGCAACCACAAAAACTGCATATGGGAAAAGAGGAGGAGGCCTTCCAAGGGGGTCACAGTAAGTGAACACTACGGTTGAATTGAACCTAGCCTTCATGCCTTTTATGCATCATGCAAGCAATATTTTTCATTGCTAAACCTTAATGTTTCTGTTTTTCCTTTTTTTTTTCCCCTCAGATCTATATGCACCTTCGCTCCTATAGCTGTCCCAATGAACAGCGACATATTGTAAGAATCCTCTTTATTGTCCCAATATATGCCTTTGATTCGTGGCTCAGCCTCCTCTTCTTCACCAATGACCAGTACTATGTTTATTTTGACACGGTCCGGGATTGCTATGAGGGTAAGTGTGTTGTCAAATAATGCAAAATGTTTTGGGTTTATAGCTGAACTTTGGGGAAAATGAAAAACCTTTCCTTGTAGTAGGGCTACTCCCACTCTGCAGGGGTTTACTGCTCATTTATGCTCTGGGTACAATTTAAAATAGACCTTTGCTTACCTCATCCTTCACTTCCATGCTTTTCTCCAGTCTATGCAACCGGCCATTGCAGCCTTTTCTCTAAAGTGTTTCGGTTGTCACAGACACATTGTACGTACTAAGCAAGAGATTTTTCTCCGGTGTTCTCTTCTCTGAAAGCATTGTTTCCATGCTGTATGTGCTTGCATTGTGCTGTAACCGTGTGATGATATTGGATGGTTATGCTTTAGAGTGCATGTGTGCATCTCAAAGGTGTTAAATCGAAGAACCTGCTGTGTTTCTTAGCAGTATCCTAGTGACTACGTCCCAGTTTGTATTGCAAAAGATTTTTGCAAAATGATGTACTTGGGTTTAAAGTACACAAGTCCATCTACTTTAACCAATAGGAAAAAAATACATGAGAAAACCACCATATACAGAATCCGATACCCACATTTGATCCAGAGGAATGCAAAAAAAAAAACCCTATGGAGCATGGTCCAGTTTGCTGCACTGGGGGAAAAAAGATATTTCTGCCTAAACCCCCTAAAGGCAATCTGTTTTTTTTCCCTGGATCAACAAACCCTAGTATTGTTGCCTATAAATGCACATATCCAGTTATCTTTTTTTC
>JBBDGP010000166.1:1992500-2065000 GCA_037952835.1 Lithobates septentrionalis
GCGCTGCGCTTTCTCAATGGTCCCCGCTATCTCCTGGGACCTGTGTCTTTCCCAGGAGACAGCAGGGGAGTGCGGGAGGGGGCGTGACTCCCATGGGAGTCTATTCCCGGAAGTGGGTGCAGATACCTGTCTTAGACAGGTATCTGCACCCCCCTCCCCCCTGAAAGGTGCCAACTGTGACATCGGAGGGGGGGAGGAATCCGATGAGCTTTTGGGTGGAACTCCGCTTTAAGAACAAGTCCTTATGGTGACACCATGACTAGTATGGCAAAGATCAGGGACATTGTAGCTGGTGTGGTGGTGGTGATCAGAAACTCACTAACTAGGGTAGCAAGACCAAGTAGAGAAAAAGATAGATTTTTCAGGTGTTAGGGCAAAAACTAGGACCAATTTAGCAAGACTTTATTCACAAAATCAAAACATAATTATTTAAACAGTAACAACATAAGTTTATAATATATTTAATTAGATATAAAAAAAAAAAAGATTTAAAGGAGAAGTCCAGCCGAAGCTCGTTTGGCTGGACTTCTCCTATGGGTTACAGGAGTGCAATTCGTTTTGCACTCCTATGACCCGTTTTCAGCAGAGAGCAGACTTCACCAATGTCAGTCCAAGCACCACATCATCCCGACAATGGAAGTCTGGATCTGCCAGGTGCCTGCGTTGACACCAGTCTCAGCCTCTCAGCGAGCCACCGAGGGCCTGAGACGGCCGTTCCGCCCCCTCCACATCCCAGCGCTCCAATTATTGGGGAGGGAGAAGAGCAGAGAGCTGTTACTGACAGTCTACAGCTCTCTGCTCACGGAGCTGCGAAAACCGAGGGATCGGCTATGTTCGATCGCTCGGTTTTCAGTGCAGAGGCGCCGGGGGACAGATGCAGCATCGGACCAATGCTGCATCCACCTAGGTAGGTATAAGTATATAAAAATTGATTCATTTACTTCGCTTTTAACTTTATACAAGTTAAATATTTCTGATTTTGTGAATAAAGTCTTGTTAAATTTTAACATTGGTCTGAGTTTGCTCTGGCACCCGGAAAAATCCATCTTTTTCTTTACTTGGTCTTGCTATACATTATACAGGATGGGGTGCCTTAAAGTGGTTGTAAAGTCAGAAGATTTTTTTATCTTAAAGTGATTTGTTAAGGCTTGTTTTGAAAAAATAAATAAATAACAAACCTGTTATACTTGCCTCCTCTGTTCAGTGGGTTTTGCAGCGAGTAGACTGGATCCTCCTCTTCTCGGGTCCCTCTTTGCTGCTCCTGGCTCCTCCCTCCTTTTTGAATGCCCCCACAGTCAACAGTTTCCTATGGGGGCACTGGAGCAGAGTCATAGCTCCCTGTATCCATTCAGACACGGAGCCCCAACCCGGCCCCACCCCCTCTCTCCCCTGATTGGCTGGCTTTGACAGCCGCGGGAGCCAATGGCGCCGCTGCTGTGTCTCAGCCAATCAGGAGGAGTGTCCCGGACTGCTTAGACATCGCTGGAGAGAGAGGGGGGTGCCTTGGAGGCTGCTAAAAACAAAAGTGTTTTTTTTTTTTTTTTATCTTAATGCATTAAGATATAAAACCTTCTTCCTTTTATAACCCTTTTAATGAATTCTATGCATTAAGTTAAAAAAACATTCTGTGTGCAGCAGCCCCCCTAATACTTATCTGAACCCATCTCGAACCAGGGATGCGGCAGGAGAGTCTCGGCTGCCTGGGACTCTCCCTCCTTATTGGCTGAGACAGCAGTCCGGCGCCATTGGCTCCCACTGCTGTCAATCAAGGTCCAGTGAGCCAATGAGAGGGGGCAGGGCCGAACCGAAGTTCTGTGTATGAATGGACACCGAGCAACGACTTGACTTGGGATGACCACAAAGCAAGCTGCTTCCTGTGGGGGCATGCGATAGGAGGGAGGGACCGAGAGCGCCGACGAAGGGACCCGAGAAGAGGACCTGGGCTGCTCTGTGCAAAACCACTGCACAGAGCAGGTAAGTATAACATGTTTGCTATTTTTTAAAAAAACTGTGGCTTTAATATCACTTTAACCGCTTGCTGACCGCCGGCTGTCTATTGACGGCCAGGCGGCGCAGCTCTCGTTGCGGGCGGGCGTCATATGACGGCCTCGCATTCCTAGGCCACCAGGGGGCGCGCGCGCCCGCCGTGTCGCTAGGCACCCGGTGCGCGTGCCCGGCGGCCGCGATGTCCGCCAGGCACCCGCGATTACCGGTAACACAGCAAGACCGTGGATCTGTGTGTGTAAACACACAGATCCACGGTCCTGTCAGAGGAGAGGAGACCGATGGTGTGTTCCCAGCACAGCGGAACACCGATCGGTCTCCTCCCCTAGTGAGTCCCCTCCCCCTACAGTTAGAATCACTCCCTAGAAACACAGTTAACCCCTCGATCACCACCTAGTGTTAACCCCTTCCCTGCTTGTCACATTTATACAGTAATCAATGCATTTTTATAGCACGGATCGCTGTATAAATGTGAATGGTCCCAAATATGTGTCAAAAGTGTCCGATATGTCCGCCGCAATATCGCAGTCACAATAAAAATCGCAGATCGCCGCCATTACTAGTAAAAAAATAAAAAAAAAATAAAAATGTTATAAATCTATCCCCTATTTTGTAGACGCTATAACGTTTGCGCAAACCAATCTATATACGCTTATTGCGATTTTTTTTTTTTTACCAAAAATATGTACAAGAATACATATCGGCCTAAACTGAGAAAAAATTTGTTTTAAAGAAAAAAAAATTGGATATTTATTATCGCAAAAGATAAAAATTATTGTGTTTTTTTTTTAAACTTCTCACTCTTCTTTTGTTTATAGCGCAAAAAATAAAAACCGCAGAGGTGATCAAATACCACTAAAATAAAGCTATATTTGTGGGGAAAAAATAACAATTTCATTTGGGTACAGTGTTGTATGACCGCGCAATTGTCATTCAAAGTGCGACAGCGCTGAAAGCTGAAAAATGGCTTGGGCAGGAAGGGGGCGAAAATGCACTGTATTGAGGTGGTTAAGCAACCCACAAACATATCACAATTGTACTGTAACTGGGGTGGTGGTGATCAGGGGCAATATAACTGGTGTGGTGGTGATTATGGATAAATTGCTTATTATTAAATTACTGGTGTGAGGGTAATCGGGGACACTGGGACAGGTGTGGTGGTGATTATGGTCAATATGTCTGGTGTGGCGGTGATTATGGTCAATGTGGCTGTGTGATCAGAGACAAAATGACTGGTGTAGCCATGATTAGGGACACTGAGTGGTGATCGTATGTTTAACCGGTTCCCGACCGCCTCCTGTACATTTACGTCGGCAGAATGGCACGGCTGTGCAAAGTAACGTACCCGTACGTTACTTTGAATTTGCCGCCGTGTGCGCACACACGCTCCTGCCGCGATCTCTGTGAGTCGGGTTGCGGGTCCCGTGGACTCGATCGCCGCAGGCATACCCGCGATCGCCTCACGGAGAGGACGAACAGAGAGATGCCGTTGTAAACAGCATCTCCCTGTTCTGCCTAGTGTCAATGTCACTCGATCTCTGCTCCCTGTCATCGGGAGCAGAGATCAGTGACATCACACACACAGCCCATCCCCCTGACAGTTAGAATCACTCCTCGGACACACTTAACCCCTCCCCGGCCCCTAGTGGTTAACCCCTTCACTGCCAGTGTCATTTACACAGGAATCAGTGCATTTTTATAGCAATGATTGCTGTATAAATGACAATGGTCCCAAAAATGTGTCAAAAATGTCCGATGTGTCCGCCATAATGTCGCAGTCACAATAAAAATCGCTGATCGCCGCCAAAACTAGTAAAAAAAAAATTATTAATAAAAATGCCATAAAACTATCCCCTATTTTGTAAACGCTATAACTTTTGCGCAAACCAATCAATAAATGCTTATTGCGATTTTTTTTTTTTTTTTTTTACCAAGAATATGTAGAAGAATACGTATCGGCCTAAACTGAGGAAAAAAATGTTTTTTAATATATTTTTTGGGGATATTTATTATAGCAAAAAGTAAAAAATAATGCGTTTATTTTTTCAAAATAAAAATCGCAGAGGTGATCAAATACCACCGAAAGAAAAATCTATTTGTGGGAAAAAAGGACGTCAATTTTGTTTTCCGGAGCCACGTCGCACGACCGCACAATTGTCAGTTAAAACGACGCAGTGCCGAATCGCATAAAGTGCTCTGATCAGGAAGGGGGTAAATCCTTCCGGGGCTGAAGTGGTTAAAAAAAAAAACTATTTTACCCCCCCCTTTTTTTTTTTCGTGTGTGTATATATATATACAGTATATATATATATTCATATTCAGTTGTGCTCAGAAGTTTACATACCCTGGCAGAATTTATGATTTCTTGGCCATTTTTCAGAGAATATGAATAACACACAAACTTTTCTTTCACTCATGGTTATTGTGCATGTTATCAGGCCAAACTCACCAGGGTATGTAAAGTTTTGATCAGGGTCATTTGGGTAGTTTCTGTTGCCATTATGATTTACAAAGAGTAAACAGTTGATTGATAATAAATGGCTTTAGCCAAACATTTTTGTGTTACTTTTGTGTTTTTGTGTTATTTTATATTCTCTGAAAAATGGCCAAGAAATTATAAATTGTGTGTGTGTGTGTGTGTGTGTGTATATGTGTATGTGTGTGTGTATGTATGTATGTGTGTATATATGTATATATGTGTGTATATATGTATATATGTGTGTATATATGTGTGTATATATGTATATATGTGTGTATATATGTGTGTATATATGTATATATGTGTGTATATATGTGTGTATATATGTATATATGTATATATATATGTATATATGTATATATATATGTATATATGTATATATATATATATATATATATATATATATATATATATATATATAAAAATTTTGTGGCCCTACGACCTATACAGATGTGGATCACATAAACACATGACATGACTTACAACATAAATAGCCCTGAAGTGTGCCCTGGTCCGTATGCCAAGAAAAGGGGGATACCCAAGATAAGTAATGGGTGATTATAGAGAAGGGTGTGCTGAGAAGTGCCCTGAAAAAGGGAGGGAGGGCATTGCGCACTGGAACCGAGAAGGAGCGTGGGCTACTTACCCTCCGGGGTCCTCCTATAAATTCAGGCCACCATACTGGCCTTCCTATTTATGGTCGTGGGCCTACGACCGAGTCAGATATGGATCACATAGACTTGTAACATAAATAGACCTGAAGTGTGCCCTGGTTGTCTGGTCAGTATGCCAAGAAAAGGGGGAAAAAACACTCAGGTAGGAGAGTAACTCTTTATTGGTCCTATTGTTATTGAGCCAGCTTGGTGAAGGCCTGTGCCATTTTCACCTGAGGATTTGGGATGTATGTGGCAAAGCAAGCGGACTTCCATCTGCCTAATTTCTTGATCACATGGTCTGGTACTCCATGCTGGAATGCAGCAGAGGCTGCTCAAATCCAGAAGGAATGTCAAGATAACTGGCCAGGGTGAAGGTCCAAATTGACTAAAAGGATCCTGACTTGCCTGATACATTGGTTGCTGCTCAGGGGGCCGGTTGGAAAGCATAGCAATGGACTACCATCTGCTTGACTGGGTAGATGGGACAGTAGTCGGGTCGAGTACTGTCACTGGGCACCAGGCTTTGTTAGTCTGAAAGAGGCTGATGTGAACCCCGGGCCCGGTTTATTGAGTCTTGGAGACTGTAAGATGAAGGACGTAAAGGTTTTGAAAGCGAGTCAGGTGACGTCTTAGCAGTATCTGACTGCCAGTGCCGTTAAAGGTAAATTCACTAGGCCACAAAAAAACGTAGAAGGCCAAGTAGATGGCAGCTTCACTGACTAAACTGGGCAAAACCCCGAAGTGAAGGCGTGTAAGAATTGTAGACATGTCCCTTAAGATGGCACTCGTGATAGGAAGGCGTTTTCAGCTGGTTATGGGCTGATGCTTCTGGGTGCCTTGTAGGAGGGATCTGACTTCATGGGCCGTAAACACTGATGGCTGCCCATGTCCAGCATTTTCTGTCCTTATAGGACCCCGGAAAAAGTATAGCCTAAAGCTGCACGATTCTGGCCAAAATGAGAATCACAATTTTTTTGCTTAGAATAAAAAGATCACAATTCTCTCAACGTAAAATCTTTCATATTATAAAAAAAAATTAGGCTAACTTTACTGGTTAGTGTTTTTTTTTTTTTTTAATTCATTAAAGTAATTTTTTCCAAAAAAAATGCATTTGAAAGACCGCTGTGCAAATACAGTGTGACATAAAATATTTCAACAACCACCATTTTATTCTCTATGGTCTTTACTAAAAAAATATATATAAATGTTTGGGAGTTCTAAGTAATTTTCTAGCACAAAAAAATAATTTTAACTTGAAACCAACAAATGTCAGAAAAAGGTTTAGTGTTTAACCACTTCAGCCCCGGAAGAATGTACCCCCTTCCTGACCAGTGCGTTTTTTGCAATTCGGCACTGCGTCGCTTTAACTGACAATTGCGTGGTCGTGCGACGTGGCTCCCAAACAAAATTGGCATCCTTTTTTTCCCACAAATAGAGCTTTCTTTTGGTGGTATTTGATCACCTCTGCGGTTTCTATTTTTTGTGCTATAAACAAAAAAATAGCGACAATTTTGAAAAAAACGCATTATTTTTTACTTTTTGCTATAATAAATATTCCCAAAAAATATTTAAAAAAGCATTTTTTTCCCCTCAGTTTAGGCCGATACGTATTCTTCTACATATTTTTGGTAAAAAAAAATCGCAATAAGCGTTTGGTTTGCGGAAAAGTTATAGCGTTTACAAAATAGGGGATAGTTTTATGGCATTTTTATTATTAATTTTCTTTTTACTAGTAATGGTGGCGATCAGCGATTTTTATAGTTACTGCGACATTATGGCGGACACATCGGACATTTTTGACACATTTTTGTGACCATTGTTATTTATACAGCAATCAGTGCTATACAAATGCACTGATTCCTGTGTAAATGACACTGGCAGTGAAGGGGTTAACCACTAGGGGGCTAGGGATGTGTTACTAACTGTGGGGGGGGGGGGGCGTGGTTACATGTGACACGTCAGTGATCTCTGCTCCCAATCACAGGACGCAGAGATCAGTGACACTGTTACTAGGCAGAACGGGGAGATGCTTGTTTACTTAGCATCTCCCCGTTCGTCCTCTCCATGAGGCGATCGCGGGTATCCCCGCGGCGATTGAGTCCGCGGGACCCGGGACTCGACTCACGGAGCTTCCGGCCGGCATGCATGCAATGGCACGGCGGCAAATACAAAGGGACGTACGGGTACGCCCATTTGCCCAGCCATGCCATTCTGCCGACGTACATCAGCGTGCGCCGGTCGGGAACCAGTTAAGTGGTTAAACTTTCCTCATTTACACACAAAGTCTGTTCCTTTTGACAAATTGTTACAATGTTTATACTTAGTTCCACTGCTAAAGAATGTTGTGATTCTTGGCAGAATGCCCGTTTTTTTTCTTCCTTTCTTTTGAGGGCTGTGGCTTCAGAAGAGCAGAGAGAATTCTTTGCAAAGCAAGAATCATGAAACACTTTTGTCAAGATCGCAACGGGGAAAAAATTATGATAACGATTCTTGACGATTAATCGTGCAGCTCTAGTATAGCCTGATGGTATTGTGAGAGTGTCAGCTGTGAGTGGCAATACGATATGAAGGCTAGGACGTGTCTAACGTCACCTGTTGCTGCTCCGGGGCAAGAAGCTAAAAACTTGCAGTAAGTGTTCCAAGCAGTGCGATAGGTCTTCAGTGTGTTGCGAGTCAAGGAGTGGTTAATGAGCTGGGTTGCGTTGGCAAGTTGCGACTTTAAAAATCAAAATATAGGGAATGTCGCTATGTTATAACTAGGAGTGGGATTGAAAATTAAACAAATGTACAAGTGCATAAATACTATATAAAATAGAAAAAATATATATATTGATAAGATCCAGAAATTTCTTGCAAAAAATTCTGTCCTTATTTTAGTGATAAAACACCTGATTAAGTGAAAAAAATGTTGCTACTCTATGTGCAAAAAATCGCAAATATCAATAAATCTTCACATTAATAAATATAAAATAACGCTGCTGTTCGGAGAGGATGCTGGGAGCTGTAGTTTTCTGGTGACCTGCGCATGAGTTGCGGATGGAGGCGCTGTGCTGGGCGGTGTGAGCTGGCGGTGGGTAGGTGGATGTGGATATCCAGTGGGGACTTTTTATACATCAAGGGACAGAAAGTCCCCACCTCCTTGTGTGTAAACAGCTGCCTTTGGGACTGGGACGCGTGGAAGGAAACCGATACCCACACGACTGGAGTGACAAGACCAACATCACACGCTCGTACCCCTGCAGGGGTGGGGCGCTCCGGTGAGTGCAATCACATTGGGGGGTACTACCAGTTATCACAGCACGGCATTTCTCCACCAAAGAAGAACTTTTGCACAATTGTTATGAACATTTTTATTTTTTATTTTTTTTTATTTTTGCACTAAACAACATATGGAATTTTTTCTTTGATACTGTATTGCGATTTGACACATTACTAATGATTTATTATTGCGAATGGTTATTGCACATTTATGCACTATTGTCTGATAATCACTGCTTCTGGCACTTATCACTTTATATTTATTAATGTGAAGATTTATTGATATTTGCGATTTTTTGCACATAGAGTAGCAACATTTTTTTCAATTAATCAGGTGTTTTATCACTAAAATAAGGACAGAATTTTTTGCAAGAAATTTCTGGATCTTATCAATATATATATTTTTTCTATTTTATATAGTATTTATGCACTTGTACATTTGTTTAATTTTCAATCCCACTCCTAGTTATAACATAGCGCCATTCCCTATATTTTGATTTTGATTTTTTGGGGGATCACTTAGGTGTCCCCTTCCCACCTAGGAGGGCTGCAGGTGTTGATTAGTCTGTAAGCGCGGATCTGTTGATATATTTATAAGTTGCGACTTTAGTCCATCGTCAGCAATGACCAGGGTAAGACAGGAGTAGCTGTTGGGTCGGCTCCAGGTTCCTGCTAGAAAAACAAAGTACAATTGAAATGAGACCCTGCATCTGCTGCAACATTGCATTTGCCTGGAACATGCTTGCCTTGAACATTGAACTGGTGATGGAGTGACAACTGCACCAGCCTGCGCAGGAAGGACATGATGGGGAGTGATTTGGACCTGCATTTATGGATGTTGGCCGTGGCCTGATTGATTGCAGTGAAGACCGTTTGTCCTGTCCAAGTGTGGCCCCAGAGCTGGCAGCTGCCACGATGGGATACAGCTTGAATAGAGATGAGGACTGGGTGAAACCAGGAATTAAGAGGATTTCTGGGGGCCAAGGTTCGGCGAACCAGTGGCAGCCAAAAATTGCCACGAAGCCGTAGAGGCTGCAGCGTCTGTGGCCACTGCCAATCGAGTTTGTGAGGAACTCGTCCCACATGTCTAAGTCTGCTATCGATGCTGGATCTAGGTTGAAAATTTGATCTGGGTCTTGCACTGGTATAAGGAAAAACCAAAAGTCGTGAGATGAAGAACCGTTCTTGAGGAATAATCCTCATGGCAAAATTGAGCATGCCTAACAAGGATTGCAGCTGCCTTCTAGTACACCCGTGTGAAAGGGTGAAGTCATGAATGACCGGCCTGATATGGGCTAGTTTGTCGGGAGGCAGGCTGGCCTGCATAGCACACGTGTCCAGAGTGACGCCTAGGAAGGTGATAGTGTGCCAGGCCTTCCACTTTATGCTCGGCTATGGGCACGTTGAGGTTGTTAAACACTATTCTTAACCTGTCTAGGTCTACCAGGGGTGTGCCTGGTTGCTCAATGAGCAGGAAGTCATTGAGGTAGTGGATCTGCTGTAACAGAATCCATGTAAGGGACTGAGCAAAAACATCAAACAGCCACAGGCTGCTCTTGGACCCGAAGGTCAACCTGGTGGTGAAGTAATAAGAATCCCTCCATTTGATACCAAGCCGCCGCCAGAAGGATGGCTCGATAGGCAGAAGTTTATTAGCCTCAGACCCTTTATTAGCTTTGTTGCCCTTCTTTGTACTTGCTCCATTTCCAGTGCATCCTTCCTGAAGACTGGTGCCCAGAACTGGACAGCATACTCTTCAAAGTACCGCCATATAATGACGGCGGGAGGTCCGCAAGTGGTTAAAGGAGGAGTATGGAAATGCAAAAATAGGTAGTACAAGTTACCCTCATACCTGCATTGCATTTCTTTCTTTCTTTCCCCAGTCCTTTTTTTGCACAATAGTCTTTTGAAGAGTCCAGAATCGGCCTCTAACGGTTCTCCCTCAGTCTCAAAGTTTCCAGGGGGTAGACACAGCTCCACAATCCAGCTCCACAATCCAGCCCCTCCTTCACTCCCTCCTTCTTTTGGACATGTGGGTGTGCTTGGTGAAGAGGTGCACGCCCCAGCTACTATCTGGGGTGGGCATGTTCTTCACGTGCCTTCCATGGCAGTATGTCCCCAGCTAAAACCGGGAAGCAGGGGCAGTGTGACACAAGCAGTGAAGTGAACCTTTCTCTGGCTGTTATCTGCAAGCTCTCCTCTGCAAGACTCCTCTGCAAACCTCTCCCCTGGGCTTTGATATTCCTGTGTCCTCAAAGTCCGTGTCAGCGTCTGCTTTAGCCGATGGGGGGAGGAAGGAGAGTCACTGAACATTTCTCATGTCCAGCAATGAACACAGGTAAGCTTTCTACACATAGCACTGTGATTTATTAGAAGAGGAGACATGGTAAGGAGCATAGTGACCTGCATACCTGTCTACAGTACATAGCAGGTCTGCAGGGGAGATGGAAATTGACAACTCCCAGTCATCTAAAGTGAAATATTCCTGTTTAGACCCCGGATATGTCTCCAGAGTCTCCTTTATTATACAGTGGTGGTGGGAATAGGGATGACATCAGTAACAGTGGTGGTGGTGGGGATAGGAATGAGGGCTGTGGTGAGGATAGGGATGACATCAGTGGCGGTGTTGAGGATAGGGATGACATCAGTGGCGGTGTTGAGGATAGGGATGACATCAGTGGCGGTGTTGAGGATAGGGATGACATCAGTGGCGGTGTTGAGGATAGGGATGACATCAGTGGCGGTGTTGAGGATAGGGATGACATCAGTGGCCGTGTTGAGGATAGGGATGACATCAGTGGCCGTGTTGAGGATAGGGATGACATCAGTGGCCGTGTTGAGGATAGGGATGACATCAGTGGCCGTGATTAGGATAGGGATGACGTCAGTGGCCGTGATTCGAATAGGGATGACGTCAGTGGCCGTGATTCGGATAGGGATGACGTCAGTGGCCGTGATTAGGGTAGGGATGACGTCAGTGGCCGTGATTAGGATAGGGATGACGTCGGTGGCCGTGATTAGGGTAGGGATGACGTCAGTGGCCGTGATTAGGATAGGGATGACGTCAGTGGCCGTGATTAGGATAGGGGTGACGTCAGTGGCCGTGATTAGGATAGGGGTGACATCAGTGGCCGTGATTAGGATAGGGGTGACATCAGTGGCTGTGATTAGGATAGGGGTGACATCAGTGGCTGTGATTAGGATAGGGGTGACATCAGTGGCTGTGATTAGGATAGGGGTGACATCAGTGGCTGTGATGAGGATAGGGGTGACATCAGTGGCCGTGATGAGGATAGGGGTGACATCAGTGGCCGTGATGAGGATAGGGGTGACATCAGTGGCCGTGATGAGGATAGGGATGACATCAGTGGCCGTGATGAGGATAGGGATCACTATGACAGGAAACTAAGTGGATCCAGACTCCCATTGTCTGTATGATGCTTCAGGAAAGTCTGTAGACCCTCCCACAGGTAATTAACTCTGTTTTAATAGAAACAGTGCCCTTATCAGAGGGCAGGAAAGATTTGTAGATAGCAGCTCATAAGGATCAGGATTAAGCAAAAAACAAGGAAACCCATACTTCTCTTCTAGGGACTCTTGGGTGTAAGCCATCTGGTCTTGGTGACTTATTTGTTGAAGGCTACTTTCACACTGAGGCGTTTTAGCGCTAAAAAAGTCCTGCAAGCAGCATCTTTGAAATCAATGGGCAGCGCCTGCAAGAGCTTTGGCAGCAGCGCTTTACAGGTGCTATTAACCCCTTTATCGGCCGATAGCGGGGGTTAAAAGCACCCCGCTAGCAGCCGAAAAGCGCAACTGAAACAACGGTAAAGCGCCGATAAAAATAGCCATCACCCTTAAGGTTTTCAAGTCTTTTTCAGACACCGGCTTCTGTTGGCTACAACGGTACATTATGTGACGTGTTATTAACAATACAGACTTGGTTACTATACCCCTCCTTTTCCTTTGTGAAAACTGAAGAGAAAAATTGGTTGAACTAGATGGCCTTGTGTCTTTTCAACCAGTCTATGTAAAAATGCATTTAGTACAGATTTCTTTTGTAACCAACTTCCCCTGATTATCCATTTATGGGGCCAGTATGCTCTGAACTCCCTTTCTTACTGTTGATATATTTAAAAAATAAATAAATCTTGATTTATTTTTTTACTCTCCTCTGCTATGTGCCTTTTGTGGTCTATTTTAGCTGCCCTGATTGCGCTCTTACACTTCTTGTTGCAATCCTTGTAATGTTTGAATGCTGACAATGACCCATCTGCCTTATATTTTTTGAAAGCCATTTTTTTCGCTTTTATATGCATTTTTTAAGTTATAGTTTAGCCACCTTGGTTTAACCTTAGCTCTTTTATATTTGTTGCCCATTGGCCGCTACCTTTATTCAAGGTCTTCAGTCAGGTTCAGAGTTCTGCATGTAATCCACTAAATCTGTCGTCCCTTCCTTTCACCAGGCGGACTTTCAGGCTTCTGCAGACATCTAGGTCCGATAAAACTCATTGCTTTGGCCTGGTCCAGGTGGCTACATATGCCGACCTGGTTTGACTTTTTCTTGTATCGACCTGGTATAACTCCTGAGAAACACTTTGTGACCACTGCCAGATCGTCAGGTTCTTATGTCTCGAGGACCCATTTGCCATGCTGCTTCACATTAAGATGCACTGAATTACATCTGAATTACATGTTTGAGTGCTTCTTGGGCGTTTCGACATCCACACACTCTGGGAACATTTGTTGGGTATCTATTTGCTCAGCACAACCTCTTCTTTTTTTTTTTTTTTTTTTTTTTTTTTTAAATTGGGTAGTATAGCAATTTAAACTATGAAAAAAAAAATCAGAACTACTGCTTTTGCTTTCCAGGGTCTCTGCTTTCAGAAAATATGTAATATTTTGGGGGTTTTAAGTAACCTTCAGGCCCAAAATTATCTTTTAATTGTGTTCAAAAAAGGCTATGGCAGTAAAAGGGATAAAAAATACTTTTTGTGCTCCCTACAAATCTATGTACAGTTTTTCATGCATTTGTACATTGAAATAAGGGGTGTTGCTTCTACTCCAGGTATTACGAGGTGGTATCAAAATATTTAGAGACTAGTTTGGTAACACTCCAGCAGATTACAGCACAAGCTGCACAGCTCTGATATACACAGGACGATGTCTTTTTGGCACAGAGTTGATGCTCCCTGTGACTGTGCGTGCAGCCTTTTTGCCAGTCATTTTACAAAACTAGTCTTGAAACTTTGATACCATCTTGTATGTTCTGTGACATCTAACATTGCACGATAAGAGGCTTACAAATGCACAACCATATTGAATGGGATTATTGAGAGATCTTGTGTACAGTATCTTTCCTCTATAAAAATATCTATTTATGTTTGTATAACTTCTTCATTTCTAAAGCACCTAAGACAGCTTCTAATTTTTTGTTTATGGGCTTCAAACAGAGGGTACTATAGGGCTTTAGTCCCCCCCCTCCCCCTCTCCCTCTCTTATACAGTGCTAAGTGTGTCCTACACACTGGTAAAGAAGACCTTTCTTCTTTCCAACATTGTGTTTGGTGTTTTCTGTCCTTGAACTTATGTTCTGTGCTGCTTGCCTTGTTATGTAACATTTCTTCCACACTACTCCCATTGTGAATAAGCAAATTATAACTGTGGGCGTTCAGGCAGAGCCATTTTTTTTTTTTGACCACTATGCTTTTCCTTGCTGCCTGCCTGAGTTGTATGCATCTGATGTATGTTATGCCTTGAAAAAGCAGAGACTTGTTTTTATTGTTTCTTTTGTATTTCCGCATTAAAATGATGCTCCCATATTACATGGCAATATACAGAGTGCTTAGAACCATTTACTTATGCCCTGGGGGAACACAATCTGATGTCCTGCTATAATCATGTACCACACACATTCAGTTTATTTAGATAGCATTTACCTACCTCTCAGTATGTTTCCTCTTGTGGGAAGTACCCAGAGCACCCACATATACTGTAACTCCATGAAGTCAGCAGACATTCCAGCTACTTCAGCACAATGTTAGAAAAAAATAAAAAGCCATTGGTGAATTTTGCAGTTATATAAATGCTTTTTCACTCCTAAGGTTTTTTTTCTGCACATGAATGCTTTGTCCAACTGCTAATATTATATAACGCACATGGGATTATTTTATATATTTACAGTGGGTATAGAAAAGAATCGCCCCCCCCCCCCCCCCCCCTTAAAATCACATTTTGTTGCTTTGTAGTCTGAAATGAAGACGCAGTTTTATTTTTTCCAGCTGTGCAGTGCAACTTGTAACATCCAAATGAACAAATGACACCAACATGGAAAAAGGATCACTCCCTCCCCCCCCCCCCTAAAAATGAGCTCAGCGAAGCTGGCCCCCCTACCATCAGCACAAATAAACACTCAAGTGTGTTTCTTTAGTGCTATGTTTGTGCAGTTTTGTGCCGTAAAATTTTACATTTGTGCTGCATTTATTTTTAAGATATTAGCAATTTGTTTTTTCCAGACTATGACATCACCTAGCCCCCCTACAACAGCCAAATGGCACGAAACTGGTCTCGGTTAGTGCTACGTTTGTGCTGCTAACATTTTCATTTGTGCTGTTATGGTTTTTAAGTTATAACAGCTTGCTTTTATTTGATAACACCCCACCCACTTTGCACCCCATGTTATTCAATCTTAAAAACAAACATACCATTTGTTAGTGCTACGTTTGTGCTTTTTTTCTGTCATAAAAATGAAAATTTGTGCTGCTTTTATTTTTAAGATAATAGCAATTTGTTTTTCTTTATCGTACATCATGGGACACAGAGCCTTAAGTAATTACTTAATGGGTTATAGCCTACCATCAGGCTATGACTCTGGTAAACCCTAATTAAGGAAGTTTATGCCACTGAGGCCTAAAATGGATGATACCTGGGACCTCGTATCTGAAGCACGAGGTTTTGCCTGTAATGCCTCTCTTAGTAGGGCAGGAACCCAGGGCTTAGGTCTTGTTACATTACCTCAAGCTTCCTGATGTGGGGTGCCATACAAGGCCCAAGGACCCCATTTTTAACGGACCCAGTCCTTGAAGGTTTGTTAAACGTAACCCGCAGTGATGGGCGAAAGCTGGATTTTCTGTTAAAGTGGAGTTCCACCCAAAAGTGGAACTTCCACTCATCAGATTCCTCCCCCCCTCCGGTGACACAGTTGGCACCTTTCAGGGGGGAGGGGGGTACAGATACCTGTATATTACAGGTATCTGTACCCACTTCCGGCATAGATAGCCACAGAATCTGCGGTTATTTACGCCACTTCCTGCTCCCTCCCCGCTGCCTGCTGGGAAACACACGGGTCCCAGAGGCAGCAGGGACCATCCGTATTGCGTTGTGCGACTCGCGCATGCGCAGTAGGGAACCGGGAAGTGAAGCCGCACGGCTTCACTTCCTGATTCCCTTACCGAAGATGGAGGCGGCAGCACCCGAGGACGGAGAGATGGTTCGGCCTCAGGTGCCGACATCGCGGGCGCCCTGGACAGGTAAGTGTCCATGTTTTAAAAGTCAGCAGCTGCAGTGTTTGTAGCTGCTGACTTTTAAAAAAAAAATTTTCGGCGGCACTCCGCTTTAAATCAGCAAAATCTTGCAGCGAGGACAAGGTAAGGAAAGAGAGACTTAGATATTAAAAACATCTATACATTTCTTTCTTCAAAGGAAAAATGTTGTCATGCCTTAAAATCTCCACCCGATGGAGTCTATGCACATACCTTACTCTGTTGTCTCACTGTTTGCTCAGTTCCGTGCCTGACTGTACAGCGTGTGGAAGCAGATTTTTGCAAGGTAGGAAAAGCTGCAAAAAATGTCTTTTTTCTTCCCCTAATGGGACCAGAGGGTTAGGGGGACAGCAGCGCTGTGGGGGAGACGGAGGGTCCCGCTATTATACCGCTGAAAGTTTGTTACTGTGGCTGTATTTTTTACACAGGTCTGTGCCTCACTGCAGGAGACTCTGCCGACCCTCCCTCCCTTATGTTGTGTCTGGGGAGGGGGCGAGGCCTAACGCAGGTGCCGTGAAACGTCCACTGACGAATGGCAGGCTAATGGCAGATAAATACAGCTGTCAGTCTTTCCTCTGCTGATGAGGAGGAAACAAGCTGCCTGCACACAGGGACACACGAACTGTGAGACACGTATGGGTTGTTGCAAAACTGGCATTTCCTGATTCAGGAAGAACACCTTTTCCAACACTAAGCTGAACTGTATAGCAATTTTAAAAGTATTGACTATTTTCAGCGATTTAGTGCAATGTGTATAGCGCCTCTGTTTTTGTACTTAGGACTATGCCTGCCAAAAAGACACCACAAAAGCCAAAAGAGTAAAGGTTTCACCCCCAGGCATTGGGATTTCAAGCTGTATTTCTACGTCGTCTTCCTCGCCAGAATTGCCAATCATGGCAACTCAGGGTGAGCCATTAGAGCAAATTGTTGGTGCAGCTGTCTCTCACATCTCAGCACCTGCATACGTGACTGAAGAAACCCTTTCCTCCTCACTCCAGGGTCTGGAAGAAAGACTAGCGGCTTTAATCGCATCCTCCATTCAAATGGATAGGAAACGTACCCCGCGGGGGTCCCCCGCTTCAGATTTACAAGGGGAACAGTGGGCACACAATGAGGTTCTACCCTCAATCAATCAAGAAGAGCTTACTGATGATTCTTCTACTGAGGAAACAGCGGTACATGAACCTTTTTCAGCGTCTCAATCTGAAAAATTGCTGATACAAACTCTTACAGAGATGGTTCGTTCCTCTTTCATGCTGCCTCTAACAGAGTCTCATGAAAACATGGCCTCTTGCTTTGGTTCCTTAAAACCTTCCCATCCTTTGCATGTGTTTCCTGCGCACGCATTACTTGAACAGCTAATTTTGGAATGGGATAAATCAGATAAACATTTTCTCCCTCCTAAGAGATTCTCTATCCTCTGGAGGAGAAATTCTCAAAAAAAATGGAAAGTATCAGCAATTGACGCTGCGATTTCCAATGTGAATAATAACTTAAAGCGGAGCTCCGCCGAATTTTTTTTTTTAAAAGTCAGCAGCTACAAATACTGCAGCTGCTGACTTTTAAAACATGGACACTTACCTGTCCAGGGCGCCCGCGATGTCGGCACCCGAGGCCGAACAGTCTCTCGGTCCTCGGGTGCTGCCGCCTCCATCTTCGGTAAGGGAATCAGGAAGTGAAGGCTTGCGGCTTCACTTCCCGGTTCCCTACTGCGCATGCGCGAGTCGCGTAGCGCAATACGGATGGTCCCTGCTGTCTCTGGGACCCGTGTGTTTCCCAGCAGACAGCGGGGGGAACAGAAAGTGGCGTAAATAACCGCAGATTCTGCGGCTATCTATGCCGGAAGTGGGTACAGATACCTGTAATATACAGGTATCTGCACCCCCCTCCCCCCTGAAAGATGCCAACTGTGACACCGGAGGGGGGGGAGGAATCCGATGAGTGGAAGTTCCACTTTTGGGTGGAACTCCACTTTAACTTGTCCTGTAGACAATGCACAGATGCTTAAAGATCCAACAGTAAGAAGTTGGAATCACTGCTAAAGTCTGCTTTTTCCATAGCTGGTGCTGTCACCCAGCCCGCAGTCGCAGCGATAGGCGTCTGCCAATCCCTAAAGGACCAATTCAAACAGGCCCTTATAGAGCTTCCTACACAACAAGCTCAAGATTTGGCTGAACTACCTAAGGCATTATGTTTTGCCATAGATGCCATCAAAGACTCCATTCACCAGGCATCCCGCTTTGCTTATGCTTGTACATATGCGCAGAATCCTGTGGTTGATAAATTTGTCAGCTGAAACACCATGTAAAAACCTCCTAACTCGGTTCCCCTTTCATGGGAAGCGACTATTTGGAGAAGACTTGGTTAAATTTATCAAGACAATTTCTGCTGGGAAAGGTACCTTTTTACCAGTCAAAGAAAATATAAACGCCCTGCTTTAAAACTGACACTTTCCCCTGCGCCAGGGGCTTCCGCCTCCAGGCAGTGGCAACTGCCTCCGCCGTCAGACTCTAGAGGAAGAATTTGGAGTCAGACCCAGGCTCAAAAGAAGCCCTGGGGTAGGAAATCTGCAAAACAGAATCCCAAAGCCTCATCATAAAGAGGCAACCCCCCTCACCAAGGTGGGGGGAGGACTTCTGCAATTTTCAGAAGTCTGGAAATAGGAAATTCAGGACAGATGGGCCATTTCCATGGTAACGCTGGGGTACAAGCTGGTATTCCGGGACTTTCCACCGTCTCGCTTCTTGAGGTCAAGCATTCCCAAAGATCCAGAGAAAAAAACAATCTGTTTCAGGCACTAGACCGATTAATATCTCAAGGGGTGATCATACAGATACCCAGAAAAGAGCAAGGTCTGGGATTTTATTCAAACCTTTTTATGGTACCAAAGCCAAGTGGAGATGTCAGATCCATTCTAGATCTAAGAAAGCTAAATCAATTCCTGAAGATCCGCTCCTTTTGCATGGAGACAATCAGGTTGGTAGTCTCTATCCTTCTAGGAAGAGAACTTCTGGGGTTCAATCGACATCAGGGATGCATATCTGCATGTCCCTATATTTCCTGCTCATCAAAAGTTTCTGCTGTCGGAACAGCAGCATTTTCAATTTGTAGCCCTGAACTTTGGGCTAGCGACAGCACCTCGGGTGTTCACCAAAGTGCTGGCCCCACCTCTAGCCAGGTTAAGAGCACAGGACATAACAATTGTAGCGTACCTAGACGATATTTTACTTATAGATCAATCAGCGACTCGTCTGGAGCAAAGCGTACGCACTACAACCAACTATCTAAAAAGTTTGGGTTGGATTATCAACCTAGAGAAATCTTCCTTAATACCGCTAAGAAGACTGGGAGTACTTGGGTCTGATCATAGATACAGCCCAGGAAAGGGTGTTCTTGCCTCATGCAAAAATCAACTCCATAGGAGAACTGGTGTGGAGGGTCAGGTCAAATGGCAATCCCTCCATTCGCCTCTGCATGAGGTTGCTAGGAACCATGGTAGCTTCATTCGAAGCAGTTCCCTATGCCCAGTTCTATTCAAGACTGTTGCAAAACAGTATCCTGTCTGCTTGGAACAAAACAATTCAAGCTTTAGACTTGCCAATGCAGCTGTCCCCAAGAGTGGCCCAAAGCCTCACTTGGTGATTATTAACCCAGAATCTGCTGAAGGGAAGATCCTTCAAACCAGTCATCTGGAAACTGGTAACGACAAATGCCAGCCTTTCAGGCTGGGGAGCAGTACTAGAAAAGACAACTGGTCAAGCACCAAAAGAAGCTTGTCCATCAATATCCTAGAGATTCGGGCAGTACGCCTGGCTCTAAAGGCCTGGACTTTAAGGTTACGGGATTCTCCTGTCAGGATTCAATCCGACAATGCCACAGCTGTAGCCTATATCAATCACCAAGGGGGCACCAAAAGTCTCTCAGCGCAAAGAGAGGTTAACCATATTCTAACTTGGGCAGAAAGGAATGTTCCATGCCTTTCTGCAATCTTCATTCCATGAGTAGAGAATTGGCAGGTGGAATACTTAAGTCGCCAGCAGTTATTCCCAGGGGAATGGTCTCTTTACCCCAACATATTTCGGGCTGTTTGTCAAAGATGGGGGACTCCAGACGTGGATCTTCTAGCATCCAGGTTCAACACAAAGTTGGTCAACTTTGTGGCCAGAACAAGGGATCCATTTGCATGCGGAATGGATGCGTTAGTGACACCATGGGATCAGTTTTGACTGATCTATGCATTCCCCCCTATTCAGTTGCTGCCTCGACTTCTTTGCAGGATCAAGCTGGAAAGAAAGCCAACAATTCTGGTAGCACCAGCATGGCCCAGTAGGTCATGGTACGCAGAAATCGTAAAGATGGCAGTGGAGGGCCCATGGTCCCTCCCACTACAGCCAGATCTGCTCTCTCAGGGACCGATATTCCATCCTTCCTTATGGTATCTAAATTTAACAGCTTGGCTATTGAAACCCACATTCTAAAGAAACGTGGGCTTTCTGGGTCAGTTATTTCTACCCTGATTAATACTAGGAAGCCAGCTTCCATAACTTTATATTATAGATTCTGGAAGGCTTACGTTTCCTGGTGTGAATCCAAGGGTTGGCACCCATGGAGATATATCATAGGCAGAATTCTTGCCTTTCTACAATTAGGGGTAGAAATGAAATTGGCCTTAAGTACTATTAAAGGCCAAGTATCAGCTTTATCGGACTTATTTCAAAGACCACTTGCTACTTATTCTTTAGTCCGGGGCTTTATACAAAAACTTAGTTTTGTCTGTGTTACAAAAACAGCCATTTGAACCAAACCAACAGATTCCCCTAGTCCTTCTGACAAGGCAGTTGGTATTTTTGGTTGCTATATCCTCAGTAAGGAGGGTTTCAGAATTGGATGCTCTTTCTTGTAAAGAGCCACATTTGATTTTTCATGAGGACAGAGTGTTACGCCCTCATCCAGGCTTTTTGCCAAAAGTCATTTCAGGTTTTCACCTGATCCAGGATATTGTCATGCCATCGTTTTTTCCAAAACCATGTTTCAGGGAAGAAAAGTCACTACATTGTCTTGATGTGAGAGCAGTGAAAATCTATTTAAAGAAAACTGCTCAGATTTGTAAGACTGATGTCTTATTTATTCTGCCGGAGGGTCCTAAGAAGGGACAGGCAGCATCGAAATCCACTGTTGCTAAGTGGATTCGGCAAGTGATAATTCAAACTTATGATTTAAGGGGTCAAATTCCCCCGTTTCAAGTTAAGGCGCATTCTACCAGATCGGTTAGTGCTTCTTGGGCAGTGCGTCACCAGGCCTCCATGGCTCAGATCTGTAAGGCTGCAACTTGGTCTTCAGTGCATACATTCACAAAATTTTATCAGGTGGATGTAAGGAGGTATGAGGACATCGCCTCCGGGCGCAGTGTGCTGCAAGCAGCAGTATAAATCCTCAAGTCTGGGTGTACCCTGCGGGTTGTTTTCTCCCACCTCTCATGTGGCATTGCTATGGGACATCCCATTAAGTAATTACTTAAGGCTCTGTGTCCCATGATGTACGGTAAATAAAATAGGATTTTTATAACAGCTTACCGGTAAAATCCTTTTCTTGGAGTACATCACGGGACACAGAAGTCCCTCATCTTTTTTGGGGATACAAGTATATTGCTTTGCTACAAAAACTGATGTGCTCCTGGAAGGAGGCGGGGTTATGTAGGGAAGTAAACTTCCTTAATTAGGGTATACCAGTGTCAACACCTGACGGTAGGCTATAACCCATTGAGTAGTTACTTAAGGCTCTGTGTCCCATGATGTACTCCAAGAAAAGGATTTTATAGGTAAGCTGTTATAAAAATCCTATTTTTTCCAGATATCACCCGCCCTCTTATCACGTACCTGGTTAGTGAGCTCTGGAAGCAGCTGGAAGCAGGAGACAGATGAGACCTTGTTGGACTGAAAAGCTGTAGCAGACTGGATGAGCAGGATGCAGGGTCAGATGAGCCAGGTCCATAATGGTCGGGCAGATCAGGCAAAGACGGCAGACAACAGGATAGTCGGGTCACACGCCAAGTCAGCAACGGGAGGTAGATGAGGCAAGAACAGACGGCAGAAGCAGAATCCAGAGACAAGCCAAGGTCAGGGCAGGTAGCATTCAAATGGAGGTCAGGAGCAAGCTGGGTTAGGATCAGAGGTCAATCACAGCAATCGGGAATGAACACACAGAAGCTGCACACCAAATTGCAGCCTGTTTAAATAGTCTGTCTGGTGCCAGCATTGGTGACAGGCTCGCACTTATATGCTCGGTATGCACAGGGATACATCATTTGTGCTATGGGCAAGCCTTCCCTGACACCCCCTACAACAGCCAAACAAAATGAAAATGGGCTGGTTGGTTAGTGCCACGTTTGTGTTGGTTTGTACCTATTTACTCTCCATTCTATCTCCTTTTTTGTTTTTCAGTTATTGTTGATTTAATAAAGGTCACCCAGCCCCCCCTACAAGAGACAAAAGACATGAAACCGGGCTGGTTGGTGCCTCCTTTGTGCTGGTTTGTGCTGTTTAAATATCGGTCCTATCGCTTTTAGTTTTTCTGTTATTTACTATTTATTAAAGGTCACCAAAGGTCACTCAGCCCCCCTACACATGAAACTGGGTTGGTTAGTGCTGTGTTTATGCCAGTTTGTGCTGTTAAAATTATTATGTGTGTTGCTTTGATTGTTTAATTGTAAAAGTTTGTTTTTATTTGATCAAACCCCACCCACTTGGCATCCCATGTTGTTAGATATTATAGCAATTACACCATTCATTTGTGCTGCATTTGTGATAACTTGTGAAAAAAATAAAATTTGTGCTGGTTTGGTTTTGGAGATCTTGTACATTTTTATTGGATCAAACCCCCTGCACATGTGAGAATCACGTGCTAACCATTTCTCTTTCACACAGATAGCACTTCTTCAACAGTCTAAAACCATTCTTTCACACACAAAATGAAAGTGCATGTGAAAAAAAAACTGATTGTCATGTATGCTTGAGTAAATATAATGGAGAATTCCAAGTTGTACTTATCTATTGGTTTGCTTGATAAAATATGTAGAGGGCAAAGAACATAATTTGTGTCTTGTTTTTTTAAGAATGCATAGAATAAGGTGAAAGAGGAGTGCAAGTTACATAAACACTTTTCACTAGTCAGTACTAAATTGTAAAATCCATATTGTTATAATACCAAAAATGTTTACATTGTTTCTTGCTAGACCTCTTACTCAGCCTGGAGTTTATTTTTGTAATGCTCCTCCTTTGTACCGGGCCCTGTAAGCGCTGCACACAGTACCCTGGAAGGCACTAATACAGCTTAAGCAACCTCATGATTGATGTTTTGACTGCTACCTGAGGGTAAATCAAGTAAATGGAAGTATAGCCCACTTATTTTTACATTTGTTGTGTTTGTTAGTGATGCATCCATGTGTATTCACTGTATTCTGGATTAGCCAGAATTTTAACCCCTCCCCACCGAGCGTACACAGATATGCGGCCTTGGCTTTCGTGGGTTATACCGGGATGATGCCCGCAGCTGCAGGCATCATCCCAGTACCGTTTTTTAGAGCGGGCGATCGGCTTTCCAGGGATAACAACCGATGCGGCTAAAAGCCGCTCGATTGTTATCCCGGAGGAGCGGAAGGGGACATCCCCCCCCTCCCGCCACTCTGACCGGGCCGTCCGTCCCACCGGGAGACCCGATCCACCACTTCTGGCGGCTAGAGACAGACTGGCACGAAGCTGGAAACGGCTTAGTTCCAGTCTCCTAAATGTAAACACGGAAGCAACATCACAATGTCACTTCCTGTTTACTCGGCTGCCAATGGCGCTGGATTAAAAAAAAATATACAGTATTCAGAATCGCTGTTTTCGACGATCTGAATACTTTGACGTGCAAAGGAGGGATTGGAGGTCTTTTAGACCCCCGATCCCTCTATATAGAGTACCTGTCACCACCTATTACTGTCACAAGCAATGTTTACATTCCATGTGACAGCAATAAAAGTGATCAAATTTTTTTTTTTTTTTTTTTAAAACACAATTTAATTAAAAATAAGAAAAATATTTTTTTTTTTAAAGCGCCCCTGTCCCTGCAAGCTCGCACAGCAAAGAAAACTCATGCGGAAGTTGCGCCTGCATATGTAAACGGTGTTCAAATCACACGTAAGGTATCGCCGCAATCATCAGAGCGAGAACAATAATTCTAGCACTAGACCTCCTCTGTAACGCTAACCTGGCAACCGTAAAAAATTTTTAAAGCGTTGCCTATGGAGATTTTTAGGTACCGTAGTTTGTCGCCATTACACGAGTGCGTGCAATTATAAAGCGTGACATGTTTGGTATCTATTTACTTGGTGTAACATCTTTCACATTATACAAAAAAAATTGGGCTAACTTTACTGTTTTTTGTTTTTTTAAAATTCATGAAAGTGTCCCTTTTCCCAAAAAGTTGTGTTTAAAACACTGCTGCACAAATACCGTGTGACATAAAATATTGCAACAGTCTAGATTCCCTGCTAAATATAATAAAAAAAATAATATATATATATATATATATATATATATATAATATGTTTGGGGGTTCTAAGTAATTTTGTAGCAAAAAATACAGATTTTAACTTGTAAACACCAAATGTCAGAAATAGGCTTAGGCGTGAAAGGGTTAAATCTGTGTAGCAATATACTGAAATCATCATTAAACCCTTGCCTGTCTACACACAAAGGTACATTGGTAACTGTACTCCCAGTTTTTTCTTTTTTTTTTTTTTTCTTTTCTTTTTTTTGGGACCCTTTTTGTTCTGAATTTAACTGGTCTTTTCACTAAAAGGTAAACTGTAAGGGAATTGCAAATGCTAGGCCAGACTGTGGAAATTCTACAATTCAAACACTTTCTACAAATGTATGTGAGAGATATATAAAAAAATATATATGGCACAAAAAGTAACACAATTGAATGGTACATTTATATTTAAAATGTAATAAAATGGAGTGCAAAGTGGGCAGGACTTGAGGTGACAGAATATAAAGTATAATGTGAAATTTCTCTAAAACGAAACCATTGTTCTGTCAAGATCTCCAACTCATCAAACTCTCGAATTGGCTGTACTGTGCATGCGCTGGTTTGAATTGTTTAGAGCAGCCTTCAGTAAATGGCAGACCGAGCAATGCCTGTGTCCACACTGTCGGCCCACCAGTCTGCAGCGTGTGACCCAGGCTGCTCAGCAGTCATTAGTTGCTGATGTTGCCGGTGTCTCAGCAACCAGTGATGTCACATGTGCGCCCCACCCCCTGTAGCAAGTTGCTCCACCCAGCTACTGTCCCCTGCAGCTCCTCCCTTCTCCCATGTCTCAGTTGCGATCTCAGAACACCCAATACGAGGATAATATGCGACCAGTCTAAACTACATGGCATGTTCACCAATACCAGGAGCCTGGCGGACAAGATGGGTGAACTAGAGATACTGTTGTATGAGGAGGATTCAGATTTTGTGGGAATTTCAGAGACCGGGTTCAACAGCTCTCGTGATTGGCTGGCAAACATTCAAGGGTATACCCATTATCGCAAGGATAGAGAGGGTAAAAAAGGGGGAGGGGTATGCCTATATATCAGTGGTTCTCAACCTGGGGGTCGGGACCCCCTAGGGGGTCGAATGACAATTTGCCAGGGGTCACCAAGTCCTGGGCTGTTCTGGCCTGGCCAGCCTTTTCACGGCCGCCCAGCTGGGCTGTTCCTGGATCCCGCGGCCGCCCACTCAGCCTCTTTGCAGCCGCCCATTCAGTTCACAGCATGGCTGAGGGGGGGCAGAGACTAGAGGTCAGATGACTGGTGAGGAATATGAAGTGGGGGGGGGGCTGGAGGAGATCCCATCTCCTGATTTCGGCATAGGTGTCACTGCTGCAAGACACCACAGAGCTGGAGTCACAGTGAGTAACACTACCTGTGATTAGAGTTGCCATTAAAAGTCCCCACTTCAGTTCTCAGATCAGCAGATGACCTTGATCAAGATCACCTAAGTTAGCTGATCAGAACCCCCCCCCCAGCACTGCCACTCATTGCACCAGCACTGCCACTCATCTCAAATACCTGCCAGCACTGCCACTCATCCCAACTACCCACCAGCACTGCCACTTATCCCAACTACCCCCCCCAGCACTGCCTCTCATCCCAACTACCCGCCAGCGCTGCCACTCATCCTACCAGCACTGCCACTCATCCCAAATACCTGCCAGCACTGCCACTCATCCCAGCTACCCGTCAGCACTGCCACTCATCCCAGCTACCCGTCAGCACTGCCACTCATCCCAACTACCCGCCAGCACTGCCTCTCATTGCAATTACCCGCCAGCACTGCCACTCATCCCAATTACCCGCCAGCGCTGCCACTCATCCCAACTATCCACGAGCACTGCCACCCATCCCCCCCCCCCCCAAGGAATAGGAGAGGGAAAAAAATAGAGAATACATGGAAAGGAAAGGAAAACAGGGGGAGGAACAAAGAAAAAGGGAGAGAAAGAATAAGATAAAGAACAAGAACGATGGCTAGAGAAGAGGGATGGGGGAAACAAGAAATTAGGATAGAGAGAGATAAAAGGGAAAGAAAGGAGAACAAAGAGAGTGGTACATCCTAAAATGTACTATAAGGGGTTCTAACACTGTACGAGTGGAAGGGACTCAGGGAGCGCCTAATGTCCGTGAGTTAGGGATGCAAATTACTTTTACAAATTACTCAGCCTTGGGTGCTTGCCATGCTATGAAAATTTTACTGTTGGGGTCCCCACAACTTGGGAAATTTTATCAAGGGGTCGCGGCACTAGAAAGGTTGAGAACCACTGCTATATATCAAGTATAATGTACAAGTGAATGTGAGAGATGACATTCATCTAAGGCTCGCCAGTTCCTTAATGTCTTGCAGGACAGTTTTATGGGTCAGATGGTAGACGCACCAACTAGAAATAAAGTATTACTGGATCTATTGATTACCAACAATACAGACCTGATCACGGATGTGGAATTACGGGGCAATTTAGGTAACAGCGATCACAGGTCAATTCGTTTCAGTATAAATCACACAAATAGGAAACCTAAAGGGAATACAAAGACACTGAATTTCAAAAGAGCCAACTTCCCTAAACTACTAACCTTGCTAGAAGGCATAAATTGGGATAAAATCTTAGGAATGAAGAACACGGAGGAGAGATGGGTTTGCTTTAAGAGCATATTAAATAAGGGCATTAGCCAATGCATCCCATTGGGTAATAAATTTAAAAGAGCGAATAAAAGTCCTGGATGGCTTTTCTCCAATGTAAAAATGCATATAAAAGCAAAGGAGAAGGCCTTCAAAAAACACATGGTTGAGGGATCATCATCAGCATTCAGACTTTATAAAGAATGCAACAAGAAATGTAAGGGTGTAATAAGGATGGCTAAGATAAAACAGTATAAACAAAAGTATAAACAGTAAAAAAGGTAGGACAGACCATATTGGCCCCATAAAGAATGAGGAAGGACACCTGGTTACAAAGGATGGGGAGATGGCGAAGGTATTGAATTTATTCTTCTCCTCAGTCTTCACGAGGGAATCGGGGGCTTCAGTAACCAAAACTGCAGTGTTTATCCTCATGACACATCACAGGAAGCACCTCCATGGTTAAGAGAGGACAGAATTAAAATAATATTTGAGAAACTTAACATTAATAAATCACCGGGACCAGATGGCTTGCACCTGAGGGTACTTGGGGAACTCAGCCAAGTGATTGCCAGACTGTTGTTCCTAATTTTTACAGGCAGTCTACTGACTGAAATGGTACCAGCTGATTGGAGAAAAGCATGTAGCACCAATATTTAAAAAGGGCCCAAAATACATCCCTGGGAATTAGACCAGTTAGCCTAACATCAATAGTATGTAAACTCTTGGAGGGGATGATGAGGGACTATATATAAGATTTTAGTAATGAGAATGGTATCGTTAGCAGTAATCAGCATGGATTCATGAAGAATCGTTCTTGCCAAACCAATCTACTAACCTTCTATGAGGAGGTGAGTTGCCATCTAGATAAAGGAAGGCCGTAGACGTGTATCTGGATTTTGCAAAAGCATTTGACACAGTTCCCAATAAACGTTTACTGTACAAAATAAGGTCTGTTTGCATGGACCATAGGATGAGTAAATGGATTGAAAACTGGCTTCAAGGGCGAGTTCAGAGGGTGGTGATAAATGGGGAGTACTTGGAATGGTCAGGGGTGGGTAGTGGGGTCCCCCAGGGTTCTGTGCTGGGACCAATCCTGTTTAATTTGTTCATAAACGACCTGGAGGATGGGGTAAACAGTTCAATCTCTGTATTTGCGGACGATACCAAGCTAAGCAGGGCAATAACTTCTCCACAGGATGTGGAAACCTTGCAAAAAGATCTGAACAAATTAATGGGGTGGGCAACTACATGGCAAATGAGGTTCAATGTAGAAAAATGTAAAATAATGCATTTGGGTGGCAAAAATATGAATGAAATCTATACACTGGGGGAATCTAGGATGGAAAAGGACCTAGGGGTCCTAGTAGATGATGGGCTCAGCAATGGCATGCAATGCCAAGCTGCTGCTAACAAAGCAAACAGAATATTGGCATGCATTAAAAAGGGGATCAACTCCAGAGATAAACCGATAACTCTCCCACTCTACAAGACTCTGGTCCGGCCGCACCTAGAGTATGCTGTCCAGTTCTGGACACCAGTCTTCAGGACGGATGTACTGGAATTGGAGCGAGTACAAAGAAGGGCAACAAAGCTAATAAAGGGTCTGGAGGATATTCGTTATGAGGAAAGGTTGCGAGCACTGAACTTATTCTCTCTGGAGAAGAGACGCTTGAGAGGGGATATGATTTCAATATATAAATATCGTAATGATGACCCCACAATAGGAATAAAACTTTTTCACAGAAGAGAGTTTAACAAGACTCGTGACCACTCATTAAAATTAGAAGAAAAGAGGTTTAACCTTAAACTACTTAAAAGGTTTTTTACTGTAAGAGCGGCAAGGATGTGGAATTCCCTTCCACAGGCTGTGGTCTCAGTGGGGAACATCGATAGTTTCAAGAACCTATTAGATAAGCACCTGAATGACCACAACATATACAGGGATATACAATGTAATACTGACATGTAATCGCACACATAGATTGGACTTGTCTTTTTTCAACCTCACCTACTATGTAACTATGTCCCGTGCCTTCCCAGCTACTTAACATGTGCAGGTATGCTGTTCACTTGGATGGGGTTTTAGAGGTGCACTTTGATAGGCACATACAGTATGGTGTACAGGGACACTATGATAGGCACATATGGTGTAAAGGGGCACTCTGCTGAGCACATATGATGGAAAGGGGCACTCTGATGGAGACAACTAATGTAAGACTGTCGTAACTGAAACTTGACAACAAAATATTGTTGAAATGCTATGGAAAGTGCAAATTTCTCAGTTTTTGATAGACATACAGTGACTACAAACATTCTAGGTCATAGCACAAACTTGAGTTTTGGATCTTGGCTGAAAGAATTTTAGTGACCTAGAATTGAATTCCATATCCCTAGTTTAGAGAATGATGTCTTTGGGTGTAACCAAAACCTCTAAGGTTAAGGGAACTAAGATGGGTTGATGGCAGACCATCCCCCTTGCCCCTTTGTATACTTTGCATGCTGGGAGTAGGCTAGAGGCCCCCCAAAAGTTTGTAGTGGAATCCCCTAGCTTGCCAAGTATACAAAAAGGAATGGGGTCTGCCATCACATTGTCTTGGATTCCTAACATTGAAGATGCCAGAGGGCCCCCCCTAGACATCATATTTCATCAGAATCTCCAAACGTCTGTACTGCACATCCACATATTACAGTTAATTGAAACGGTCAACGAGTTGTCTAACTTGACAGAACACCAGCACAAACATTTTATTTTTTTCAGCACAAACAAGACAATGGATTTTTTTACTTTTTACACTCATCCAAGACGTCACATAATTCTATATCCATATTGTTTTACAGATGCCCAGGGTACCAAAGTTTCCAAAGGAAGAGATTGTTATGCCCTGTACACACGATCGGACTTTCCGCCGGAAAATGTGCGATCGGTGCTTGTTGTCGGAAATTCCGACCGTGTGTAGGCTCCATCTGACTTTTTCCTTCGGAATTTCCAACACACAAAGTTTGAGAGCTGGATCTAAAATTTTCCGACAACAAAATCAGTTTGTGTAAATTCCGATCGTGTGTAGACATTTCCGACGCAAAAAGTGCCACGCATGCTCAGAATCAAGCAGAAGAGACGCACTGGCTATTGAACTTAATTTTTCTTGGCTCGTTGTACGTCACCGCGTTCTCGACCTTCGGAATTTCCAACCAACTTTGTGTGACCGTGTGTATGCAAGACAAGTTTGAGCCAACATCCGTCTGAAAAAATCTGATGAATTTTGTTGTCTGAATGTCCGATCGTGTGTACAGGGCATTAGAATCATTGTAGAGAGAAAATTAGAAATTGTGAAAGATGGCAAAATTGTTATGCCATCAGCCAAGGTATGGGAAGACCTAAGTAAACATCTGAATTGGTACATATCCTCCAAGGCTCTTTACACATTAGCAGCAAATTTTTCCTGAGCCTGTAACTTACTGTTGTAAAGACAGCAGGTATATTGAAGGCCTCAACTATGAGGTCCTGAGACGTGGTGCATGGACTCGTATAATAAATGAAGCCATATGGTTTTTAAAAAAATATCCATGTATGTGGGTCTTTAACCACCTCAATACAGGGCATTTTCGCCCCCTTCCTGCCCAAGCCATTTTTCAGCTTTCAGCGCTGTCACATTTTGAATGACAATTGCGCGGTCATACAACACTGTACCCAAATAAAATTATCATTTTTTCCCCACAAATAGAGCTTTCTTTTAGTGGTTTTTGATCACCTCTGCGGTTTTTATTTTTTGCGCTATAAACAAAAGAAGAGTGACAAGTTTACAAAAAACACAATTTTTACCTTTTGCGATAATAAATATCCAATTTTTTTTTCTTTAAAACAAATTTTTTCTCAGTTTAGGCCGATATGTATTCTTGTACATATTTTTGGTAAAAAAAAATCGCAATAAGCGTATATAGATTGGTTTGCGCAAAAGTTATAGCGTCTACAAAATAGGGGATAGATTTATAACATTTTTTTGTTTATATTTTTTTTTACTAGCAATGGCGGCGATCTGCGATTTTTATTGTGACTGCGATATTGCGGCGGACATATCGGACACTTTTGACACATATTTGGGACCATTCACATTTATACAGCGATCCGTGCTATAAAGATGCATTGATTACTGTATAAATGTGACAGGCAGGGAAGGGGTTAACACTAGGTGGTGATCGAGGGGTTAACTGTGTTGCTAGGGAGTGATTCTAACTGTAGGGGGTGGGGACTCACTAGGGGAGGAGACCGATCAGTGTTCCTCTGTACTGGGAACACACTATCGGTCTCCTCTCCTCTGACAGGACCGTGGTTCTGTGTGTTTACACACACAGATCCAGGGTCCTGCTGTGTTACCGGTAATCGCGGGTGCCTGGCAGACATCGCGGCCGCCGGGCACGCGTACCAGGTGCCCAGTGACACGGCGGGCGCGCGCGATCGCCGTCGGCGGGCGCGCGCGATCGCCGTCGGCGGCGCGCGCGTGCCCCCTGGTGGGCTGGGAAAGCGAGGACGTCATATGACGCCCGCCACGAGAGCTGCGCCGCCTGGCCGTCAATTGACGGCCGGCGGTCAGCAAGCAGTTAAGAGGGCAAAAGTGTTTCCATCAGGGGAAAGTTACATAAAAATGAATGGATCCTGTAAAGAGTGCAAAGCAAAACTTTATGTACTGTGGCAAAAAACCTAACCATGACCAAACATTAACATTGAACTGTGACGTATATAAAAAAAAGCGAAAATCTTCATTTTGGCAAATCAAAAAGAATGCTGTCAGGGGAGCTACGTGTTCACATTTCCAGTGAATTATGTGAGGGCAAAAAACATCCAAACACTTGTTGTGCTTCTGAAGCGTTACGACTTATGGATGTCGGCGACCCAGAGCCAGACCATTTACATAATTTGTCTGTTCTACGGAAAGTTAAGCAAGAAAAAAGAAATCGTGAAGTTTTTGACAAAGACCTGCTTATGTCTGTCCTTCACATGAAATATTCATTTCCCCACTATGGCAGTGTGCATGACATTGGACTTGACATTCTTTGTCCACTATTGGTCAACATCACAAATGTATGTATACAAAGCACAGTCTAAACAACATTCCAGTGTTGTTGCCTTTGATGCCATGGGCTCCCTTGTGAAAAAACTGAAATGCCCACAAGGTGTCTGAACACTTTTTTGTATGAAGGTGTACTTATACCTGGAAATACAGAGCAAACCATGAAGGTCCCAGTAGTTCAAATGCTGTCTGAAAAGCATGGCATCAATGTAATGGCATATTGGCTAACAGAATGGAAACATGCAGGTGCTTCTCTGCCAAAAGAAACAGTATGTGATTTTTCCATGGCTTTACTTGGTGCTATTGTGAGGGCTTTTACACCTTACCCAGACCTCGTGACTTTTATATTAACCATTGCTTTAGTGTATTGATGGAAAAGGAATCTTCCAGACTGCACCCATGCTTTGTCAGAGTTGATGTTGCACATTGCATCAAGCTAGTCACCAGGTGGGGGTGTCTGAGAAAAAAAAAGGCAGAAGAGTCATAGAATTTTACTGTAGCACAGCTCATCACATCTGTATCCCTTGCTGATGCCAAAGATCTAATCAAGGCCATTTTTATAGTTGCTTTAAGTGAAGCTGAAGGCTGTGATGAAATGGGAAAAGCACTAATGTCAGAGTCTTGTAAAATCTTCCTAAAGAAAAGAATCGCGGAAGGATGTGTGACTTTGCCCGCTGAAGAGTTTGAGGATGAAACTGACATTCCAGAACCCAAAGAAAAACTTAACGCATGCTCAACAGAATTAAAACATTGGGTAGTCAATTTGCGTTATGAGTGCAAGTTGTTAGCTGTAGACAATGTGACAGACGACTTATATTTTTTACCTGCAATTGTTCCTCATATTACATGGCTTTGTTGTTACTTGCCACTTTGGTCCGGAATACTGGTTCCATTTTTCAAAACTTTAAGGTCACAGCAAGTTCTGCTAGTGTTAAGGCTGAGTTTAAGAATCTGAAGCACTCTGTTCCCAAACATGAAACCCTGCCAATGCGAGTTGACAAGTTTCTCATCCACCACTTATCATTCATAGGACGTATGAGAATATCAGCTGCAAGAGACAATGTTTCCCAGATGTTCCCACCCACAGTCTATGATGATACTGTCAAAGCTGAAACTGGTCCAGCAAATAAAGAGTCAGTTTACCCAGCAGATGACAAGGTTGTTGAAAACTGGAGACTACTTTCTATTCCTCCCAAAAAACTAAGGGGTACATACCTTTCCCCTTGTACAGAGTGGTTGCATGCAGACACATCAGTCTTGATGAAAAAGGCAAAATTAGGTTTAATAAGGAATTGCAACATCAAAGACCTGCAACCTGTAAAGGTGTGTGGGGACACAGTGAGAGTTACAAACACCTGTGCATTTGATGCGTTTTGCCAGTGGCTTTTCTGACAGCACATCCTACAGTAGTTACGTGGCCCAAGAAATAAGCTATGTAGAAATGTTTCACCTTGTGAAAACATTGGCAGAAAAAGGTGTACAAAAAGAAATCTACACGCTGAGAGGTAAAATCGTAAGGGACATATTTGGAGCAGAAAAAATTAAAGCAGGACTCAACATGGTTAAAGCTGAATGCAACATATGATCAACAATTTCAAATGTATTATCAACAGTGGCCAGCATAGTGGCTGAGAGCAAATGTTCTTCAGAAACATGTTCACGCCATTCTGGAGCTTCAAGAAATATTGCATTTGTATCAGCTGACCAAGACACGATGCAGTCGAGAGCAGTTTCAGCTTTACAAGAAGCAGTCAACAAACAAATGTATTTAAAACCTTCAAAATGCCTATCACGGATCCACGATGTGCAACATACTCCCAAGGAAATTCAGTTTTTTTAACCTTCAGTTTCTGGAAACATTCTTTGTAATGGTACTGTGGAACACAACATAACAGGACAGCACCTTTGTGTTGATACTGACATAGGATTCTGGGAAGCTGGTGGAACACAAAGCAGAGGTTCAGAAGAGATATTTTTTGAAGCAGAACTCTTGCATTCTGCCAACCAGCTACCAGAAGCTCTCTCGGCCATTACATAGCCTACTATAAAAGGTCTGATTTCACCTGGGAAAAATATGATGATTTGTCAAATGGTATGGCAGTGGTGAATTCACACACCAAGATCTGCCCCCACACTGTTTTGTACATATGAGTTAGCTGTTTGTTGTTCTCAGTTTCATAAATGTAGGTAGCTAAGGTTTTGGCTTCTCCTGGACATGCGAAGCTGCAGTTTAATGAAGACTGAGAAAAAGTCAGAACCTGATATGATTATCTCTATATTTTGGTTTATTCTTTATTTGTTGTAATTTTTCATACAAACTTTGATCCACAATTCAGAACATAATTTGTGGAATTAAAATGTTTAAGACAAATTTTACTATTGTAATTCTTGAGATTTAGTATTTCCTTTCTTGGCTGTTGCTATAATCATGCTGACCTCAAGTGAAGCCAGCTCATATTACCCTGTCTGCTAGCTGTGTAATGAAGGTATGCGTCAACACTCTTAATGGTATTCATAAAATTAAGTCTCATGCTATTTATGTAAAACTTGAAGAAGAATGAAAAAGAGCTAATCCAGTGCTGCGCAAATGAAAATGTGAAAAAAGACCACAAGAAGCACATCTTATCACCTGCTCCATTACAACAATTGGGCTGTTAGCACTCAGTATTCAGAGGAAGACTATGGTGACACATTTCCCAGTCAATACAGTCAACCCATAAGCCCCTTTTACATGGGGCACATCCATTTTGATGGACTCTGTTTGCTCAGCAGGGATCGATAAGTTGATCCCCGCTGAGCAGGCCAATGACAGATCCTTCTCCGCTCACTGTGCTGAGACGGACCTGTCGGAGTCCTGCTCTCTTCTATGGGACTCTGTCCATTTTAATCCGATCCCATCTGATCTGATCCGCCAGACAGATGTAAAATAGGACCTCCATTCGTCTGGATTTGGTGGAACGGATCGGATAATGGCGGATGTCAGCGGACATGTCACCAATGATATCCCTTGCTCCATAGAAGTGAATGGAGTGTCCGATCAGGTACGCCTGAAACGGACAGGCGGACCTGATCGGATAGCATGTGTGAAAGGGGCCTAAAACTATAACTTTTGTTATGTACAGACACATGAACATGGTTACAATGTAACACAAATGGTCTAAAAATAACCCATTATAGCATGTAATATATCAATATACTGTACATAAAGTTAGTTACGTAAGTGACATGGGGAATACCAAAAGTTGCTTATTTACATACAAATTGTACAAATATATGATGGAAAACTATAGTATATTCTATATAAAAAAAAATTGTTAATACAGTGGGGACGGAAAGTATTCAGACCCCCTTAAATTTTTCACTCTTTGTTATATTGCAGCCATTTGCTAAAATCATGTAAGTTCATTTTTTTTCCTCCTTAATGTACACACAGCACCCCATATTGACAGAAAAATCCAGAATTGTTGACATTTTTGCAGATTTATTAAAAAAAGAAAAACTGAAATATCACATGGTCCTAAGTATTCAGACCCTTTGCTTGGTATTTAGTAAAAGCACCCTTTTGATCTAATACAGCCATGAGTCTTTTTGGGAAAGATTTTTCACATCTGGATTTGGGGATCCTTTGCCATTCCTCCTTGCAGATCCCCTCCAGTTCTGTCAGGTTGGATGGTAAACGTTTGTGGACAGCCATTTTTAGGTCTCTCCAGAGATGCTCAATTGGGTTTAAGTCAGGACTCTGGCTGGGCCATTCAAGAACAGTCATGGAGTTGTTGTGAAGCCACTCCTTCGTTATTTTAGCTGTGTGCTTAGGGTCATTGTCTTGTTGGAAGGTAAACCTTCGGCCCAGTCTGAGGGCCTGAGCACTCTGGAGAAGGTTTTCGTCCAGGATATCCCTGTACTTGGCCACATTCATCTTTCCCTCAATTGCACCAGTCGTCCTGTCCCTGCAGCTGAAAAACACCCCCACCGCATGATGATGCTGCCACCACCATGCTTCACTGTTGGGACTGTATTGGACAGGTGATGAGCAGTGCCTGGTTTTCACCACAAATACCGCTTAGAATTAAGGCCAAAAAGTTCTATCTTGGTCTCATCAGACCAAAGAATCTTATTTCTCACCATCTTGGAGTCCTTCAGGTGTTTTGTTTAGCAAACTCCATGCAGGCTTTCATGTGTCTTTCACTGAGGAGAGGCTTCCGTTGGGCCACTCTGCCATAAAGCCCCGACTGGTGGAGGGCTGCAGTGATGGTTGACTTTCTACAACTTTCTCCCATCTCCCGACTGCATCTCTGGAGCTCAGCCACAGTGATCTTTGGGTTCTTTGTACCTCTCTCACCAAGGCTCTTCTCCCCCGATAGCTCAGTTTGGCTGGACGGCCAGCTGTAGGAAGGGTTCTGGTTGTCCCAAACGTCTTCCATTTAAGGATTATGGAGGCCACTGTGCTCTTAGGAACCTTAAGTGCAGCAGATTTTTTTTGTAACCTTGGCCATATCTGTGCCTTGCCACAATTCTCTCTCTCAGCTCTTCAGGCAGTTCCTTTGACCTCATGATTCTATTTTGCTCTGACATGCACTGTGAGCTGTAAGGTCTTATATAGACAGGTGTGTGGCTTTCCTAATCAAGTCCAATCAGTATAATCAAACACAGCTGGACTCAAATGAAGGTGTAGAACCATCTCAAGGATGATCAGAAGAAATGGACAGCACTTGAGTTAAATATGAGTGTCACAGCAAAGGGTCTGAATACTTATGACCATGTGATATTTCAGTTTTTGTTTTGTTAATAAATCTACAAAAATGTTTTTTTTAAATGATTTTAGCAAATGGCTGCAATATAACAAAGAGTGAAAAATTTAAGGGGGTCTGAATACTTAACGTCCCCACTGTATATCAAAACCTGAGAGAATGCATGTTTAAGCAGCACAGTAGCAGCACCAACTAATCAGCCAGTTTCACATCCTTATGCTTTTATGGGGGGGGGGGGGGGGGGGTGGTCTGGGTTTTGGTGGGTGGGGTTTGATCAAATAAAAACAAACTTACAATTAAAAAATCAAAGCGGCACACAATAATTTTAACAGCACAAATGCAACACTAACCAACCAACCCAGTTTCATGTGTAGGGGGGCTGAGTGACCTTTGGTGACCTTTTAATAAATAGTAAATAGCTGAAAAACAAAAAGAGGTAGAACTGATATTTAAACGGCACAAACCAGCACAAAGGAGGCACCAACCAGCCTGGTTTCATGCCTTTTTGTCTCTTGTAGGGTGCTGGGTGACCTTTATTAAATCAACAGTAACTGAAAAACAAAAGGAGATAGAATGAAGAGTAAATGGGCAGAAACCAACACAAACGTGGCACTAACCAACCAGCCAGTTTTCATTTTGTTTGGCTGTTGTAGGGGGTGTCGGGGAAGGCTTGCCCATAGCAAAAATGTCTCCCTGTGCATACATCTGCGCAGACTGGCAACTGACCGGGTAGATGAGCGCGAGCCTGTCACCAATGCTGGCGCCAGACAGATTATTAAAACAGGCTGCAATTTGGTGTGCAGCTTCTGTTTGTTCATTCCTGATTGCTGTGTTTGACCTCTGATCCAAACCCAGCTTGCTCCTGACCTCTGTTTGACTGCTACCTGCCCTGACCTTGGCTTGTCTCTGGATTCTGCTTCTGCCGTCTGTTCTTGCCTGATCTACCTCCCGTTGCTGACTTGGCTTGTGACCCGACTATCCGGTTGTCTGCCGTCTATGCCTGATCTGCCCGACCATTATGGACCCAGGTCATCTGACCCTGCATCCTGCTCATCCAGCCTGCTACAGCTCTTCAGTCCAGCAAAGTCTCATCCGTCTCCTGCTTCCAGCTGCTTACCCACAGTCTGCCACCAGCCAAGCTCAGTGCCAGCTCATCTGCCGCCAGCCGGTTCTGCTGCCACATCCACCTGCTGACTGCTGCCACAACGCAGTCTACTGGACTGATCATAGGCACTCATACCTCGCTGTGCTGCCATGGCTGCTGTCTAACCAGGAGCTCACTAACCAGGTACGTGACAGGAGGGCGGGGTGATGTCTGGAAAAAACAAATTGCTATTATCTTAAAAATAAAAGCAGCACAAATTTTTATTTTTATGACACAAAAAAGCACAAGGGTAAAAACAAGCTGTTATAACTAAAAAAACATAACAGCACTAAGTTTTAGCAGCACAAACCAGCACAAATGCAGCACTAACCAACCAGCCCAATTTCGTGTCATTTGGGTGTTGTAGGGGGGCTGAGTGACCTTTTGGTGACCTTTTAATAAATCATTAATAATGCAAAAACGATAAAAGATGGAACTGAAATTTAAACAGCACAAACGTAGCACTAACCAACAAGACCAGTTTCGTGCCATTTGGCTGTTGTAGGGGAGCTAGGTGATGTCCTAGTCTGGAAAAAACAATTGGTAATATTTAAAAAATAAAAGCAGCACAAATGTTACATAGTTATAGTAGGTGAGGTTGAAAAAAGACACAAGTCCATCATGTCCAACCTATATGTGTGATTATGTGTCAGTATTACATTATATATCCCTATATGTTGCGGTCATTCAGGTGCTTATCTAATAGTTTCTTGAAGCTGTTGATGCTCCCCGCTGAGACCACTGCCTGTGGAAGGGAATTCCACATCCTTGCCGCTCTTACAGTGAAGAACCCTCTACGTAGTTTAAGGTTAAACCTCTTTTCTTCTAATTTTAATGAGTGGCCTCGAGTTTTGTTAAACTCTCTTCTGCGAAAAAGTTGTATTTCTATTGTAGGGTCACCAGTACGGTATTTGTATATCGAAATCATATCCCCTCTCAAGCGTCTCTTCTCCAGAGAGAATAAGTTCAGTGCTCGCAACCTTTCCTCATAACTAAGATCCTCCAGACCCTTTATTAGCTTTGTTGCCCTTCTTTGTACTCGCTCCATTTCCAGTACATCCTTCCTGAGGTCTGGTGCCCAGAACTGGACAGCATACTCCAGAACTCGCCCTTGTAGCCAGTTTTCAATCCATGTACTTACCTTATGGTCCATGCCAACTGACCTTATTTTGTACAGTAAACGTTTATGGGGAACTGTGTTAAATGCTTTTGCAAAATCCAGATGCACCACATCTATGGGCCTTCCTTTATCTAGATGGCAACTCCCCTCCTCATAGAAGGTTGGTAGATTGGTTTGGCAAGAACGATTCTTCATGAATCCATGCTGATTACTGCTGATACCGTTCTTATTACTAAAATCTTGTATATAGTCCCTTATCCCCTCCAAGAGTTTACATACTATTGATGTTAGGCTAACTGGTCTGTAATTCCCAGGGATGTATTTTGGGCCCTTTTTAAATATTGGTGCTACATTGGCTTTTCTCCAATCAGCTGGTACCATTCCAGTCAGTAGACTGTCTGTAAAAATTAGGAACAACGGTCTGGCAATCACTTGACTGAGTTCCCTAAGTACCCTCGGATGCAAGCCATCTGGTCCCGGTAATTTATTAATGTTAAGTTTCTCAAGTCTAATTTTAATTCTGTCCTCTGTTAACCATGGAGGTGTTTCCTGTGTTGTGTCATGAGGATAAACACTGCAGTTTTGGTTACTGAAGCCCCCCCGATTCACTCGTGAAGACTGAGGAGAAGAAGAAATTCAATACCTTCGCATCTCCCCATCCTTTGTAACCAGATGTCCTTCCTCATTTTTTTATGGGGCCAATATGGTCTGTCCTCCCTTTTTTACTGTTTACATACTTAAAGAATTTCTTGGGATTTCTTTTGCTCTCCTCCGCTATGTGTCTTTCATGTTCTATCTTATCCGTCCTAATTGCACCCTTACATTTCTTGTTGCATTCTTTATAAAGTCTGAATGCTGATGATGATCCCTCAACCTTGTATTTTTTGAAGGCCTTCTCCTTTGCTTTTATATGCATTTTTACATTGGAGTTAAGCCATCCAGGGCTTTTGTTCGCTCTTTTAAATTTATTACCCAATGGGATACATTGGCTAATGCCCTTATTTAATATGCTCTTAAGGCAAACCCATCTCTCCTCCGTATTCTTTGTTCCTAATATTTTATCCCAATTTATGCCTTTTAGCAAGGTTTGTAGTTTAGGGAAGTTGGCTCTTTTGAAATTCAGTGTCTTTGTATTCCCTTTGTTTCCTATTTGTGTGATTTATACTGACACTAATTGACCTGTGATCGCTGTTACCTAAATTGCCCCGTATTTCCACATCTGTGATCAGGTCTGTATTGTTGGTAATCAGTAGATCCAGTAATGTTTTATTTCTAGTTGGTGTGGTTCCTCCGCCCAGTCTATGTCTGGATAATTAAAATCCCTCATTATGATAACACTTCCCATCCTTGCTGCTAATCCAAATTGTGATAGATCTGTCTCCACTTCCTCCCTCAGGTTAGGGGGCCTATACCATACTCCCAGTATTATTTTCCCCTTAGCTTCATCCCTTTGGAGCTCTACCCATAAGGATTCCATCTCCTCCCTAGCTCCCTCAGTGATGTCATCTCTCACATTCACTTGTACATTATTTTTGATATATAGGCGTACCCTTCCCCCTTTTTTACCCTCTCTATCCTTGCGGTAAAGGGTATACCCTTGAATGTTTGCCAGCCAATCATGAGAGCTGTTGAACCAGGTCTCTGAAAATCCAAATCCTCCTCGTACAACAGTATCTCTAGTTCACCCATCTTGTCCGCCATGCTCCTGGCATTGGTGAACATGCCACATAGTTTAGACTGGTCGCATATTGTCCTTGTATTGGGTGTTTTGAGATTGCAACTAGGACTTGCTACTATACTTACCTTGTGTTTTTGTGCTTTGGTTAACCTACCACTAATGCCCCCAATACTACCCTCTGGAATATCTTCCGCGCTGACTATCTCTACCTCTGGACCCTCCCCCTCATCGCCTAGTTTAAAAACCCCTCTAACTTTTTGGCCATCTTCATTCCCAGCAGATCTGCACCCTCCTCATTTAGGTGCAGTCCGTCCTTTCTATAGTACCGGTTATCAACTGAGAAGTCGGCCCAGTCCTCCAGGAACCCAAACCCCTCATTACTACACCAGCTCTTCAGCCACTTGTTTACTTCCCTAATCTCCCTCTGCCTTTCTAGTGTGGCTCAATGTACCGTTAGTATTCCTGAGAATACTACCTTGGAGGTCCTTTTCCTCAATTTAGCTCCTAAGTCCCTAAAATCGTTCTTTAGGACACTCCATCTGCCTCTGACTTTGTCATTGGTGCCAACGTGCACCATGACAGCTGGGTCTTCCCCAGCCCCTCCCAGTAATCTGTCCACAAGATCCGTGATGTGCCGAACCCGAGCGCCCAGTAGACAACATACTGTTTGGCGCTTCAGGTCTTGGTTACAGATTGCCCTCTCTGTCCTGAATTGAGTCCCCTACCACCAGAATCTGTCTTTCCTTTCCCATCGCTGCCCCCCCCACTCTCACTGGAGGAGTTCTTCCCCCGGCAGCTAGGAGAGTCCCTCAGCTCCAGCAGTGCTGGTCCCTGACTGGTTTCACCAATGTCACTCAATGGAGCGTACTTATTGGGATGCTCCAGTCCTGGATCGGCCTCCCTGGCACTTCCCTCTCTACCCTTCCTGACTGTCACCCATCTACTCTTTGCTAGTGCCTGCACCTCTTTGTCTCCACCTGCCTCTGTGCTGGCCCCTGCCGGCACCTGCCGTGTACATTCCTGGCTCTCCTTTAGTATGGAGGGACTTCTCAGTGCTGTGACAGTTGCTTCCCCAGATTCAGAACCTGGGCTTCCAGGGAAACAATGTGCTTACATTTTGCACAGCAGTATTCGCCCTCAATCGGATGATCAAGGAACGCATACATGCAGCAAGATGTACAAAGAGTTGCCTCTCCACACCCGCCGGGCATCGTACCTATTAAATTTAGTGAGGATTGGGGATTATACCCTGTCCAAATTACCTAACAGCTAGCTTCCTGGCACTAATACTTAAGACAATACACAGGTACACAAGCAAATACACAGATACTCACTCACAGACCTACGTGCAGTCGCAATACACAAGTATACAGTACACAATATACAAGTACTAACGATCCACACACACTACTCAGACAAATCCACACACACTACTCAGACAATGTAATTTTTTACAGCACAAGCGTAGCACTAAAGAAACACTTGAGTTTTTATTTGTGCTGATTGTAGGAGGGCCAGCTTCGCTGAGCTCCAAAAATTACTTGTAAACTCAATCAGATGTAGCTATTCGCCTTCTCGATGACACACAAAGCCATCTAGATTGTAAGCTCTAATGAGCAGGGCCCAATGATCCCTCCTGTAATGAATTGTATTGTAACTGTACTGTCTGCCCCCATGTTGTAAAGTGCAGTGCAAACTGTTGGCCCTATATAAATCCTGAATAATAATAATTTGACTTTAATTTGTGATCAGCTGTGGTCATATTGATTAGCTCACCATGAAAAGAGCTTTCCTGGAGCATTTCAGTCCCTAGTAGTGCAACTGAAGCAAACAATCAACTATAGGTGGCAAGTCACTGTCAAAAGATCTTTGAGATAAAGCTGTGAACAGACACAAGTCAGGAGATGGATAAAAAGAAATTTCAAAGGCTTTATCAGTGCCTAGAAGCACAGTGAAGTCTAAGAAGTATTTGGTACAACACAAATCCTTCCTGGATCAGGACATTGCTCCAAACTGGATGAAAGAGTCGGGGGAAACTGGTCAGAGAGGCTACCAAGAGGCCTACAGCTACTCTGAAGCAGTTTCAGGAATTTATAACAGTGATCATTGTGCGCATGTGACAACAATATCATAAATTCCCCACAAATGTGGCTTGTATGGGAGGGTTGCAAGAGAAAAGCCACTGCTCAAGAAAAGCCACATACAGTCACGATTGAGTTTTGCCAAAAGGCACCTTGAATATTCTGAGGCCACATGGAAAAAGGTGTTATGGTCAGATGAGACCTAAATTGAATTATTTGGCCTCAACACCAAACAATATGTCTCAAATTCTTGGGGAAAATCTGCTGCCCTCTGCCAGAAAGTTGTCAATGGAAAGAAGGTTTACCTTCCAACATGACAATCACCCAAAACACACAGCAAAAATTACCACACAGTGGTTGGAGAAAAGGGTGAACGTCCTTGCATGGTCTAGTCAGAGTCCAGACCTAAATCCTATTAAAAATCTGTGAAATGACTTGGTGACCGTTTGTGGACTGCAGTCTTCATCAAATTTAACTGAACTTGAGCAGTTCTGCAAAGAAGCAAAAAATATTGCAAAGTCTCTAGATGTGCAAAGTTAGTTGAGATATATCCCAACAGACTAATAGCTGCAATTAAAGTGGATGTAAACCCGAATTTTTTATTTATTTTTTGTCATAATGTATAGTTACATAGTTACATAGTAGGTGAGGTTGAAAAAAGACACAAGTCCATCAAGTCCAACCTATGTGCGTGACCATGTGTCAGTATTACATTACATATCCCTGTATATTGCGGTCATTCAGGTGATTATCTAATAGTTTCTTGAAGCTATCAATGCTCCCCGCTGAGACCACCGCCTGTGGAAGGGAATTCCACATCCTTGCCGCTCTTACAGTAAAGAACCCTCTACGTAGTTTAAGGTTAAACCTCTTTTCTTCTAATTGTAATGAGTGGCCACGAGTCTTATTAAACTCTCTTCTGCGAAAAAGTTTTATCCCTATTGTGGGGTCATCAGTACAGTATTTGTAAATTGAAATCATATCCCCTCTCAAGCGTCTCTTCTCCAGAGAGAATAAGTTCAGTGCTTGCAACCTTTCCTCATAACTAAGATCCTCCAGACCCTTTATTAGCTTTGTTGCCCTTCTTTGTACTCGCTCCATTTCCAGTACGTCCCTCCTGAGGACTGGTGCCCAGAACTGGACAGCATACTCCAGGTGCGGGCGGACCAGAGTCTTGTAGAGCGGGAGAATTATCGTTTTATCTCTGCAGTTGATCCCCCCTTTTAATGCATGCCAATATTCTGTTTGCTTTATTAGCAGCAGCTTGGCATTGCATGCCATTGCTGAGCCTATCATCCACTAGGACCCCCAGGTCCTTTTCCATCCTAGATTCCCCCAGAGGTTCTCCCCCCAGTGTATAGATTGCATTCATATTTTTGCCACCCAAATGCATTATTTTACATTTTTCTACATTGAACCTCATTTGCCATGTAGTCGCCCACCCCATTAATTTGTTCAGGTATTTTTGCAAGATTTCCACATCCTGCGGAGAAGTTATTGCCCTGCTTAGCTTAGTATCGTCTGCAAATACAGAGATTGAACTGTTTATCCCATCCTCCAGGTCGTTTATGAACAAATTAAATAGGATTGGTCCCAGCACAGAACCCTGGGGAACCCCACTACCCACCCCTGACCATTCTGAGTACTCCCCATTTATCACCACCCTCTGAACACGCCCTTGTAGCCAGTTTTCAATCCATGTACTCACCCTATGGTCCATGCCAACACACCTTATTTTGTACAGTAAACGTTTATGGGGAAGTGTGTCAAATGCTTTTGCAAAATCCAGATACACCACGTCTACGGGCCTTCCTTTATCTAGATGGCAACTCACCTCCTCATAGAAGGTTAATAGATTGGTTTGGCAAGAACGATTCTTCATGAATCCATGCTGATTACTGCTAATGATATCATTCTTATTACTAAAATCTTGTATGTAGTCCCTTATCATCCCCTCCAAGAGTTTACATACTATTGATGTTAGGCTAACTGGTCTGTAATTCCCAGGGATGTTTTTTGGGCCCTTTTTAAATATTGGTGCTACATTGGCTTTTCTTCAATCAGCTGGTACCATTCCAGTCAATAGACTGTCTGTAAAAATTAGGAACAACGGTCTGGCAATCACCTGACTGAGTTCCCTAAGTACCCTCGGATGCAAGCCATCTGGTCCCGGTGATTTATTAATGTTAAGTTTCTCAAGTCTAATTTTAATTCCGTCCTCTGTTAACCATGTAGGTGCTTCCTGTGTTGTGTCATGAGGATAAACACTGCAGTTTTGGTTACTGAAGCCCCCCGATTCACTCGTGAAGACTGAGGAGAAGAATAAATTAAATACCTTTGCCATCTCCCCATCCTTTGTAACCAGATGTCCTTCCTCATTCTTTATGGGCAATAAAAAATCAAAAAATATTTAAAAATATTTCTATAGGGCGCACAGGGCTAGTATAGTCTAGACAATGTCTCTATATAAGGCAGTCCCAAATGAGCATGGAGATGCTGGTGGAAGTGATGGAAGTAATGGGATGGTACTCTTCAACACAAAGGGCTGCAGCTAATAAGACTGAAGCAGGGTCTATAGAAACACAAGAAAACAAACAAGGCGCCTCTAAGTGTAGAAGAAAGACAAGTTTAATGCCCCAACAGGGTTCCAAAAACACTTACAAGATGGAAGGTGTAATCAGGCACTTCGTAAATGGCGCTGCATTGGAAAGGGTCACAGTGGAAGGAAGCATTCAGAGCGGATGGATGTGATACAAGGCAGCGGCAGTGTGGAACAGAGGAAGCCGCTGTGAGGCCGGCGTCGTTAGCACGAAGGGACGGCGTAACCGGAAGTGATGTCATCCACTGGAGCAGTTCCTTAACCAGTCTGGACCGCAAACAGACAGCAAAAGGGAGGAAGTGTCGTCATCAATAAGGGACGCGTTTCGGAACGGTCATACGTTCCTTTTTCAACCAATGACTATGATGATGGCTATGCCTGATATATATATACACACACAAACTAATGGGTTGGCCGGGGGCGGGGGCATTCTTTATGGGGCCAATAGGGTCTGTCCTCCCTTTTTTACTGTTTACATACTTAAAGAATTTCTTGGGATTTTTTTTGCTCTCCTCCGCTATGTGTCTTTCATGTTCTATCTTAGCCATCCTAATTGCACCCTTACATTTCTTATTGCATTCTTTATAAATTCTGAATGCTGTGGATGATCCCTCAACCTTGTATTTTTTGAAGGCCTTCTCCTTTGCTTTTATATGCATTTTTACATTGGAGTTAAGCCATCCAGGATGTTTGTTCGCTCTTTTAAATTTATTACCCAATGGGATACATTGGCTAATGCCCTTATTTAATATGCTCTTAAAGCAAACCCATCTCTCCTCCGTATTCTTTGTTCCTAATATTTTATCCCAATTTATGCCTTTTAGCAAGGTTTGTAGTTTAGGGAAGTTGGCTCTTTTGAAATTCAGTGTCTTTGTGTTCCCTTCATGTCTCCTATTTGTGTGATTTATACTGAAACTAATTGACCTGTGATCGCTGTTACCTAAATTGCCCCGTATTTCCACATCTGTTATCAGGTCTGTATTGTTGGTAATCAGTAGATCTAGTAATGTTTTATTTCTAGTTGGTGCGTCTACCATCTGACCCATAAAATTGTCCTGCAAGACACTAAGGAACTGGCGAGCCTTAAATGAATGCGCGGTTCCCTCCACCCAGTCTATGTCTGGATAATTAAAATCCCCCATTATGATAACACTTCCCATCCTTGCTGCTAATCCAATTTGTGATAGGAGATCCGTCTCCACTTCCTCCCTCAGGTTAGGGGGCCTATAGCATACTCCCAGTATTATTTTCCCCTTAGCTTCATCCCTTTGGAGCTCTACCCATAAAGATTCCACCTCCTCCCTAGCCCCCTCAGTGATGTCATCTCTCACATTCACTTGTACATTATTCTTGATATATAGGCATACCCCTCCCCCTTTTTTACCCTCTCTATCCTTGCGGTATAGGGTATACCCTTGAATGTTTGCCAGCCAATCATGAGAGCTGTTGAACCAGGTCTCTGAAATTCCCACAAAATCCAAATCCTCCTTGTACAACAGTATCTCTAGTTCACCCATCTTGTCCGCCAGGCTCCTGGCATTGGTGAACATGCCACATAGTTTAGACCGGTCGCATATTGTCCTCGTATTGGGTGTTTCAAGATTGCAACTTGGACTTGCTACTATACTCACCTTGTGTTTTTGTGCTTTGGTTAACCTACCACTAATGCCCCCAATACTACCCTCTGGAATATCTTCCGCGCTGGCTATCACTGTCTCTGGACCCTCCCCCCCATCGCCTAGTTTAAAAACCCCTCTCATAAAAAGGTGGGGAAGCATATCAATAAGGTCATCTCCTTGTCACTTTGCTCAAAGCCTATTAGCATTAAGGCCAATGTCAGATCTAGGCTGTGTGATCTGGGTGTGCAGTAAAAGTAAAACCCCGGGGGGCGTGGCCAAGATGGCAACCTAGGAGGACGTGTTTCTCGGAGCTCTGCTGAAGGACTTCCTAATATCCTGTCTCCTGGCTATCGATTCGTGAGAGAAATCACCCATAATAGCCTGAATGCCATACAAAACACGCCGACGGGCCAAAAAGCTACATTTCCCGCAAAACCTGGGCGTTATAGCCCCGATTGTGGACCCACACGTGGTGGAATCCCCCCGGCGGCTCTCCAACATGGCGTCTCAGACGGAGGCCGCAGACCCGAATGAGACGACACAGCTTGGATTTCCGGAGGTGATGGCTGCGATCGCGTCCTGTCAAGCTGCTTTGACGAGCAAGATCGAATCCGTACAGCTGGATGTGAGTCTGATCAGACAGGACCAGGACAAGCTGCGATCGAGAGTGTCGGAGGTGGAGGAACGGGTCGGTCTGGCTGAGGACGCGGTTGCGGATCATACCGCATCAATCCGTACGCTACAGACGAAGGTCCGGGCCCTAGAGTACAAGGTGGACGATTCCGAGAACCGGAACCGAAGAAACAATCTTCGGATTGTCGGCATGCCAGAAGGAGCTGAAGGCAAAAATCCTACGGTTTTTGTGGAGGAATTACTGAAAACCCTTCTCCCAGCGGCGCAGTTCTCCCCCTTTTACACTGTGGAGCGAGTGCATCGGGTCCCCCCTGTTCCCGGACCACCTGGCTCCAACCCTCGCACCCTGATCTTCCGCATGCTAAACTTCAGAGACCGGGATGCGGTGCTGAGAGAGGCACGCAGGGTAGGTGAAGTAAAGTTCCAAAATACCAACTTGCTCTTTTTTCCAGACTATTCTGTGGAAACACAGAAACTGCGTAGGTCATTTGACCAAGTGAAGGCATCGCTTAGAGCTCGGAACATTAAGTATAGTATACTCTTTCCGGCCAGGCTGAGGGTACAGGACGGTGAGACGGTGAAATTCTTTACATCGCCCCGGGAGGCCGCCACCTGGCTCGAGACTCTGCCACATCACCGCTAAATGAGTGATCGACTTCATTTATACATAGTTAATTATGGAGACCACCCTACAGTTATCATCTTCTTATGTACTGAACTGCCATCTTTTACTTTTAGTCAGCGTTAGCAACTTTTGGGCGCGAAAATGTTGTGGAGCTGCTTTGCTGCTCTGGATGCCCTGACTGGAATAACTTTTCCTGCACACCTGGGACAGAGGAAGGCAAACTCATGGAAGACTATCTAGGAGTTGTTTTAGTTTCACCAGACGTGTCCTGATAGCAGAGTGGGATGAGGATGCTGTTGGAACTGTTATCCTATGCTTTGCTATAAGGGATGTTACTGCAGTGCATTATTGAACTCCAGACTCTGATCCCTGCAAATATGCACTACTGCTGACGGCAGCTACTGGGCGCCAACTAACCTGCAGATGGTATCTAGGAGAGAGGGGGCCCTATTCTTTATATTTACTGGTTACAGATTTATTTATGTTTCCCTAGAATGGGTGCCCCTGCGATGATTCATGAGAAAGGATCACTGTATACTATGTTTTTCGATCTTTGATTTATATGCTGGCCTCGCAGTTTAAAGCGAATGCATTCGGCATAATAGTGCTGTAACTAAGATATGTGCCCCTGCAACCAATCCAGGTGAAATGATGTTCGTACTATGTGTTAAATAGGTTAGTAACCAAGCTAAGAGAAAGTACGCTTAGTACTTAGGAAATGTAATTAAGATGTATACCCCTGCAACAGCCCAGGTGACATGATTTTCTATATCACACGATATATGTTTTTGACATTGGCTGAGTCAAATGGGAGGAAGCCCTGTGCTTTCCCACTGCAACTAAGATAAGTGCCCCTGCTTTAGTTCAGGAGATGTATGCTGTTATAAATTATGTCTTGTCAGCACCTCTGTTGTCTGGCTAGACAACCTCATCGTAGTTAAGTCCACGCCCCTACTACGGTTGTAACAGTTGGGAGTTATGGGTATTGACACATCACCAGTTTCAAGGGGGTGTGGGGGAGGGGGGGAAGTTGACTGCCGTTGCAGACACAAGGGAATTAGAGTTGTTCATAGTTTTTCTAAACAAGGAGTTGCACACGATACAAGAGAGATAATATATTCTTTAATACAGCACAATTTAACTGTAGATATATGCTTAGATTTCTTTATGTATCGAGTACAGGACACTGGGAAATGCTGTCCCTTCGGTGGATTGGGGGATGGGTGGGGCTTGCGAATCCGCACAAGAGCACTTTCTGGCAAATTGATGGATGGCTGACATCTCTATTATTTCATGGAATGTCAGGGGACTTAATTCAGCCGTTAAGAGGTCTCTGGTCTTTAAATATATACAGAAATACTTACCTGACGTATGCATTTTGCAAGAGACGCATCTGATAGGCTCAAAAATTCCTGGGTTAAAAAAGGCTTGGGTGGGAGCACACTACCATTCTACCTACTCCGGATATGCTAGGGGGGTGAGTGTTCTGATCCGCAGGTCCCTCCCATTTCAGATTCTTGATGTGAAGACGGACGCAGAGGGAAGATATGTAATTATCCATATGACTGTACACTCTAGGCAACTGGTGTTAGTGGGTCTGTATCTGCCTCCTCCTGCGAGGGTCCAACTTCTCTATGACATTATGCAAACTGTCATGGGGTACCATACCCGTGAAGTTTTTATTTTTGGAGATTTTAATTTGGTGCCCTCCCAGGAGGCGGACAGACTTAACCCCGGGGCTCGCGCCTCGACAGAACTGCTGAACTGGGCGAGTACTTTTGCGCTGACAGATGCATGGCGACATTTTCACCCTAGAGACCGAGAGTATACATGCCACTCAGCCTCATACAGAGCTCTGTCCCGTATAGATCTGGCGTATGTGTCGGGAGAGGCGCTATGCTGGACGAGGGAGATAAAACACTTGCCAAAAGGTATTTCTGACCATGCTCCCCTAAGCCTTGTCGTCTCTTTGGGCAGACCTACTGGTCCAAGGCTGTGGCGTCTCTCCAGATACTGGGCGCTGGACGAGCAGATTCAGGAGGTGTTGCCGGAGGCTATATGTAGCTTTTGGCTGCGCCATAATGAATCTGTGGATTCCCCGATCCTTTGGGATACCTTTAAGGCTTGGGTTAGGGGGGAATATATATCCCGTATATCCTCACTCCAGAAAGAGGCCGGCCGGTCTTTGGAGCGATTAGAGTAAAAGGCGGGGGAGACTGAAGCTGCTTATGTAAGAGCACCTAATGAACCTAATTACCACACATGGCAGAGAGCACTAACAGAACTCTCCCTATTTAATGTAGAACAAACTAAGAAATCTATGCTGCACTCAACACAGAGGATATTTGAATATGGCAATAAAAATGGGAGGTTGCTGGCTTGGCTGGCACGTGGACAGATAGAAACCACACATATAGCGGGGGTGCGGGATGTTACTGGGGAGCTGCTGACCTCTCCGGAGGATATTAATACCAGATTTTCCAGCTTTTTCAGTGATCTATACACTTCCAGAACCAGCGGTAACTCTTTGGCATTGAGGGAATACTTAAATGGCATCCCCTTTCCTACGCTATCTGAGGAGCATAGGGCAATGATGGACAAAGATATCTCCCTGGAGGGGGTACAGATAGCAATTGGGGGCCTACAGAAAGGGAAGACCCCAGGGGTGGATGGACTCCCTACGGAGTTCTATTCTCAGAATATGGAGCTGCTTGCTCCGAGACTCACGTCACTTTTTGCTGCACTGCCTGGGAGGGGTGCTCTGCCGGAGTCCATGGAGGAGGCGGTCATAGTCTTGATCCATAAACAGGGTAAGGACCCTCAGGAATGTGCGTCTTACCGGCCCATTTCTTTACTTAACGTGGACACAAAAATCTTAGCCAAAATCCTTGCCACCCGCCTGTCCTCAATTATATCCACATTGATCCACGCTGATCAGACCGGTTTCATGCCGGGCAAAGGGACAGACATTAATATAAGGCGCCTTTTCCTCAACTTGTCCATTGCCCATGATAACAGTGGGGATAGAGTGATCGCCTCCTTGGACGCTGAGAAGGCGTTTGACTCTGTGGAGTGGGATTTTCTTGGGGAAGTGCTGGAGAGGTTTGGTTTTGGCCCCGGCTTTCGCCAATGGATCAGGCTACTCTATAGGGCACCAAGGGCCAGGGTACGCACCAACGATAGGATTTCTGATCCTTTCCCACTCCACAGAGGCACTCGTCAGGGGTGCCCACTGTCGCCTAGTCTTTTCGCTCTTGCTCTGGAACCATTGGCGATTTTAATAAGAGAATCTTCAGAGGTCAGGGGGATGCGGATTGGTAGACTTGAAGAGAAGATTTCATTGTATGCCGATGACGCACTTCTTTACCTGAATGATGCAGGGCCAACTCTGGTGGCCGCTTTGGCCATCTTTGATAGATTTGGTGCTGCATCAGGGATTCGGATAAATTGGTCTAAATCGATCCTTTTCCCTCTGGACGGTGGGATACCTGTGGCGACGGGTGACACGCTCCTCCAGTGGGTCTCGGAGTTCAAGTACCTCGGGGTTCGAGTATCCAGAGACGTTACTCAATACTATAGTCTGAATATACTTCCATTACTTAACCTCCTCAAAGAGAGATGCCGTGCATGGTCCGGACTACCCTTGAATTTGTTGGGGCGTATAAACATTTTAAAGATGATGCTTCTACCCAAGTTCACTTATCTGTTTAGAAATAGCCCGATTTGGCTTCCGGCGTCTTTCTTTCAGGAAATAGACAAACAAATTATCTCTTTCATTTGGAATGCAGCTGTTCCGCGTCTAGCTAAATCCACACTACAGCTTCCTACACAATTGGGGGGCCTTGCTCTCCCCAACTTTAGACTTTATTATTGGGCGGCGATGCTAGTGACGACGTACTGGTGGTTCGAGGGGAAATGTTCTAATGCGGCAGTGTGTGTGGAGGCGGCGAAGCTGGGCTCGATGCAGGATCTCCAAAATTTGGTCTATAGGGGGGTGAAGGCATACGTGGACCTTCCTGCCCCAACTAAAGCAACACTACAGGTGTGGAGAACGGCTAGAAGGAGCTTCTCCTTGGGGGAACGGTGGGCGCCTGTACAGCCTCTTTGGGGAAACCCTCAGTTACCCCACTACCGAACAATTCCTGATCCCCAGTTGTGGGCAGGATTTGGAATCAAAACCCTAAGAGATATAATGCCCAACGGAGAATTGATGTCCTTTGCGCTAATGTCGAGGACATATAGGCTCCCGGGATGGATGTTTTTCCGGTATGCTCAGTTGCGGCATGCGACCCGGGCACAATTCCCTGTTCCTCCACTATTACAATTTGATCCGCTAGAAGATTTGCTGTCTAGTGAGGATCTGGTGAAACCCCTGTCCGCCATATATAATACGCTGTTGCCCAGGGAGTTGCCTAGGATGGACAGGTTGTGGATCACCTGGCAGTCGGATATCCCCACGTTGGATAGAGAGGACTGGGAGACCGCCCTGGAGCAGGGTCCAAAACTGGTAATATCAGCCGGGGATAAACTGACACAAATAAAATTTTTGCATAGGGTATATTTTACTCCGGCGAGACTATCCAGAATATATCCTGATAGAGATCCTCATTGCCCCAGATGTCAGACCCAGGTTGGCACTTTTCTCCACATGTTCTGGGATTGCCCTGCTCTGTCAAGGTTCTGGCTGGGAGTGTATGATCATTTGAATCTTAGAATGGATTTGTCTGTTCCAAAAACACCGGAGATAGCCCTATTGGGAATACATGAGGAAGAACACAGGTCGCACCATAGCAAAATTTTAATTTCACTTCTCTTCTACTATGCAAAAAAAGAGATCCTTGCTAGGTGGACCTCTGCTGAACCCCCGACCCTATCCTCCTGGGAAAAGAGAATAAACAAAGCTTTGCCCCTATACAGACTGACGTACACTAGCCGGGGATGCCCATGGAAGTTCGATAAGGTTTGGTTGCCATGGACGAGCTGACATGTGATTGTAGTACCTGATGGGTTTATCTAGTATGGTCTATAATTAATCACTTTACAGAATTGTGGTAAATGCTTTGAAAATGGTATGATAACAAATATGTGAGCAAGAGATTATCTCCAATCAAATCTATGATCCGTAATTGTATGTACTTCTATACATATGGTCTGTGTTACTCCTTTTTTCTTTTGTACTGTATTTTATACTTTTCAATAAAGCACTCCTGATTGTTAAAAAAAAAAAAAAACCCCTCTAATGTAGACTCTGTAGAGTATAAGATTTCCTGTCATTTGAGCCTAGTCTTGCCACACAGAGTTAATCCAGCTCTGAGCAATCCTCTTTTATTGTTCAGTGAGATAAATCTTGACAAACAGAGAAAAACGTTGTCAAATCCTCCCCCTTGCTGTGAGTGACAGGTGATTTACATATCTTGTGCACTAGCCCAAGAGACATGCATTATTTTTTAATTCCCTCCCACTCCTTTCTTCAGTAGCTTTGCAAGGATTGGCTGTTCCACACCTCAGCATGATTTGGCTGAAGTCATGTGGTTACTTTCCTGACTTTTCACTGGATGTTAGGGATCATAGCAGAAGTTCAGTGTAAGAAATATACACTGGAGAAAATGCATATTGACAAGGGGAGTGTAGAGGTGGGCGGGAAGTCTTTTGACATCACAACTCCACCCACCGAGCTGCAGACAACAGACCCACCCACAGAATCTGCAGTTTTTTGGCTCTCATAACAGACAGAGGGGGAGACATTTGACAGGTAAAGATACATGCAGGAGGCATGTATATCCTTATAGATAACCCTTATGGCAGTAGTTTAGAAAGGATGACATTGGGTTTACATCCACTTTAAAGCAAAAGGTGGTTCAACAAAAAACTGACATAAGGGGGTGATCCTATTTCCAACTCACTGATTCTGTTTTTATTATTTTTTTTTTCTGACATGTTGTAGAGCTGCACAATCAATTGTTAACCACTTCAGCCCTGGAAGAATTTACCCCCTTCCTGACCAGGTCATTTGAGAGATGGCACTGGGTCTCTCTAACTGATAATTGTGCGGTCGTGCGGTGCTGTACCCAATCAAAATATACGTCCCTTTTTTTTTTTTTTTTCCCCACAAATAGAGCTTTCTTTTGGTGGTATTTGATCACCTTTGCGGTTTTTATCTTTTGCGCTATAAACAAAAGTAGAGTGACCATTTTGAAAAAGACGCAATCTTTTTTTACTTTTTGCTATAATAAATATCCCAATTTTTTTTTTTTTTAAACATTTTTTTTCCCCTCAGTTTAGGCTGATATGTATTTGTCAACATATTTTTAGTAAAAACGCAATAAGCATATATTAAATGGTTTGCGCAAAAGTTATAGCATCTCCAAAATAGGGGATAGATTTTTTTTTTTTTTTTTTTCTTTTTCTTTTTTTTTTTTTACTAGTAATGGTGGTGATCAGCGATTTTTATCGGGACTGCGATATTGCCGCGCACAAATCGGACACTTTTGACACATTTTTGGGACCAGTGATATTTATAGAGCGATCAGTGCTATAAAAACGCACTGATTACTGTATAAATGTCACTGGCAGGGAAGGGGCTAAAACTAGGGGGCGATCAAGAGGTTAACCGTGTTCCCTAGGTGTGTTCTAACTGGAGGGGAGGTGGGACTGACTAGGGGAGGAGAGAGATCGGTGTTCCTACTTAGTATGAACACACGATCTGTCTCCTCTCCCCTGAGAGAACCAGGACTTGTGTGTTTACACACGCACATATCACGGTCCAGCTCTGTCACGAGCGATCGCGCCCGCCGGGCACTCACATCGGCTCTGGGGACACGCTTCGGGCATGCCGCCAGAGGCGTCTTAAAGAGTCAATGTACAGCTACGACGGCTCGCGCAGGGGAGCCCACCTGCTGCAGTATAATTGCAGCGGCTTGTCTGGAAGCGGTAAAGAATCGAGATCACTATTCTAACCTCCTCGCGAACTTGACACATCATTTTCCCAATTCAGTACAGAGTTCTCTGCCCACAGCTGTCAAAAAAGCCCCAAAAAACTAGACAGCCTGTCAAGTTGATCACCACATCGCTTAGGCAAAGATAAAGAGAAACACTTGGTCCTTTTAGATCAACGGAATGAACTTCGGTCTGTAAATGAGATCAGTTTAACCACTTAGAGAAGTCCAGCCAAAGCTCCTTTGGCTACTTCTCCTATGGATCACAGGAGTGCAATTCGATTTGTACTCCTGTGACCCATTTTCAGCAGAGCGGACTTCTGCTGATGTTACGGATGTCAGTCCAGGCACCACGTCATCCCGACCACAGAGTCTGGATCCGCCAGGTGCCTGGACTGACACCCGTGTCAGCCTCTCAGTGAGCCGCTGAGAGCCTGAGATGGCTGCCCTGCCCCCTCCACAGCTCAACGCTCCAGTGAGCGGTGAGGGAGCAGAGCAGAGAGCTGTGACTGACAGTCTGCAGCTCTCTGCTCACGGAGCTCTGAAAACTGAGTGATCGGCGATGTTCGATCGCTCATTTCTCAGTGCAGAGGCGCCAGGGGACAGATGCAGCATCGGATAGATGCTGCATCCACCTAGGTAAGTATGATTGGGGAAAAAAAATCCTTTACTTCTCTCTTAAAAACTAAACCTTTTTCAGGCACTTGTAAGCAACAAGTTAAAATCAGTATTTTTTGCTAGAAAATTGCTTAGAATACCCAAACATATATATATATATATATATATATATATATATATATATATATATATATATATATATATATATATATAATTTGTGCAGCGGTCTTTCAAACGCAATTAAAAAAAAACTAAACAGTAAAGTTAGCCCAATTTTTTGTATAATGTGAAAGATGTTATGCCGTGAGAATCGGAATCTTTAACCCTTTCATGACTAAGCCTATTTCTGACACTTGACGTTTACAAGTTAAAATCCGTTTTTTTTTGCTAGAAAATGACTTAGAACTCCCAAACATATATATTTTTTTAGCAGAGAATCTAGAGAATAAAATGGCGATTGTTGCAATATTTTATGTCACACGGTATTGTGCAGCAGTGTTTTTAAATGCAACTTTTAGGGAAAAAAGACACTTTCATGAATTTAAAAAAAACGAAAAATGAAAGTTAGCCCAGTTTTTTTGGATAATGTGAAAGATGATGTAAATGGATACCAAACATGTCATGCTTTATAATTGCCCGCACTCGTGGAATGGCGACAAACTACGGTACTTAAAAATGACGCTTTACATTTTTTTTTCCGGTTGCCAGGTTAGAGTTACAGAGGAGGTCTAGTGCTAGAATTCTTGCTCTCGTTCTGACGATCGCGGCGATACCTCACGTGTGATTTGAACATTGTTTACATATGCGGGCGTGACTTCCGTATGCATTTTCTTTGCTGCTCGAGCTCACGGGGGCGCTTTAAAATAATTATTATATAATTATACATTTTTTTCTTTTATTTATTTTTACATTATTAAATTGTGTTTAAAAAAAAAAAAATAATTTATCACTTTTATTGCTGTCACAAGGAATGTAAACATCCCTTGTAACAGTAATAGGTGGTGACAGGTACTCTTTATGGAGGGATCGGGGGTCTAAAAGACCCCAAATCCCTCCTTTACACTTCAAAGTATTCAGATCAGCATTTTTGGCAATTCTGAATACTGTATATTTTTTTAAAACCAGCGCCGTTGGCATCCGAGTAAACAGGAAGTGACTTCGCTTCCGTGTTTACATTCAGGAGACTGGACGAAGCCGTTTCCGGCTTCGTTCCAGTCTGTCACTAGGCGCCGGAAGTACCGGATCGCGGATCATGTCTCCCGGTGGGACGGGAGGCCCGCTCAGAGCGGTGGGAGGGGGAGGGGATTGTACCGGGATGATGCTTGCAGCTGCGGGCATCATCCCGGTATAACCCCCGAAAGCCGAGGCCGCACATCTGCGTGCGCTCGACGGGAAGGGGTTATTCTAAGCAAAAAAACTGTTTCTCATGTTGGCCAGAATCGTGCAGCTCTAACATGTTGGGTGTTACATCTTTCATTTGGATGTTATAAGTTGCACTGAGTAAATACAGCTGAATAATACAAACTGGGTGTGTCTTCATTTCAGGCTGCAAAGCAACAAAATGTGATTATTTTGTGATAACAGAGGGTGTTCTTTTCTGTACTCACTGTATGGCTAAATTGCCACAGATACTAGTTTAAAGTGTAAGTCCACTCTAAAACGAAAATGAATGCATCTAAAGACATGCACATTCTAACACCAGCCTATCTATCCCTGTAACGAAAAAATCAGTATACATACCTTTTCTGAAGCCGATCCGACCCCATCTCCAGTGTCGGAAGCTCTGCAGAAGACACAGCCAACAGTGGCTGTGAAATGAATGGAAAGTGACATCACCCATAGACTTACTATGGTGCTTCCTTTGGCGGATGTGTCCTCTGCACCCGCCTCCACAGAGAAGCCGCGGCTGACGGCTCAGAGTAGGATCAGGTCGGATTGCCTGCAGAAAAGGTATGTATACTGATTTTTTTTTTCTTCAAAGGGTTAGATCGGTTAGTGTTAGATTGACAATGTCTGTAGATGCAGAGATTTTAGTTTTAGGGTGGACTTCTACTTTAAGCTTAGGTTGGCAAGTCATGGTTTAGAGCACGTTTCTCCTCCGAGGCTATGTTTGTCTTATAGACTCATAGAGCGAGCATGCAGTGGTGCCCCCAGAGCAAGTGGCTTCTCTGTTTTGCTGTTTGAGGGGGGGGGAGCCAGGGGCGCTGCCGGGGGACCTGAAAAGAAGAGGATCGGAGCTGCTCTGCACAGAGCAGGTAAGTATGACATGTTTGTTTTTTTTAAACAAAGCTTTAAAATCACTTTAAGGGCTTGTTCACATTTGCCTAAATTTCTAACGCTCAACAAATGTTCCTATAGCGTTTGCATAGTGATAGTGTGGGCGTCAAACAGGCATCAATGAGTTTAGTATGGGCATTAGACAGGCGTTTTGCAAGCATTAATGAGTTAAAAATGTTCCCCAAATGACCTATGGGCAGTTTTAAAGCGTTTGACGAGCGTTAAAACTGCTCAACAAATGCCTATCCCATTACAGTAAAAAAACGAATCTTAACGCTCCACAACTGCCTGCCAGAGCATTTGCGAGGCGTTACCATAGACTTGAAAGGGAAGCATTGAAGCCTTTCAAATGCCTCCTGACTCGACATGAGGCTTACATTTTGAAGTAACGCTAGCACTTAGTGTGAACAGCACTAAGTGCTGTCTGTTGTATCTTGTGCATGGGCGTTTGAGGGGCCTTTTTAACGATATTCAAACGCCTGCTCTTATTGCCAGTGTGAACTCAGCCTAACTGTAATGATGTATACCCGAGTTGTGCATACCACCGCTTCAAAATCCTTTTTCTTTATCATACATCATGGGACACAGAGCCACAGTAATTACTGTATGGGTTATATAGGCACCTTTCGGTGATGGACACTGGCACACCCTAGACAGGAAGTTCACTCCCTATATAATCCCTCCCCTTACTGGGAGTACCTAGGTTTTTTTGCCAGTGTCTTAGGTGTTGGTCACGATTAAAGATATGCAGTGCTGAGCTCCACTGGAGTAGTCCTTGCTGGGGCAAGCCATGCAGCCGGATCCATTCAAAGTGTCTTTTTAGGCCAAAATGAATGTTACTCGGGCCTCATGTCAGAAGAAACGAGGTTTTGCCTGTAACACTTCTCTTTTTAGAGAGCTGGACCCCGGGATCCAGTGCTTTTGTTTTTTTCAGCAATATTTTCTGGCAGGGTGCTATACGGGTCCAAGGGTCTGGAATACCCTGGTCCTTGAAGGTTTTTTTTAATAGAGCTCGCCGTGAGGGGTGAAGATTGGGTCTGTTTGGTTTACCACAGAACCCTGCAGCCAGCTAAGGTAAGTGGAGATTCTTAAGGAATTCTTATGGGTTTTCTCCTTTTCAGTAAATGTCATGCCTAAAGTCGCCACCGGGGCCTGTCAAGAGCACATACCTGTTCCATGCTTGTCAGTCTCTCTCTGTCAGTAGAAGCTGTAGGCTTCCTCCAGTCCCAAGCCTCAGATAAGAAGTTGGAAAGGGGGGGTTTCTTTTTTAAACATCCCCCACCTGGATAGAAGTTTCTCTTCTCTCTCCAGGAGGCAGAGGGAGCATGGAACAGTCGGCAGTATGCCGTTGCCACCGCCACAGTATGGCGGTACTCCTTCCATCGGCTGTCCTCCACCCCACCCTCCCTCCACATGCGATCTGATCGGATCAGAGGCCCACTCGCGTGGGAAAACAATCTTTTTTGGGGCGTGGTGGGAAGTCGGAGGAAGGGGGCGGGGCTTAGCGTGGCATCGGCGTGCTTCAGCGTCCACAACACGGGGCTGTGTAGGCTATAAATGCACCTTTTGCAGGTGCATTCAGCTGACAGAGGGACACAGAGCAGACGGGGGCATGTTAGTGTTGGTGACACAGGCATTCCCAAGGCACGTTTACTTAGCATCAGGCTGAGCATTAATAGCAGCGGCAGTTCCTGGACTATTTGCTCAGCAGTGGGTGCATTTTTGGCAGTAGCTCTGCAACACCATCCCCCCCCCCCCCCGGAAAGGCCTTGCGAGGCTGGTCAGAGTGAGCCATCGGGTTAGTCAGGGGTTTAACAGCTTTAATCGCATCTTCCCAGAGTGGGAGAAAACTCATTAGGTCCCCATCTACCACCCAGGACCCTCAAACAGAGGAACAGTGGACTTCCTTCTGAGGAATCAAGTAGGGAGGGACCTTCTTCAGCTTCACAAGCTCAGAAATTGCTGGTGCAATCTTTTACTGAAATGGTCCGCTACCCTTAACTGAGTCGGTTGAAAAGCCCACTTCTTGTTTGGGTTCACTAAAGCCTCCTCAAGCTTTGCGTGCCTTTCCTGTCCATTAATTGCTGGAAAAGCTTATGTATTCTGAGTGGGGTCACCCAGATAAGCATTGTTTCCCTCCTAAAAAGTTTTCAACACTTTATCCTATGGAGGAAACATTTACTAAGATGTGGGGTATACCACCAATTGACACTGCTATATCCTCTGTGAATAAAAGTTTGACTTGTCCGGTTGACAATGCACAAATGCTTAGGGATTCAACCGATAAAAAATTGGAATTCCTATTGAAAAACATTTTCTCTTTGTCAGGTACAGTAGCTCAACCTGCAGTGGCGGCAATTGGGGTATGTCAGTCCTTGAGAGACCACTTGAAACAGGTGCTCAAGGTTATCCCTGATCAGCAGGCCCAGGATTTAGCAGAGCTGCCAGGGGCTTTGTGTTTTGCAATTGACGCGATAATAGATTCTATTCTTCAGACCTCTCGCCTTGCGCTTGGGTTGGTGCATATGCGTAGAATCTTATGGTTGAAAAATTGGTCAGCCGAAGCACCATGCAAAAAACTCCAGGCTGGTTTTCCTTTTTGCGGTGAAAGGCTGTTTGGGGATGATTTGGACTAATATATCCAAAAAATATCAAGTGGAAAAAAGTACTCTTTTGCCAGTTAAGAAAAGGAGTAAACGTCCCTCATTTAAACTAGCTCCTTTTCCAGGGCCAGGGGCATCAGCCTCCAGTCAGTTGCGGGGGCCTCCACTGTCAGGTTCAAGAGGTAAACCTCAGGGTCAACCCCGGGACAAAAGAAGTCCCCGGGGAGGAAACCTACAAGACAGAACACTAAAGCCTCTTTATGAAGGGGCGCCCCCGCTCGCTCAAGTGGTGGGAAGACTTCTTCAGTTCTCAAGGGTCTGGCAGGAAGGGTTTCGAGACAGATGGGTGGTCTTCACAATAGCTCTAGGTTACAAACTAGAGTTCCGAGAATCTCCGTCTCCTCGTTTCCTCAGGTCAAACGTCCCCAGAGATCCAGAGAAAAAGTCTCTTTCAAGCATTCGACAGACTATTGTCTCAAAAAGTGATCATGACGGTCCCCATGAAAGAGCAGGGGTTGGGGTTTTATTCAAACCTTTTCATGGTGCCAAAACCAAATGGAGATGTCAGATCCATTCTAGATCTCAATAATCTAAACCGATTCCTGAATATCCGCTCTTTTCGCATGGAATCAATCCGATCTGTTGTCTCCATTCTACAAGGAGGAGAACTTCTGGCGTCAATCGACATCAAGGATGCATACCTGCATGTGCCTATTTTCCCTGCTCACCAGAAATATCTGCGTTTCAAAGTAAAAAAACTCAATTTTCAGTTTGTAGCCTTGCCTTTCGGTCTAGCTACTGCACCTCGGGTGTTTACAAAACTTCTGGCCCTTCCTCTGGCCAGATTAAGGACTCGTGGTATAACCATTATAGCATACCTAGACAACCTGCTCTTGATAGACCGGTCGGTAGCCCACTTAGACCAAAGCATGGTCACCACAGTCAACTACCTGGAATACCTAGATTGGGTCCTCAACCTAGAGAAATATTCTTTAAAACCATTAAGAAGACTAGAGTACTTGGGTCTGGTTAGATACAGCCCAGAAAAGGGTGTTTTTACCCCAGGCAAAGATCAGCATTATAAAGGAGCTAGTTCAGGTGGTCAGGGCAAAGAAGGGTCCTTCTATTCGCCTTTGCATGAGGTTGTTGGGGAAGATGGTGGCTTCATTCGAAGCGGTTCCGTATTCTCAGTTTCATTCGAGACTGCTGCAAAACAGTATCCTATCTGCTTGGAACAAGAAGGTCCAAGCGCTATATTTTCCAATGCGTCTGTCGCCAAAGGTGTGCCAGAGCCTCAGTTGGTGGAGGATCTTCAAGAATCTGCAGAAGGGGAAATCCTTCTTACCAGTTACTTGGAAGGTGGTAACAAATGCCAGCCTGTCAGGTTGGGGAGCAGTCCTGGAAGAAGCGACTGTCCAAGGGAAATGGTCCAGGACCGAAAGGACCTTACCCATCAACATTCTAGAGGTTTGGGCAGCGCGCCTAGCCCTAAGGGCATGGACATTCAGGTTGCGGAATTGTCCTGTCAGAATTCAATCCGACAATGCCACAGCAGTGGCTTATATCAGTCACAAAACCATATCCTAGCCTGGGCAGAAAAACATGTGCCATGCATATCGGCAATCTTCATTCCAGGGATAGAGAATTGGCAGGCAGACTACTTGAGTCGCCAGCAGTTGTTCCCGGGGGAATGGTCCCTTCACCCCGACGTCTTCCTGGCTATATGCCAAAGATGGTGGATCGCGGATGTAGATCTGTTTGCGTCCAGGTTCAACAGCAAAGTCGACAACTTTGTGTCAATAACAAGGGATCCACTTGCATGCGGAACAAATGCGTTGGTGACCCCGTGGGATCAGTTCTCGCTGATTTATGCATTCCTTCCTATTCTGCTGCTTCCACAACATCTTCGCAGAATCAAGCAGGAAGGGAAGTCAGCGGTGCTTGTGGCCCAGAAGATCTTGGTATGCAGAGATCGTAAAGATGGCGGTAGGGGACCCATGGACCCAACCACCACATCCAGACCTGCTTTCGCATGGACCAGTGTTCCATCCTACCTTACAAACCCTAAATTTAACGGTTTAGCTATTGACACACACATTCTGAGGAATCGTGGGCTTTCAGGCTCAGTGATATCTACATTGATTAACCGGTTCAATACAGGGCAATTTCACCCCCTTCCTTCCCAGGCCAATTTTTAGTTTTCAGCGCTGTCGCACTTTAAGCGTCAATTGCGCGGTCGTGCAACGTTGTACCCAAAAAAAATTGACGTCCTTTTTTCCCCACAACTAGAGCTTTCTTTTGGTGGTATTTGATAGCCTCTGCGGTTTTTATTTTTTGCGCTATAAACAAAAGAAGAGCGACAATTTTGAAAAAAACAATATTTTTTACTTTTTGCTATAATAAATATCCCAATTTTTTTAAAAAAAACTAATTTTTTCCTCAGTTTCGGCCGATACGTATTCTTCTACATATTTTTGGTAAAAAAAATCGCAATAAGCGTATATTGATTGGTTTGCGCAAAAGTTATAGCGTCTACAAAATACGGGATAGATTTATGGCGTTTTTTTTTTTAGCGGCGATCGCGATTTTTTTTCGCGACTGAGACATTATGGCGGACACATCGGACACTTTTGACACAATTTTGGGACCATTCACATTTATACAGCGATCAATGCTATAAAATTGCATTGATTACTGTGTAAATGTGACAGGCAGTGAAGGGGTTAACCACTAGGGGGCGGGGAGGGGTTAATATGTTTCCTAGGGAATGCTTCTAACTGTAGGGGGAGGGGACGTACAAGGGGAGGAGACCGATCAGTGTTCCTCCGTTCTGGGAACACAGATCGCTCTCCTCAGAACTGACAGGCTATGGATCTGTGTGTTTACACACACAGATCCACGGTCCGCCCCGGTTAACCGGCAATCGTGGGTGCCCGGCGGACATCGCGGCCACCGGGCACACGCACCAGGTCCCTAGAGGAACGCGGCGGGCGCGCGCCCCCTCGGCGGCCGGGAATCCCAGGACGTCATATGACGTCCACCCAGGATGGGAGATTCCATCTGTGGACGTCATATGACTATACGCCGGTATTGAAGTGGTTAATGCAAGGAAGCCAGCTTCCCGAATCCTTTATTATAGAGTCTGGAAGGCATATGTTTCCTGGTGTGAATCCAGGGGTTGGCATCCCAGAAAGTAGGTCATTAGGTAGAATACTTGCCCTTCTGCAAATGGGGTTAAAGATGAAACTGGCCTTGAATACTATCAAAGGCCAGGTCTCGGCCTTATCGGTATTGTTTCAACGATCACTTGCTTCGCATTATTTGGTCCGTAGCTTTATACAGGGGCTAACGTGGCTTAATCCACCGGTTAGATCACCCCTGAACCCTTGGGACTTTTATTTAGTTCTGTTGGCATTACAGAAATGACCTTTTGAGCCGATACGATATATTCCCTTGGTCCTTTTGACAAGGAAGCTAGTTTTTTTCTGGTAGCCATATCTTCTGCAAGAAGGGTATCAGAATTGGCTGCTCTTTCTTGTAGAGAGACATATTTAATTATTCACAAGGATAGAGTAGTATTGCGTCCTCATCCTAGCTTTCTGCCGAAGGTGGCTTTAGGTTTTCATCTAAACCAGGATATTATTCTTTTTTTCCATCAAAAGTAAGTTTATTTAGTAAAATAAAGCAGAAAAAATTTTTTTGTGTACACAGTAATCCCAGAGGATAACAATATAATTCTCAATATACACAAATAAGTTTACATACAACTTTATATCCCATGTCTAGTCTCTTTCTTGTTTTCCCCATGGTATATATATGCAAGACAGTTATTTCTGTTTAGCTTGTGTTGGTCGGTCTTCATTGAGAGGGCTTCTCTTGTGTGATGTGGGTGGGGGCCGTTGACCAGACCATCCCCATAGCCTGTATGTTCTCACGTACAGGTGTCAGATGACTGAGTCCATTTATCCCAAATTTGGTCGTATTTGAGAGGGCAACCTCTGTGTAAGTACACCAATTTTTTGTAGGGTAGTGTGTTGTTAACTTCCGCTATCCAGTGTGAAAACTCTGGAGGGTTAGGCCTCATCCATACTCTAGCAATAACTTTACGTGCGGAAAAAAGTGTTTCGTGAACAAATATTTTTTTGAATTTATTTATCTCTGGGTCTGATAGGATTCCCAGTATACAGAGTTTGGGTTGCAGTGTTACAGGGGAGCCCATGGTGTCATGTAGGAAGCGCACTACCTGTGCCCAGTACGCTTGGATTCGGGGGCACTGCCATAATAAATGAAAAAAAGTACCTGAGGCTTGATTACACATTGGGCACATTGTTGTTTGGTTGCTCTTGTATTTCGCTAGCTTGAGTGGCGTGAGGTATGCTCTATGTATCAGGAAGGTTTGGGTCAGGCGGTCTGATAGCTTAGGAGACACTAATTTACATGCATCTAAGGCGTCGCTCCACTCATCATCTGCTATTGTGCCAACTTCTCCCTCCCACCCTGATTTTAGTGCGTATGCTGATGTGGTAGCCTGCGGCAGCGTCAACATCTGGTAAAACTGAGAAATTAGTTTTTTTGGGTCTGGGCATTTCAGTGCCTCCATTAGTGGGTTGTTTATCAAGTTAATTTCCCCCTGCGGGAACTGTGTATGAAAGGCATGGCGCAGTTGAATGTACCTGAAAAGCATTTGGTTTGGTAATGCAAATTCTGTTTTCAGTCTTTCAAAAGTTTTTAGCCTGCCGTTATGAATAATATGTGATATGTAAAAGATCCCTCTAGAACTCCATACCTCATTCCCTGATATTATATTAAATTCTGGAAGGTTTGTATTATGCCATAGGGGGGTGAATTCATTGATTGCTGGCAGTTGGAGTTTGTCCATGGCTAGGTTCCATATCTTAGTATAGTGATATAGCAGTGCTTTTCCTTTAGCATTTTTATCTTCTCTAGTGGTTCTCCCTGCTATCACGACTAGAGGGTCTTGTGTTGGGTGAGACCACTTGGGGCACAGGAGATGTATGAATCTTTCACTATCTGTTTTGTCTATATGAAAGATTTGGGACAGTTGCGCTGCTATATAGTAAGCGTTGAGGTCAGGTAGGGCCATTCCCGCTAAGTCTGTGGGGTTTTTGAGTTTTTGCCAGGCTATTTTATGCCTATTGTTTCCCCAAATGAATGGTTTCAGTATGACTTCCATTAGTTTAAAATGCCTAAGCACCAGGTATATTGGCGAGTGCCAGGTCATGTATAACACTTTGGGTAGGAGGACCATCTTAACCAGGTTTATTCGCCCCGTTACTCCCAACGGGAGACAAGCCCATACCTGTGTCTTGTGTTTAAGCATCGCAAACAACGGAGTTATGTTGAGTGTTTCATAGTCAGCTGGGTCTCTCGTAGTCCTTACCCCCAGGTACTTAATGGTATCGACTCTCTGTAGGGGCAGCAGTGCTCTGTCTTTAGGTTGTGGGAAACTGTCAAGGGGTAATATTTGAGATTTGTCCCAATTTATCCTGAGGCCAGAAAATGTACCGAACTGTTCTATTAGGTCAAGTGTGAGAGGCAGAGAGTTCTCAGAATCGTCTAGGTATAATAGGGTGTCGTCCGCATAAGTACTGATTTTTTCAATCACGTCCCCCCTGCGGAGTCCCTTTATTTCCGGGTGTGCCCGGATGGCGACGGCAAGGGGCTCAGCCGCCAGAGCGTACAGCAACGGCGACAGAGGGCATCCCTGCCGTGTACCTCTAGACAATGGGAATTGTTCGGATGGCCACCCGTTCGCCAGTACCTTCGCTGATGGGGATTGGTATAAGAGCTGCACCCATTTTATATAATTGGGGCCGAAGCCGAACCTGGTCAGACAGCTCCACAGGTAGTTCCACTCTACCGAGTCGAACGCCTTGGCCGTGTCCAAGGCGACGACTACTCTCGCTCCCACGTTGTCGTGGGTGGCTTGTAGATTTATAAATAGTCTTCTGAGGTTGAAGGACGTGTTTCTGCCAGGCATAAATCCTGCCTGGTCGCTATGTATTAGGGAGAGGATTACTTTGTTGAGGCGAATGGCTAATATTTTTGCGAGAATTTTGATGTCTACTTGGAGTAGAGATATGGGGCGGTATGACTCTGGGACCAATGGATCTTTCCCTGGCTTGGGGATTAAGACTATAGTAGCCTCTCTCATGGAGGCTGGCAGGCTGGAGTCCTTAAATATGGCCTCGTATAGCTGCAACAATCTAGGGGTTAGTGTTTCTGCGTATGTGGAATAGAATTCCACCGGTAGGCCATCCGAGCCTGGGGACTTTGAGCCTGGGAGTGTCGCTAGAGCACTGGATATCTCGTCCGTTGTCAATGGGGCCTCTAGTTCCTCAACCTGTTCTGTGGAGAGTTGGGGAATAGTTAATTTCCCCAAGAATGTTTCCATCAGGGAGGTATCTGTGGGAGCTGATGAAGCGTAGAGTTTGCTGAAGAATTCTCTAAAAATGTCCGTTACTTTGTGCGGTTCTGTCTCTACGGTCCCGGTGGGTGAGCGCAGCGAAATTACCACGGGGGGTCTATCTTCACTATGCACCAGATAGGCCAATAGTTTCCCTGCCCGTTCCCCGTGCTCGAACGACCGCTGTCTATGGAAAAATAGTTTTCTTTTGGATTTTTCATAGTGTAGCTGAGTTAATACCCTTGAGCAAAGTTTAAGATTGTCGGCTCTGTCTGCGGTGGGGGCCTCAAGAAACATTTTTTCAGAGTCTCGGAGACTGTCCTCCGCTTTAACTATTGCCAGTTCTGAAGTTCTTTTGAGTTTATTGATTCTGCTGGTCAGAATCATACGGGCATGTTTTTTAAAAGTTTCCCACACCAGTTGAACTGGGGCGGAACCTTCATTGATTTGAAAATAGTTTTCCCATTCTGTTGAGAGATCGTCCTCCTCCGGCAATATGGTCAGCCAGAAAGGGTTCAACCTCCACGTCGCTGGTGGGCGGTTGTGAGGGACTGTGAGTGTGGCCCAGTAGGGGCAGTGGTCGGAGAGGGATCTAGGAGAGAAGCCTGCGTCTGCCAGTCTTGGGAGGAGTATTTTGGACACTAATATAAGGTCTATACGTGACATAGCCCGATGCGACGTGGAGAAGCAGGAAAATCGCTTATCTGTAGGATTTCTGGTTCTCCATGTGTCAATCAGACTAAAATCTGATAAGAGTCTAGCGAATCTTGTGGGGTGTGATGTCGTAGATTCAGCAGATGAGGTGTTGAGTCTATCTAATGCGGGATCTAAGACATTATTGAAATCCCCTAGCCACACAGCTGGGATGTTGGGGTGGAGTGCCATAAAATTAAACCCTTCGGCAATAACAGCCGCATTGAATGGTGGTGGGACATAGAATGCCATGAGGAGGATTGGGTCCCCGTAGATTTTGGCTTTTATGAGGACATATCTATCCGATGGGTCGATTACTGAGTCCTGGAGCTCGAAGTGTATGTTTTTAGCGATTAGGAGTGAGACTCCCCTTGATAGGGAAGTATGGGTTGAATGGAACGCCCATCCAATCCATGGTCTCTGGAGTACTTTATGTGCTAGGCCTTCGGCGTGTGTTTCAACTAGAGCCACTACGTCTGCTCTTTGCTTTTTGATAATTGAAAATACTGCTGACCTCTTTATAGGTTCTCTAATACCGCGGATATTCCACGTGACAAATTTCAGGTTAGTCATCTAAGTGTGTGTATTATGTATTGAGCTCCAGGACCCAGGCCACCACATCTCACAGTGCCCCATCACAGATAACATTTTTGCAGACCAATTTCAAATATACCTTCGGAGTTGTATAAAAACAGTTACTTACTATTGACATTGGGTAACATGGTAAGGATTGTATTACTCTAATGCCGCGTACACACGGTCGTACTTTTCACCTACAAAAGTCCGACAGCCTGTCCGACAGACTTCCGACGTACCTTACGAACGGACTTGCCCACACACGACCACACAAAAGTACGACAGCTTAGTACGCGGTGACGTACACCAAGTCCGACGAGACTATAAAACGGAAGTTCAATAGCCCGTACGACACCCTTTGGGCTCCTTCTGCTAATCTCGTGTTAGTAGAAGTTTGGTGAGAGACGATTCGCGCTTGTGAGACTCGTATTTTTCAGTTCGTTTTAACTGTTGTTCAGTCTGTGCTTGTGAGGTTTGTATCTGCTTTTCAGTGCGTTTGGTCAGTTGGCATTGAGAAATCTTTGTTTTATTGGCCGCTCGTTCCTGATTTTCAGGTCGTTCTTCACAGGCCTTGCTGTTCTTCAGTGCGTTCTGTTTAGTGCGTTCTGACCAGCCGACCGTTTTGAAGCCATGTTACCTGTACGTACTCGTCGTCGAGCTCGTGCATTGTATGTGTTTGGTGCTGTAGTTTATTCTTCAGACCAAGACCAGTCCATGAACAGGGCGAGGAGGAGTTCATGGACCAAGAATTGGTTGCTTCAGCGTGACCAGTTCTGTCACATGCCTTTGCTCCGTGAGATCCGTGAGAATAATCCTGAGGATTTCAGGAACTTTCTCCGGATGACGGACCCCGTTTTTGACCGTTTGGTGGCTTTGCTGACCCCCTATATCAGCAGGCAGGATACCTGCATGAGGCAAGCCATCACTCCGGAGCAGAGGCTGGTCGCTACCTTGCGGTATTTGGCCACAGGGAGAAGCCTGCAGGACCTTAAGTTCTCGACAGGCATCTCCCCCCAGGCTCTGGGGATCATTATCCCAGAGACCTGTTCTGCCATCATACAGGTCCTGCAGAAGGACTATATTAAGGTAAGATATTTTTCTTTTATTAGCATCACATGTTCTTTTATGTAATCTTTGATAATGTAATGTATTTCTTGCTTCAAACACTACTTACCATCATTGCAATATAGTGTGAATGTCCCCTTTTTATCCTCACACATGCTGGAATTTTTTCCTGTTATTTTTTGTCATGCATGTATATTTTCCTTTAATAACCTTCCCAGCATGAAGTGATGGGAACATATCCACCTAGTCTACTCATTTTGAATGTATTTTGTTGGAGTGTATTTAGTGTGCTTATAATTAGCAATTATCTAGATTTCACAACCCCCCCACCCCCCCCCCCCCACCTAAACTCACTCCAAATAGTGTGCTGCTAATGAGCAATTATCTAGATTTCACAACCCCCCCCCCCCACCTAAACTCACTCCAAATAGTGTGCTGCTAATGAGCAATTATCTAGATTTCACAACCCCCCCCCCCCCCCCCACCTAAACTCACTCCAAATAGTGTGCTGCTAATGAGCAATTATCTAGATTTCACAACCCCCCCCCCCCCACCTAAACTCACTCCAAATAGTGTGCTGCTAATGAGCAATTATCTAGATTTCACAACCCCCCCCCCCCACCTAAACTCACTCCAAATAGTGTGCTGCTAATGAGCAATTATCTAGATTTCACAACCCCCCCCCCCACCTAAACTCACTCCAAATAGTGTGCTGCTAATGAGCAATTATCTAGATTTCACAACCCCCCCACCCCCACCCTCGTTAAAATTTGCTTGAATGTTCTGTGGTGTTGATTTGTCTAAAGCAAATATATGTTGCAGTTTGCAAAATGCATGTGCACTCTACAAGTGCATTTGTTCCAGTGCTTTAGTAAATGAGCAGAAGCTCTGCTGATTTCCATCATCAAATCATATGCAAGCCTCAAAGTGTTTTCATTAATTGCCCTTGCCTGTGATTGTGTACTCCTTGCAACATGAATGCCTTTTTACATTACCTCATTTACTGTAAGCTGGTTAGCAACTGCACCTGCAGAGTGCGACAACTGCAGTCTTGTAGCCTTTTTAGTCCCTAAATTCCTGCGTGTCCTAAAAGTAATATTTTTTAGGGATTTCACAACCCCCTAAAATGTAATCAATGTTCCATCAGAGGGGGTGAGCAATCTGATAAGTGTGCCTTTCCATATTAGTTATTCCAGAGGAATTAAATTATTGAATGTTATACTGATGCTGGGGAATAATGTTTTTAATTGTCTAATTTTCTTGCAATGTTAGCTTCCAAATTAATTGATTTTGGTTTTCTTGTTTGATTCCCCAGTTTCCTTCAACGCCACAGGAATGGCAGACTGTGGCATCCCATTTTGCCAGCCGTTGGGACTTTCCCAATTGTGGAGGGGCTATAGATGGGAAACATGTCCACATTGTGCCACCACCCCATTCGGGGTCATATTATTTTAATTATAAGGGGTTCCACAGTATTGTTTTAATGGCGGTGGTGTCGGCACACTATGATTTTTTATATGTGGGCGTGGGGAAGAATGGCCGGATGTCGGATGGAGGAGTATTTGCCGAGACGGAGTTCTGCCAGCGTCTCCAGAGTGGTGGCCTGGGATTGCCACCTGATGAGGATAACGTGGAAGGACTCCCCTTTGTCTTCATTGCGGATGAAGCCTTCGCTCTCAGCAACCACCTCATGAGGCCATTCCCCCAAAGAACCCTCACCCCGGAGAGGAGGGTTTTTAATTACCGGCTGGCCAGAGCTAGAAGAGTGGTTGAGAATGCGTTTGGAATTCTGGCCAGCCGGTTCCGCCTGTTTCAAACAGCCATTAATTTGGCGGAATACAAACTTAATTTTATCATTTTAACCTGCTGCATTCTGCACAACTTTTTAAACAAGCATTCTACCAATTATATAGGCACAGTTGGGCCTGAGGCCGGACAAATAGAAGCCAACCTTACAGGCCTGGATACTGTCCGTACTGGCTTGGCCCCCCAAAGTTCCCGTCAAGTTAGACAGCAATATGTTAATTATTTTATGGGTAGGGGGGCCATTGCAATGGGCCAGGATATATAATTTTTTACAATAAAAAAAATATTGCTGAAATCTGGCATTATATTTATTGCTTGCCTTTCTTTTGGGCTGTCTCCTAGGTTATGGTCGAGCAGTTGTAGTGCCAACTGTATTAGAATTTTAAAAATGTCTAAATAAGCTCCATTGCCACTGTAAACAACTTTTTTACAATTATAACCAAACTGATACTGAGCCTTGAAATAACAAACCACACATTTTTTTAAATCCTATAAGGAGATGTTTTTATTAATGGTTGTTATGCATTCAGTTCTGCATTTAGTAGAAAATGTTCATAGACAAAAATATAATGATATCTTAATAATGTAGCAAAATATAATTATATTTAAATATTTCTACCTAATCCACAAAAAAATATTTTTGGCTTTTTGATTTTCGCAAACAGGCTTTTTTTTTTTTTTTTGGAAAATCAAGTTTTGTTTTTTTTTTTTTTTTTAAATCAATTTTTTTTTTTTTTTGGTTTTTTAAAATCAATTTTTTTATTTTTTTGGTTTTTTAAAATCAATTTTTTTTTTTTTTGGTTTTTTTAAAATCATTTTTTTTATTTTTTTGGTTTTTTAAAATCAATTTTTTTTTTTTTTGGTTTTTTAAAATCAATTTTTTTATTTTTTGGGTTTTTTAAAATTATTTTTTTTGTTTTTTTTTTGGTTAGTTAAAATCACTTTTTTTTTTTTTAATTTGTGTTTTTTAGAAAATCAAGTTTTATTTTTTTGTGGATTTTTGAGGTATATACGAGAAACAGCCCTCCTTTTTGACATTAGGTTAAACAGC